>JAJNNV010000038.1:0-372368 GCA_022544895.1 Biscogniauxia sp. FL1348 | reverse complement strand
TTATTATATAATAAATATAATTATTATTATTTTAATTAATTTAATTAAAAATATTAAAAATAAAAATATTAATTTTATATAATGTAATAATTTAATTACGAAAATTATTAACATTAAAATAACAAAATATAATATATAATAAATAATAACGATTAAAAATAATAATATTAAAAAAAAAAAAAAAGCGAGGTAATTATTTTCGTATAATAATATTTTGCTTATATTACATTGCTTATATTGTATTGCTTATGTTGCATTGCTTATATTGCATTGCTTATATTGCATTGCTTATGTTACATTGCAGACGTTTGGCGGATGTGGCACCAATGGCCCACCATCACCCCATGCATAACGCCTTGCCGAATCCAAGATAGATCAGATCTGTGCTATGACGAACATTATTTGCAACATGGTAGCGTGACCTATGATACATACATACCTAGCCCCCTTTAGTCGTAGTCAATACACTAGACCATCTGCCTTGGCGGGTGTCGCCAAATCATGTATTAACACGGACACCATGGCTATAGGCACATGGCAGTGCATAGTGTTACATTTCAGGCATAAGAAGCTTGGCCTAAACGACCCAAGATCACTGAGAGAGCCTAAGACATGCCGAGCCTAGATCGCCCAGCATGGGATAACGACACTTGTTGTCTGGGTAGTGGATGCGCTCGCTGTCTGGCTGTTTGGCTACATAGCTAGCTACATATCGTCTATTTAATGCATCAATGGTAATACTGATCATTCCAATGACAAGTAACAGTGACAATGCAATACAATGCATTATCAACCCCCCCACCCCCCTTTTCCCCCCCTCCCTTTCCTCCCCCCTTTGTATAAGCTCTGCTTCAACAGTCGTGCCCGTAGTTATTTAGTCTAAAAGAGCCCGCCGAGGAATAAATACAATGCGATCATTGGGTCCTCCCATACCTAGTCTCCATCAGATCAAGACAGCACACACGTGTAGATACCATCGTAGCCCCTAGGTAGACAGTGCACGCACCCTCGCGCTGTTGTTTCTAGACAGACTCGAGCTCCTCCGTCCAGCCCGTCTCCGCGTCCCCGAGCGCGAGACCGACGCCGTGCGGACGAGGATCCCGAACGGCCGCGCGTGGGCGGGCCATCTGCGCACGGGGACCAGCGCGTCGTCCGCCGTGTGGAAGAGGAACGCCGGCGGCGTGGCCTGGGACACGCGCCGAGCAGGTTGGCCAGCGACCCCGCGTGCCGTCGTGCCCGGCTCCATCGAGATGACGGGGTAGATGGGCGGGGGGGGGGGGGGGGGGGGGGGGGTGTCCCGCGTAGCGGTGGTGTATTCCAGGATCCAGGCGTCGTAGCCCCGCTCGTTGAGCCATGCGGCCGGCTCGGTGCCTTCTTTCTCCATCGATACAAACCCGTACCCGCCGCCCGGGATAACCAGGACCCCGGTGGTGTTGGGATGGGAAGCGGGGAAGAAGTGCAGCTTCATGTTTGGCTGCCGCGGTTCAAGTTGCTAACAAGGTATGTTGGGTATCTTGAATGCGGCAGGAAGATTGAGCCCTCCTAGACTGGATGTTGATGGTGTTGTTCACGAGCATGATGCTCAGGAACAGAATTGAGATGAGGTAGTCATGTAGAATAGGTAGGTCAATGGGCAATGGAGGTACCTGTTAGTTAAAAGCACTGGTTTTACGCTCGCATCTAGACGATAGACAATAGAGTTGTCTTGTTTCGGGGATACTGCCTATTTTGAGCTACTGCAGCCATAAGTGAGACCTCGGATACCATAAGATTCATACTACCAGCCAGGCAATGGTCAGGCCGTTCTCTCCAATATTAACAGTCTTCTTGCCCAAGTCAGATGCTGTATATAAGGAATCGATCGGCCAATATGGCCAAGTCATAACATAACACGAAGAAATACATGAAAAAGAGCTCCGATTTCCTCACAAGCCTCAAGGGCATTTCTAATGTAATCTAATCTAATCTGGTATAATGGGTGGCTTGCAATGCACCGTACCTAGCACCCCCAAAAAACTTACAAAAGAATCCGACCATGATTCCATATGCTTCTCCCTACCCATCCACTGCTGCTCAAGATTCCCGCTCCTTCACATACACCCAAAGCGGGGGCTTCTCCCAAATCGACATGATCTTTTGACGATGCCAGTCGTTGCACCTCTCGTCCAGGGTCAGGTCAAAATTCCACAGGATCCTCGCCATGATGAGCCGCATCTCGTGGTACGCCAGGTTCCGCCCAATGCAGTCGCGGGGCCCGTAGCTGAACGGCTTGTGGGAGTCGCGGCGGTCGTTGAAGAAAGGCGAGGCTGGGTCCGCGGTGGACTCGGGAAGCCACCTCTCGGGAACGAACTCTTGTGCCCGGTGGAAGTTGCGCTCGGAGTGGTATGCGGATAGATGATGGACAGACACGACGGACTACGCGAGGTTTAAATGGTGAGCTGAGGGCTACAAGGGGGGGCGGGGAGGGGGAGGTTAGCAATATAGATATATAAACTTACATCCCCGGGAATTGTCCAGCCTGCAATCTGCACCGGCGGACCCTTCGGTATGGCGCGAGGGAGACCTATAGGGATGGGCGGGAAGAGGCGCAGTCCCTCGTCTAAGCAAGCCATCTATAAGAGCGGGTTAGCACTGTCGAGGCCTCCTGCCAAGAGCGTGGGGATTTATTCGGGATGAAATTTACCATATACGGCAACTTGGCGCGTGTTTCGTTGAAAGTGATGGCCTCCTCCGAGTCAAAGGCGTTGCGGACTTCCATTGTGACCTTTTTCAGAGCGTGCGGCGTTTTCAGCAACCAATACGTGACACCGCTCAACAGTGACGCCGTCGTCTCTGAGCCCGCAACCATAATCAAATCGCTATTGGCCACTAGTTCGGCATCGGTTAACTCGTGAGCCTGGCCACGAGAGCGCACTGTAGCTCATGTTAGTGCTTGCTTCTTGGCTAAGGCAGATGCAGGAGTAGGAGGGAGGAGGAAGGGCTGCAGGTTCCGAAAGAGGGTACTTACTCATGTAGTCCATGAAGTCGCCTCGATCGGCTTGCTTCACACGGTTGATACGATCCATCGTAAGCTTCGTAACGTGCGCCATGTGGTTGTTCTGGGAGTCGCGTATCTTGGAACCGGCCAGGAAGTAGAGGATCTTGCCAAAGAGGGGGGAGATGCCGACCAGCGCCAGTATCGGCATCAATCGCATGGTGTTCTTGATGTTCTCGAGCCAGGCGTTCGACTTGCCCTCGGCCAGGCCCTGCAGCGACGTGCCGAATGCCAAGTCGGCGATGAGGTCAAACGTGGTGAAATTATACCATCGCACCATGTCGGTGGGCTCCTTGGTCTGAGATACCTCCCGGAGCCGGTCGACTAGCAGATCGACATAGACACGGATCAGCGGCTCCTGCTGAGCTAACGCCCTGTCGGAGAAGACGGGCAGCATCGCGCGCCGGTAACGAAAGTGATCCGACGCATTGGACGACACGATCTTCTTCGGATCCATGTGTATGCCTTTCGGATAGTGCTTCGGATAGTCTTGGTGGCCATGGCCGTAGATGTCCTTCCAGGCTTGAGGGCTGATGAAGGATACCGCATTAGGAGCGAGGCGAACCGCTTCGCCGTATTTCTCGTGGAGACTGCGGATGTAATAATCACTGTCCCCGGTAGTCATGCTGAATGCCCTCGTCAAGGGGAACGCAATCCATAGCGGCGGGCCTGGTATGTGGCGGAGAGGGTGGAAGTAGAGATTGTAGACGGCGCTGAAGACCTGGTGCGCGACACCTAGGACCGTGAAAATGATCACTATGTTCAGGATGCCTTGCAGTGGTGAGACGTCAGACACGCCGACCTTGCGGTCGATATAGCGCAAGATCTCTGCCATTTTTTCTAACAGCTGCGTCTCGAGTGATGGTATGAGACGGAGGTGGATGGATGAGCTGAAAGGAAAACACCAAGATGCTGATGCTGCTCTGGAAACGTCATCCAATGGACAGTCTTTTATAATAAGCCGGGGACGCTCGGGCTATCCGAATATGGGTTACAGGACATAGGATACGGGATACGAGTTAGGAGATAGTGCACCGGATATTGTTTACCGTTGCATAAACACTTATTCATATATAATTAGCTAGGTTTGACTAGGGTATAGGACGGGGTGAAGCGTGGAGACCGTCGCTTTCGGTCTCGGCTTCAATTCGAGGGTTACCCTGTCGGGGTTCAAAGCTCATGCCAGCACACCAAGGTGTAGGTGTTATACCTGTCCGAGCGAGATGATGGAGGTTCTCACTCACTTGTCTCCGTTGCCCACTATGAAGGACAAAGGAGAAACACAGTTAACCTTAGATGGGTTCCTAAAATGCAGGGACCTAGATGAACCAAGTCGGTTATATCTAACTCATCACCTGGTATGTAATAGGTTATTCTCGCATAGCAAGTATCAGATCATCCTAATGAGCATTAACATCTAAGCTAATCATAACACCGCCTCTCCCTTAACCCAGTTAGGTATTCCCTGGGCGCCAAACCAGACAGTCCGTCCTCTCATATCAACTTAACCCCGAGTTCAACAGGTTGCTCTAGTATTATCCCCGGACCGGCCACGATGTTCTCCTTCGTCGGCGCCCCCGCCACATTGGCGAGCGCGGCAACAATGACGCCCTTGGTCTCGAACTGCTCCGGGATCGTCACGTGGATCTCCTTCTCGGGCCAGCTGGCCGTATCAATGGGGACACTGGCGTTCTGCAAACCGTGGAAGAAGACGGCGTAGTACTGGGTGTCTTCGTCGAACTTCGGCTGGTTCGTGGGATCGGTGAAGCTCAGGCCGATGGTCGACCCCGGGGTCAGCGACTTGGTGTCTTTGGCCGCACCGAGAGCGGGCAGCTTCTGGCGCGGCGAGGGGTATTCTGGGTTCTGCTCGGGACAGCTACCCGGCACTATGAAGCCATTGGTGGTGTCGAGGACCTGGTTGGCGTAGGGGAACACGGTGTCGGATGGGCCGGCAAAGGGGTTCGTCTTCCAAATTTCGATCAGGGTCCAAACTTCATGGCGGGTCTCAACTTCGGCAATGGTCAGCATGGCTGCCTGAGAGGCAGGAAGCTTGGCTTGCTGGACTAGACCAGTCAAGAATGCCATGCTAGAGATCTCGAGCACCGTGACCAGGGCTAGGAACGAGATGGGGTCGTAAAAGGGGAAGCGATGCGTGCATGCTCCAGGCTTCACCGAAGTGGGCGATATCTGGTTTTGGAATATGCGCAGGTGGCCGGCTTCGTTATTGCGGATTTCCTGGATGCGCTTATACGTATTGTTCGGCATGCCGGCCTGGATGAAGGCGGACTCGTTGAAGGCTTCGACCGCCTGTTGGTAGAAGTCGAAGATGATCCATTCAGCCGAGAGCAGGTTCTGCCAAACCACATCATCTACACCGGGGGGGCCTTTTTTCGTCGGCATGACAGCATCTCGGAGATATCCAGGAAATGGCGCCTCAACGCCGTAGTAGCTGTTATATATTGAGTCTTCTCCCGGAATGGGTCCGAACTTTGGGTCTGCGAGTTTCTGCGACTTTGAAAATGAATTCGTGTTATCCGCTCTGGGGGCAATAGGCTTAGAGGCAACGAGTGAGGCGAGAGGGGCAACGAGGCACGCCTGGAGAATATGTTTGATCGCCATGTCGGAATCGATCTGGGTGTTCCTAAGCTCTGATGCGTAACTAGATCTGGATAAATAACAGAGCAGATCAACCAGCAACCCAAGGGGCAAAGGTCAGTATATAAGCATACCTTCTTCGCAGAGGCCGCCATTGCAGCCCTGTACACCACCCGACCTCCTCACAAACAGTGACATGCTGATATCATCATTATAGCCCCGGTATATCAACTAGCTTTAGGATGAATCTATGAGATATCCACTGGGGCGTCGTCCTGGTTCTCAGGATTGGGTGGAGTCCTCTTCAGAAAGCAGAGTTATCTCCCGCATCTATCATGTTAACACCGGGCCCGATCTATAGTAATACGGGTCTCTTCTAATAGTGGCGACGTCCTTCTCCACACTCAACAACATGATGCTAGAAGAGGTAGATGCTCTATAACCACCCCCAAAGCATGTTGCGTTGATGTAGAGAGAATCTCTAAGTAACAGTCTAAATGCCGGCTTAAGTTAGTGATATCACTTCCTTACCACATGCATAAGCCTCTTTATGCTTTTCTCGTAGATACGATGAGCATATCAAAGCACACTCTTCTTATGATTGAACTCGGCATCAGTACCTATGTCTAGCTACATGGGGTCCAAGGTAGTCTAGACGAGACCCCAAGCCGCAGCTTCAATGGTGCCCCAAACCGATCAGAGTTAAGTAAACTCATACCATCATAGACTCAGTGCGATTGACGGTCTATTGGTCACTTAAGAATGGCCGAGTACAAAGAAGAAGAAAAACTTCATGAAATGGAAGATCCCTATCATGTTATGGGGCTAAGAGACGGGATCTTCCTGAGACACAAAGACATTGACTCAACGCCACACGTTTAGGTGGCTATAAGCCTCAGTAGCAACTATTGGATACACTACCTAATGCTTCATTCACTAGACTCGAAAAGGAGTTGATGCAGGAATCCTGTCTGCTGCCTTGTTTTCTCATACGCCGGTATCAACACGCGATGTAAATGGCATGATTTCAAGTCTTACACTCTGTGAAACAAAATCCATGTATTTATAGGACAATAGGTTAAGCTTAATCTGGCATTCATGAAATAAAACATGAGAGTTGAGCCCTGCTAGCAACGATGTTTTATACGATCTCTTGTGTGTAGGTAAAAGTATACACTTGTGTAGGTATATGTGTGGAACATGCCACAACCTATCCAGGTTCAACTAGACCATCACACATCATTTTATCGCTCGCCCTTACACCATGGTGTTTTTCTTCTCGTATCCTTTATATTTCGTAAGTTGAAGTGTATTCCATGTGTTGTTAGGAGGTTTGATGGATGGTCATTGCTCAAGTCATATATGGCTTAATGGTTCATCTTTCTTTATATATTAGTTGGTGTATTTAGTTTCTTGGTTTTCGATGAACGTTGAGTATGTAGTCACGGAGGTAATTAAATTGTCACGAGAGGGGAGCCAGTGATAGCACATCTAGCACTCGTCTTTGGGCCTGTAAGAACCCGTGTTCTTGATTTCCGCCAAGCGGTATGAGGGACACGTTCAGAGCAGTTCCATTGCCAAAACATGTCAGAGCGATATTTCAAGCACACTTTTCTTTTGATAATACTCTTGTGGCTGGGAAAACTGAATTTCATGCACAACGAAGTACAAATGTCATGGAGGCTATGAAAAGATAATACACTTCTATTCATACAACTAATAATAAGAGATCGCTAAAAACACGGATATGAAATGCATGCGTGGACACTATTCCCTCTAAATTTGGGAGCGCTATGTTACAGAAACAATGACAGGAAAATCACAAAAAAAAAAAAAAAAATCAGTCTCGCCATCTCACTATCTTACTCGTGAAGAACCATCGCCAGGAAGGTTGCTCCATACTTCAACCGCATCATCTCATGTAGAACATCTCACCAGTCCAACCATATGCCTGGTGTAGCTGTCTGCCTATGCTCCGCGCGCTCTCAGGGGAGAGGGGCCCAGCTCGGTTGTGCCGTTGGTGGAGAACCAGCCTGCGGCCAGTCTTGCCGTTGGGCACGAAGGCCTCCGACTCGGGTACAAAGGCCACCCGGGCCCCCGCACGTCTGGAGTCTTTGGCGAAGCCACACCGCCCCATCAACCGGTTGAGCTCGTGCCAGGTCAACTGGCGCGGAGCGGGGACACCAGGCATGTAGAAGAGAGCCTTGATGACTTCCATGTCTGGCGCTCTGAGCGGGCGTCGTGGCTGATGGCGCGATTTACCGTCGTCCCTAGAGGGAGACGGCGAAGACTTTTGTTTGGGCAAGCCCATTATATTATTGCAATGCTGTGTATGTTGTACTTCTGGTGTGAGCGTGTGGAAAAGATTTGAGTTTGAGTTGTGGTGTGTACGTCTGAAAAGATTTGCGGCCGAGAGTGCTCTGCTTTTATAGCCATCTACCTACCTACTAGTCAGTTTATCCAGCTATAACAATATTCATGGGCATGGCTAGGTAACACGCGAAATCCCTGATCAGGGGTATGTTCTTTGATGTGCGTGATGTGTAAAGTTGCGAAGGAGGCCCTTCGTATGGAGATTCCAAGGAATACGCCTATGGCTTCTTCGCAATATCGCCATTGACTCATCGTGCGTGTGAAAAATAGCGTCCCATCTACAAGAAAGCGGTGAATATCGTGGACTAGTTCTTAGGATTGCAAGAAGTGTTTCAAGACTTGAAACAACTATCAAGGTAAACAAAGGCGCATGGAGAATATGACAGACATATATAATAGGCCCATCTCATATCATCTCGACTATAGGCTGGTACATGTCACAAGATGATCAGGAGCGCCCTGTCAGTTGAATATGACCATGAATTATCTTTCAGGTCTACCAACTACGGGAGACAAGAGATTCAAAGCTTCCAGGAACAAAGTACTAACACATAACACTGTTTCCCTACATAATAGCCAGTCATTCATTGGTGCCCTGAACTTGGAAGAAAAATTACCTATAACAAAATTTGACGTGGCAGTATCAAGGCCTTTGTCACGATATTTAGAAGATGACCTATCTCTAACCCGTGGGAAGATCGCGCATAGAAAAGAGGGCAAAGATGAAATCCTTCAAAGCACAAGTAAAGAAACGGAAAGGTTTCAAGAAGGGGACAGAAGTTTGGCTCGAACGCGAGGTCCCAAAAGAAGCTGGCAGAGTATATTCCAAACCCGAGACTTCCAATGATCTCCTAACCCAGACTACTTGATCAAGCACGAGGTGCCTCAGACCCAGAAATGCTGTCACTTACTCAACCCATTTTGAAAGCAGCTTGAGACACTCTATCTAGCTATATAAGCTTCGTATGGGTAGATGTTACCCGTCCTACTAAGTGCCTAGACTTAGTTAACTACCTAGTAGTCATTCCATAATACCCTCGAAATGGCATCGCGCCCCTGAATATGCGACTTCTGCCCCCTTTTGGAAATTTTTTTCTCTTGCTACTACACAAGGGGTTGTCTACCACACAGTCATTCCGCGATGCTCGTGGCAACGATAACGATGAGCACAACAACGGTGACAAGGCGGTCGAGAAGGAGGAACCACGGATGACGAAGCAGCAGGAGCTGCTGCTGCTATCAGTGGACGAGTGGATACAATGGCTCGAGCAAGAGGGGGGGAAAATAATCGATTATACGCTTATGGAACGCCTGAGTATATAGAAATTCAGGAAATAGTCACAGAGAGCCGGGAGATGGCCCAAAAGAAGGCCTGCTATCGTTTTGCATACTTTTATGATCAAGTACTGTTCATGTATCTCATCGTTCATCCATACTCTGACCTGATATACGTCCATGAAGTCTAGGAGTTGCTCAACGTACCGAGTATTCCTCGTAGGTCTGTTACCAGGGTAACGCGTGCTAATCTAACGTACTGGTTTACTTCACCCGAGTGAAGGAAAGGTACGTGGTACATACGTTCGGTATTTCTGCTAACTTAGTGGCCCCCCTTTTGAACTGTGAGGCTAGACTAGTAGTATTGGGTCTGGTTGCCGTGGTGAAAGCACTCCAGCGCACATTTCACTCGGTATTTCCCAAGGCCACGCGGGGCAACGAGAATACAAAAAGTTTTCCCCTCTCTAATTAACATCGAAGAACGTCTTTCTTTATTTTACTTCTCTTTCCTACATTCATAACAACAACGGCACCCACGCCCAACAACAACCGCAATCCTAATATCTATCGACACCCCTAATGGGCTTCATAAACGAACATCATGCTCTCTAGGAGCCAACACGGTATTTAACTAGCTACGTATATCACCTAACGCACCGAAGCTAACGCCATGAATAGGCCAACAACAAATCTGGCAGGAGGGAAAACACGGTATTCCACATTCCATGTTCTAATCCGCAGAAAATCCCGAGACTTCGACCGCTAATAACGCGAAACAGACCTCACATTTCATAATACCCAACATCCCCAGCTCAGCCGGCTCCAAAAGGCCTTCATCAGCGAAGCATTCCTAAACCGACATCCCGGTCCGCTCCATCATAATAAATCAAGGTTAGCTACCTACATACGTACACCCACGCGCCTCGAGCAACTGATCCCCCCCCATGTTATCCATCATCTAACCTATACCTATCTCCATTACCCGCTTAACACCACCAACATATTATCTGCCTAACTAACCCCCCTCTCTCTCCTCCAGACCACCAAGCATTCCGGCAGCAGCAGCAGCAGCAGCAGCAAGCAATCCTAAAAGCCAAATTTCCTAATCAATCCACACCAGCTTGGCCCATCACGAGCCCCCCTCGTCCACTACATAGACGTTTTCAATACGACGTCGGGCGGGGGCCTTCTTAACAGCTGCTACCACCCCCCCCCCTCCCCCCCTCCAGGAACAGCCTCACTCCCAGCGGTCGACGGGGAGGTATTCCCCGGACCAGCCAGCCAGCCAGTCCGTCAGCCACAATCCCAGCCACGCGGCCCCTTTCTTAAGCATAACAATAATCATAAAGAGAGCCCATCTCTACTACCTACACGGGCACTCACACTCATCAACCTCAACCCTACCCCTGCCCTGCCCCTGTGCTGGTGACCGAGGAACTAGACCGGCTGAGTGGGGGGGGGGGGGGGTGGAGTTGATCCAGATATCCATCCTAACTTTCCTCGCGCTTCGGGGGGGGAGGGGGAGAGGGGGGATCATAAAACAGGCAAAAGCCAGTGTTGCACCGCATTGCACACTCACCACGCCTCATCTCTCGGTGCTTCCTCCCTTCCCTCTAAACCGCTCGATCCATCCCACGCCGCTCGACACTCGCTTTTCACTCATAATTCAAAGATAGGAAGCAGAGGAGGACAATATCTCTTATGTCACGCGACGCTCTGGGCTCTGTACTCCAGATGTCCCCACGGCGCCAGAAAATGCGCCTGACGGCCATCTAGCGGCCTGATGACGGCAGGTAGCTAGATAGACAGTTCCGTCCTTTGGACGTAAAACGAAATCATCATAATCATCATCATAATCCCCGACCTCCCACGCGCCATAGATGCGCCTGTTCTGTTGGCAGCTATCTAGGTATCAGCCTGGAATGTAATAAAAAAAACCTCCCCAGTCAACAACCACGGCAGGAAGGCAGGTAACCTAGTTGGATAGATGAGTTCCGTCCTTTGGACGTAAAACGAAATCATCATAATCATCATCATCGTCCCCGACCTCCCACGCGCCATAGATGCGCTTGACGGACATCCGGCAGGTAGCTAGATAGTCCGTCCTATGGACGTAAACGAAATCATCATCATCATAACTAATTTATACCTACACTTCGCGATGGGCGACGCAGGTCTTAATATGTATTCGTGGGACTGGTTGCCTATAAAGTGACAACCTTTTTGGTTATATGGTAAAAGTGAATGCTAGTTGTCGTTTAGTAATTAGTCCTTAAATATGTAGTGTTGCAACAAACAAACATACACACACACACACACACACACACAAATATATATATATATATATACGATTTCCCTTAATTTCTATCATATCACGAACAAACCCTAGAGTAATGTAAAGAGGTCGCAGCGAGATTCTCATGTTTTATTTTTATATATATTCTTCGAGTTCTACTTCGTAGATCTGTGCCCTACGAAGCGGTCGTCTTCGCGGCCTCCTTCTCGGCGGCCTTGGCGGCTTTCTTCGCCGCATTTGCCTTCATCTTCTCCATCTTCTTGAGCTGATTCTTTGTCAGCTTACCGTCACCACCTTCACCCTCGGCCGCAGCCCCGGATGACGGCCCATCTTCTACAACGGGTACTGTCCTCTGCACCCTAGGGTTGCCTCCCCAGGTGAGCGGCCGCACGGACATGAAGTTTGCGACAACCTCGTCCGTGACCTTGGATCTTCGTTCCTGGAAGGCCGCTACATAGTCTTGAAGGTGCTTGATGCATATTGCTTTAAGCTGTGTCTATAGTTAGCAGATTCAGTCGCACACAGCAATAGAATGACATACCTCTCCAGTTAATAGCTTTCCTTCTCTATAGTTTTGCCCGATTGTCCGTAGCTCCTGTTGATAATCAGTACGTGGTGCCCGAGAGAAGACATGATGATCATGGCATACCTCGTCATCTTCCATGAAGAACTGTAGATACTGATACGAGACATCCACATCTGGGTTGCCTCCTAACTCTCGCTGCTGCTCAGCAGTTTCCTGGCCACCTGAAAACGCGTATTTGTTGATCTTGTCTTTGATCTGTTTGGGGGTATCCTTCATGAAGATGGCGGAAGTCTAGTGAGTGTTAATATTTTTGTATCTCAGATCATATCATACGAATATTCCCTAATGGACTGGTCAAAAAGCATGTTTTTTTATACATACTAGGAAATGTTAGCGTTTGAAAGGACAAACCAATCACGATAGGATAAACGCACCATCAATACTAGCCGACATCTTTGATCCGGGACCCTGCAACGCATCCAAGAAACGGGAATGGATTAAAGAAGGCTTGGCATACTTCAAGCGGGCAGCGCAATCTCGAGTCAGACGGAAATAGGGGTCCTGGTCGATGGCGCACGGAATAAGGCAAGGAATGGTGGCAGTCTTCTTCTCATCTTCGCCGAATATGTGCGGGAAGGTGGTCGCAAAGGCCGTGGCGCCTTGTATGCTGGCGAAATGAATCTTGCCGATATTCGAGCTATAGGACTTGTTAGTCTTCTAACGTGGTGGCATAGAATAATACTGTTGCGCAGCTCGGAGACAGGCTGGAACGCAAAGACGAGGTCGTACCTTTCGTTGAAACCAAATATAGCCTTAGCCGTGTTATATGTGACCATCCTCGCGAAACGGGTGACGTTCTTGTAGAAAGCCCCGCCCATGAACTCGTAGTCGGAGAAGATGAAGGTCTTGGCAGGGTCGAAGCCTATGGAGATGATGTCGCGGCAGTTGGAGCGCGAATAGCCTATAACCTCGTCGACAGTTCTCTTCTCGGAGAAAAGGAATTTCTCGTCTGAGAAAAGGGGTCTCCCATTAGCAAGGAATGATTCACGCCACCTGAAGCTGCAGTGACATACCATCCGTAAGCATGATGACTAGGGGCACGTCGAAGACGTCCTGCAACCACCTATGGGCACGTTGTATAAGCTATATCTGTGACTTGATTCGCGAACCTGAATAGGCACGGTGCTACTGACTTGCAGAAGTCAAAGACTTGGGTGTGTCCAATGTGCATGGAATCGCTACTTGGGCCGCGGCCGGTATACAAGAAGAACGGTTCTCCCTGTCAGAGCACGGTCTTAGTATCATCGTGTGCGCGCAACGTCAGCGAGTCATGTCGGTAGGGCTGCGCAGGTATACCTTCTCGTATCGGTCCAGAATGACGCCCAGGTCCCGCTCGCTGAAGACGATCTGCCGCCGCATGAAGCGGTGCGGCTTGTGGCCGGTGACGCGCTCGAAGCGGTCCAGCAAGGCCTGGTCGATCAGCTTGGTGCCGAAGTCCTCGACCAGCTTGTGGTAGTCAATGGCCTTGACCTTGCCATCCTCTCCCACCTCTCCGGCCACATTCCAGGGGTCGACGTTCTGCTTCGAGGGGGCCGCGGTCTGGGCTTCGGGATTCGCTGCGGAGGGGACCTCCTGGGCCGGGGCCTCGAGCTCGGAGGCCATGGTGGGAAGGATGGGTGAGGTTGAGTTGGGTATATTGTTTCAGAGGAGTTGAGTTCAGGTTATAGTGAAATTGATGTAGTGTGAGCAGTTATATCATGCTCTTTGTGAGTCAGCGGAATTGGTAGTACCAGAAGTAATAGTAGTACTTAGTTATAGTAATAAGTAGTGTAAGTACACAGGATGGAGGGGCATTCTCCGTGATTTTTTGGAGGGGTTCTAGATTGATTACCTAACCTTAGGTATGTACCTATGTACCTAGGTACTCAATTCCACCACAGGGAGCAGGGGTCTGGGTCTTACTACCTACATACTTAATACTTATTAGTACTTACTACGGATCTCCCTCCCAAAAGAAATGGCCTGCCAAGAAATTCCAAAACATACCTGACAGCTGTACGCAAAACTTCCAAATTTAAATTTCTGCTTATCCCGCTGTAAAATTAAGCATAACAAGCGCTAAAACTTTTTATCGATAGCACTTAAAATGCACTAGGCCCACTAAAAAATATAGTGAGGCAGCTCTACTACACCTGGCAGACAGCTGATAGAAAAAGCTTGGTGTTTCTTGGCAAGCCATTTCTTTTGGGAGGGAGATCCGTACTTACTACATACATACATAGGTAGGTACGTACATTGATGTCGTCTGTATGTACGTAGTAAATAGCGGGTCTTTGGTGAATTACGTGCGGTGAATGGCTGTTACCTACTATGAAAGGATATATAGATCCACCAAAAGACTCGGGATGGAAAATCCTTTTCTTCCAGCTCGAAGGAGGCATTTGCTTACATAAGTACTTACTTATTGAAATACTTAGTAAGTACCTAGGTACCTAGGTAGGCGTACTTAGTCCCGTCCCGTTCGCCAAGCCCCAACTAGTTAGTGTAAAACCACCTTCAATCGAAAAGGTTCAGGTTCAAGTTGGTTGTTTACTACTGTAAAGAATCTCCGAGTTCCCCAGCCTTTTCGGATACAGCCAGACCAGCCAGACGAACGAACGTACCTACCTACCTTCTACCTTCCTTTGCCCAACCTCCAACGACGACATATCGCGAACCTAAAATTGCTTAGGCCTCCTTTTTTTTTTCTTTTTTTTCTTCTACAAATTCCGAGAGCACACGCACGCGCACACACATACACCGCGACCATGACGTCGACAATCGGCATCCCGATCAAGCTCCTAAACGAGGCACAAGGGCACATCGTCACGCTGGAGATCACCTCGGGCCAGACATACCGCGGCAAGCTACTAGAAGGTCAGTTCCCCTTCCACCATACCTCGCAACTCAAAGTCCCCTACGCATGCATGGATTTGGGATTGGATTCCACATCTCGCTAAACCTCTTCTTGCCCGCAGCCGAGGACAACATGAACGTGCAGCTCAAGGACATCACGGTGACGGCGCGCGACGGCCGAGTCAGCCACCTGGACCAGGTCTACATCCGCGGCAGCCATGTGCGCTTCTTCATCGTCCCCGATATGCTGAAGTACGTCGTCTCCCCAATCCCCCCTTTCCTTCTTATTCCATTCATAGTCTGGGTAAAGCTGGAAAGAGAGAGGTCGGGAAAGAAAGAAAAGAAAAAACTGACGAATGGCACAGGAACGCGCCCATGTTCCGGAGTCGCAATGCCCGGGGTCGCGGTGTCGGTCTCGCGAGAGGTCGGGCGACGGTCAGCAGGGCGCGGGCGAGCGGACGCGGTGGGCGATAAGGGATGGGGTATGACATTATGTCGAGTTGGGACCAGTTGGGGTGTTCTATGTACGGTGGTGATGGGATGGTAGCAAGTGGGTAGTGTTGGTGGGAGCCACGAGGAAGAAAAAGAAGATGAAAGGCTCAATCACGAAAGAAAAGGAATCAAACAACAAAGAAGAGACATATAATCGGCGTTTTTGGGGAGTAAATCCTTGGGGGAGAAACACCGGAGATACCGAAAAAAATACCCCCCCGCCATTCCCATCAATCAATCTACTGTTCTAGAGAAGGAGAGAGTGAGAGGTAAAGAGAGAGAGAGAGAGAGAGGGATATACCGCCTTTGCCGGATACGCCGAAGTTCCTAGATGGTCACGCTGCTGTTTTCGGCTCCATATACCTACCTACCTACCTACCTACCTACTCTAAGAATCAAGGGAAAGCGAACAGAAGAAGAACTGAGTTTCCTCTCATGAATGTGCGTGTCTATGTGTATGCATGTCTCTCTCTCTCTCTCTCTCTCTCTTTCTCTTTCTCTATATGTGGTGTGCAATGTATCTCATCTCTTCTCTTCTCTAATCACTGTTTTCATACCTAACATTGATGATTGTAGATACCTACCTACATAGTCGTTCGGCCAGACCCCCTCCCTAACCCCCCCTTACCAATCGCGAGGGTTATAGCATAAACATCGGGTGAGAGTAACATACAACGTAATGGACCTTTTCTCGTCCCTTTCACTACGATTCTAGGGAATTACACACAAAATAATATTTGATGGTGGTAATAAAGGGGGGGGGGGGAGCGTGAAGGGGGGCTCTGATGAATAACATAGTAATGTTGTGATAGTGTAGGTATAGCAAAACAGCACTGCATACCTAGGTAGCTTCATACTAATCACCCAGATGAGCAAAAAAAGTAATTATCCCTTTCTTTATTTTCCCCAGGGCCATGTCCTCGGGATTTCTTGCCCATGAGCATGCCATTGACTCGTTTTCCCACATGTCGTTACGCCTCCCCTCGCTCCGGCGATAGTCACAAACACACACACAGACACACGAATAGTTTATAAGTTCATTTTATTCATTCAATATTGCCTGCCCTCACGCCGGGTTTTATCGGTCAGATAGATACATACGTAGGTTAGTTAGAACCCATAACTCTCCTATGGTAAATAAGCTAAGGTTAACTACCAGCGCATACCCGCACGTCCTCCCGTGGCTACCAAAAATCGACAATACGTCGGCATACCTCAGGGGGCAACTCTACCTAGATAGACATGCAGTCTAACCTAGTAGTCCATGGAAGGGTGGCGGTTGGCGTTGTTCCTATTAAAAGAAAAACCCCAGTATATTAGTACTTATCGGTTCATCCACGAACACAAAAGAGTAAAAGGGAGAGGGAGCAGAGAAAGACTTACGGATCGTACTGGTCATACTGGCCGTACTGGTGGTCGTACATCTCCTCGGCCTGCTTCTTGGCGTGGTGCTTGGCCTTCTCGCGGTCGATCGCGTCGAGGCCCTTGGTCTCGAAGAGCTTGTCGACCTCGGCGCCCGCGATGCCCGCGATCATCTCCTTGGCGAAGGCATGGTTCACCGGCTTGCCTGTTGCGTTTTTGGAGGACTGTGTTAGATCAAGAAGAAGAAGAAGAGGGTGAAGGAGGGAGGGGAGTATATTGGGTAAGAGATATATAGGGGAGAATTGCTATCGCGGGGGGCCGGTATCATCATCACGTACCTTCTTTGCGCTGACGGTCCTCAAACAACTTCATGGCCTCGAACGAAGCGGCACCACCGATGAGCTCGTGGCTCAGGTGGGACTCGTGCGGCTGGCCGTCGTAGACCTCGTTGCGCTTCTCACGGGCGTCGTCTGCCATGATGAAAAAATTAGCATTCTGTATCCAGGGTTCTATCTATCCTCGCGTAACTGCAGATTGCCGTTCAACATGCCCAGTATCTCTCTCGAGCTCTGGAGACAAGAAACTCTAAACGTGTCTGAGACGGGGTCTATTTGGTGGCAAGAGGAGGCTTACCGAATCCGAACATTGTGAATAAGTTGGTTGGTGAGAGGTGTTGAAAAATAAGTTGTTGGAAGCTGTGGTTGCGGTGTTGTAAGTCGTTGGAATGATGATGAACTCGATGATGATATGTCTACTGACTAGACAGAGGGGAAGGAGGGCGTAAGACGGAGTTTATATACTTAGCTCTCCTCTCTTTTCTCCTGACCCCGGACCCCTCGACCCCTCCACCATTCCTCTCCCTCCCGGCTTATCTAGGCACACACTGACATAACCGACCCAGCTACATACGTAGGTTAGTGCGTTTCCAATGACGAAAGCTAGGTAGGCCATGCGTAGGGCAGGCCATCAAGGTAGGTTTTGGAGGCGGAGTGCTGATCTTGCCTAGGCACATGAGGATGGGAGGGTCACCCCCTTTTCGAAAGAAATCTGGCTATCCCGTCCTGAGCGAGTTACAAGTCATCTTTCATGCTGGCTGGCTTACCTATTTTACCTACCTAGTAGCATAAACACACCATACCACAAACTCGGCTCCTCGAGCGGGTTTTGGCGCGTCCTCTCTTGTCCACCCATCCAACGCTCCGTGACCGTTTCGTGGCTGGCCATTGGCTCGATCGAAACTCGTATAGTACGTAATCTAGAGGCCTCTCGATGCGTGCTAACTAAAGACGTTCGAGTGGGGATGCTTTTAATCGGTAAATCGGCAAGCTGGGCAAAAAGCTTGATTTGTCCTCCACCCCTACTTACCTACTAAGGTTACCTCTGCTCTCACTTCCCCATGTCCCGGTCCCGGGGTTCACCGTTCCAATTGTCTGTCGACCTCCAGGTTATGCCGACTCTTATTGAACAGTAGTCCATCACTTTTGGATGGCATGATTCCTGAGAGTCAAGGGTAGGTTCAACTACCTTTTGCCCGGGTCTTTTCCTACTGGAGGCTTGGACTGCGGCTTTTTCACCCTCGTTTCTCTGTTTGGCATAACGGATGTCGGGTGTGCTGTACATACATTGTCAATAGCTCCATTTTGTGGGACGTTTCACACCAAGCCGTAATAACACGGTGACGATGGCTGATAGGTACGAGAGGACAGAATCGTCGACCCCGCTTCCAAGTTAGGTTTCTCGACCCTGTCGACCTGAGCTATAGCATAGAAGCATAGGCTCGTTATCCAGTTAGATGAAGGATACCGGCATCATCTGAGGTCATCTACCTGAATTAGTGCAAGTTCAGCTAGGTAGAGTCCAGCTCAAACCCCGAGCTAGGTACCTGCCTCCCCTGTTCGAGCATCCCTAGCTTATACGTCGTGTTTTATTTTCCTCGATTAGGTACCTAGGCATGATAGGTAGTTGTGACGGAAATGATTTCATACCGATATCTCGCAACTTACACTTTATTCTTCCACAGGATATTAAATGACCTGCATTTTCTGCCTCGTTGGTCATTCCACTGACGTCGTTTTCATCAAAATACACCTAAATATCAGGTTTTCAAAGGCATCGAAGCGTGGAAAGCTAAATGTGGCAGTGTAAGGGTTCATAGAAATCTGTGCCAAGACAGTGCGCCAAGCGGATACCCGTCTTGGCAAATGCTTAACCTAGAGCCTGGACCAGGGGCACTTTGGGTGTGGGGGAGGCTTGCTCGTAACTCTGTCGATCACATCGTCAACTGAGGGGCGGTGGGATTATCACGAGCCTTTCATGTGGTGTAATAATGTAATGTCATGAAACAGACCCCTTTTGTTGTACTCTAAATCATCTACCACCCTTTCATCTTTTTTTCGATTCATGCCGCTAAATCCACGAGAAATCCGCAGCAAGTGGGAAATAGTTGCGCCCACTGTGCCTCGAGATGAGAAAAACTGCTTGATGCATCATGCTCAACTTCCACCGAACTTCGTCAAATATTCTCCATGCGCCTTCTTCTGTCTATCCCATTCCTTTTTGAGCTTCTTTAGCTGGCTCTTCGGCACCTCGCTACCATCTTTCATTTTGATCGGCATGCCTTCTGCGTCGAATTCGCCATAGCGCTCGTCATTTTTGAACATGTCCTCGGGCGCCAACTTTGCTTTGGCCCATTTCTCTTCCTCTGCCTTTTCACGAGCTCTCTTAGCCTCTTCCTTAGCACGCACCTTCTCTGCTTCCTTGGCTGCCTTTTCTTCCCTCGCGGCGATCAACTCAGCTGCAGGGATAAACTTGATCAGTGACGGTTGGTTGTCTGTCCGGTCATCCAAGTAAACACCAAGATTAGTCAGATCAACGTCACGTATCCGATCACTCAGTGCAAGAATGGACTTCTTGATCTCAGATGATGATGTTGGCGCGATCCGCCGGAGTTCGTCACGGATTCTCGAGACCGCCCTCAGGTATGGCAATGCGAGCTGTTCGGGATCTCTCACTCCATCATTAGATAGAGACTCGAATTCAACTGCCGGTGAAACAGCGAGGAGAGTTTCCATCACATCTGAGGAAGGCAGCTGCAAAGCCCTTGTCTCCGATACCACTGCCTTGTACACTGCCTCATATGGTTGTACGGCTACATGCGGGTCAACGTTAACCGCTGCCGCCGAGGGCGCCCATCCGAGGCCGTTATAAGGAAAAGTTGCGTTAGCATCAAGGCCGAGAATGCCAACTATTTTCGTCACCCATCTTGCTACTGCCTCTATTGCTGACAAGTCCTCAGCATTCTTGATGTTGGTGATTTGGACATTGGCTTTCCGGATTATCTCCAAAATAACCCGCATTGCCATTGGTGTATCGAATGAATTAGCAAGTGCGGCTTCGAGGTCTTTCTTAGCTTGCTCGAGATCGGCGAACAACCCTTCGGTAGGTTTTTTATCATTTTCGAGAGAAAGGTTGCCAATAGCCCCATCCATGCCGCTTTTCGTACCCGCTGCCTCTGCCAACAGGGATTTCGTATTTATGAAGAAGTTCTAGCGACACATCAGCACCGTTCATTCATTAGAAAGTCCATATGGTGGTAAAATAACTCACGTTTACTGCACTTTCCCAAGAATCAGCTTGCAGCCGCATGTCGGGGGAAATCTCAACACCATCATTCCATCGCCCAAGTAAGAATACTATTCGCATCGATCTAGCTGTATAGGTTGATGCCAGAGCATCCTTAATGGTCTGGAAGTTCTTTAGGGACTTCGACATCTTGCTTCCGGAAATTGAGAGATGACCCATATGCAAGAAATAGTTCACCCACGTATGCTCGTGGCCATGCTTGCAGTAGAAGGCCTCACTTTGGGCCAACTCATTGTCATGGTGGGGAAAGGCAAGGTCTATGCCTCCGGAGTGGATGTCCATTCGAGAACCCAGGACATCAGACGCCATAACAGAGCATTCGATGTGCCATCCCGGTCTTCCGTTGCCCCATTTGCTTGGCCAGTACGGCTCTCCGGGCTTGGAAGACTTCCACAAAGCAAAGTCGCCGGCCCCCCGCTTCCCTCCGAGGGTCTTCGACAGAGAGCCTTCGCCTTCTTCCTGCAAGGCTTTATCATTTCGGCTGTCCGGCCGAAGCCTCGCATATGTGTTACCAGCCTTTTCAAAGGCGGCAATGTCAAAATAGACTGATCCTTCGGCCTCGTATGCGAACCCCTTTTCCACAATCTTCTCCACGAAGGCCGCAATCTGCGGCACATACTCTGTAACCCTTGTGACAACGTCGGGCCGAAGTACATTCAGTGCATCCATGTCATCTGTGAATTCTCCCTCCATAAATCGAGTCAGGTCCGTAAAAATCGACTGGTCGCTAGTATCGATCGTTTCCTTATAGAGTGAGTCAAGATACGGCAGCAGTATCTCCTCTGCACCTTTGAAGACTTGGCCCTGGCCGCTAAGGGCGATTACGGCAGAGGTCATGTTGCTAATGTGCATCTTAATCTTGGCCTCGGCATCACCCGGCTTGCTGTCGGGCGATAAAGCGCCTCCAGCTAGAACACTTCCGTAAGCGACATCTCGTCTTGCGTTGTAGTTGTCTGGGGTCAATGGCTGGTCGGCAGGTTCCAAGAGGGCGGGGAGGTTGCTTTTCGCATAGGCTTGGAAAGCGGCCAGCACCAGCTCCTTGAGCTCGGCATCGGTATGGCCCTTCTTCTTCTCGAGGTCCAGTAGTCGCTGTCGTCGTGCCTTGATGATAATCTACGAGGGGAACCACGAGGCCCACGAGATTAGAGTGGTTTAAGACTATAGAGGTCAGGAATAGGGGCGCACCTTGTCGTCGATATCAGTAAAGTTCATGACGAACTTGACATCAAAACGAAAGTAATGCATGAGAATGCGCCGTATGATGTCGGTAGATACATAGTTGCGCGCATGGCCCAAATGGCTCTGATCATAGACTGTCGGACCGCAAGCATACCACGACACCTTTCCCGTCTCCTGGGGCACGAAAGGGACGGGCCCTCCCGGCTTCAAGGAGTTGTGGACCTTTATGGAGTCCATGGCGGAGTATATCGCAATAAGCCTGGTAAATCGGGGATGCAGATGGGGTTGAGTTCTGCGAGTAACGGCGATCGAGCGTTTAGCAAATAGATTGCGAAGTAGGAGAAAGGTCATCAAATACCAGACGAACGGAAGGGTGGAAGAAGAAGAAGAAGAAGAAATAGGACTAGGAGAAAGGAGGGAAGAAAGCCAAGGCCAATACTAGACAGCCTGCATAAAAAGATCGTGGGGTGACACGTAGGTATCCGTCACAGGGGAAAAGAGGGATGATGGTGGAGGGATGCGAATTGGGGATGACTGAGCGAGGAGGATAATTGTTGTTTTTTTGAGTCAGACAGCGAGTGACACCATTTGGCATTGAACAAATACCTACCTATTAGGCTGTAAGTACTGACCTATACCTAGCCTCCCCACCTGCCCCTACCCCTCCAACCTATGTACTAAGGTAACTTACCATGGTTATGGTAGCCCCTCCATCCCGCCAGCCACCTGCCACTCTTATCGCTATCAGACGCCACAGAAGCCCCGCCATTACCTAAGGTGGACCTACATACCTAGGTACGGTCCATCTATTTGATCAGCCTCACCTGAAATTTTCCAATTGGAGGTTCTCGTCCACTAATACCTATCCACCTACCTACTTACCTACAACTCCCGTTCCAATTCCAAGTTTCAACCCGCGTCGAACGTGTGCTGCAGGAGATGGAGATGGAGATGGTGATGGCGACCAAGGTGGAGGGACATGGGTTGACCACTGACACTACCAGCAACACGACATCATATAAAGTCTCTCCATTCCTCGACCCTGGCGCTTTAACCACTCCTGATACTCTTTCTATCGTCCACCTGTCCCGCGACAACATCCAGCCCGTTTATCTCCAGGGGACCGCCGGTGCCGTCAACGGATATGCAGAGGGCGCTGTTATCAACACGCGATTTGGCTCTTTCCCCCACTCGACCTTGATAAATAAGCCCTGGGGCTCGCAGATTCGTGCTTCCATTGTAGATACCGGGTCGAGAGGGAGAAAGCGCAAGCTCGAGAATATCGCTGCAGAAGACACACCAGACGATGGCACGGGCGAGGATGCGTCAAGCGCAGGCCCTATAAAAAATGTCAAGACCGCTGCAAGCGGTTTTATACATATCCTCCCACCCACGCCCGAATTATGGACAACAAGTTTACCGCATCGAACTCAGGTTGTATACACCCCCGATTACAGCTACATTCTGCACCGAATTCGCGCTCGACCTGGCATGCACATAATAGAAGCAGGCGCTGGAAGTGGAAGCTTTACGCATGCTTCAGCAAGGGCGGTTTACAATGGCTACCCTAAAACTAGCCAAGAGAAGAAGGGGAAAGTCTGGAGCTTCGAGTTCAACGAAGACCGTTACAAGAAGATGCAAGAGGAAATCAAGTCACACCTGCTGGAGGGTGTCGTTCAGATCACCCACCGAGATGTCTACAACGACGGGTTCTTGGTGGATGGCCAGAGCCCCGAGGCCGACTGCGTCTTTCTTGACCTGCCAGCGCCGTGGCGGGCTTTACCGCATCTATCCCGCAGAAGACCGACCCCTTCTCAGTTGGCCAGTGCTGGCTTAGATCCGCTAGATGGGGAAGATGCTGAATGGAAATCACCTCTGCGGGCCGATAGAAGCGTGTATATATGTACATTTTCACCTTGCATTGAGCAGGTCACCAAGACAATCGATATGATGCGCCGGTTGGGGTGGATGGAGATTGAGATGGTGGAGGTAGCACATCGAAGAATCAATGTCATGCGCGAAAGGGTCGGACTAAATATGCCCACAGAACGTGGCGCGAACCAATCTGCAGGAAATGTCGAAGAGGCAGTAGCACGATTGAAAGAGGTGGAACGACGGTTCAAAGAATTCAACAAAGGTCGGCCTGGAACAACCGATGCCAATATGGACGAGGATGAAGAAATGCTAGACGAAAGCGAGCTTGCCAATGGTAACACCGCGCACGATGGGGAAATAGAAGGATCAGAAGACGCACCATCCATGAAGCCCTGGATGGTGGGAAGGCTCATCCATCGAACTGAGGCAGAGATCAAGACCCACACCTCCTACTTGGTCTTTGCGATCTTGCCACAGGAGTGGTCAGAGGAGCAGGAGGCGGCGGCGTATGAAACGTGGCCCTGCGGCAAGGAAACTAAGGTTATCGGCAGTATGAACAAGGAGGCGCGGAAGCAGGAGAAACGGGAAATGCTCGAGGGCAAGAAGAGGAAGAAGGGCCCGGGCGGCAGCAAGGCTGACGGCAACAACAGCAAGAAGAGCACGACGTCCAACAACACATGATACCCGGTCTCGAAGAGGCCAATATTCGTCGATAAGTAGCAAGTGTTAGTAGGTGACTTTGCTGACCTAGTTACATACGATGTGTCTCTGATCTACACGTGGGATACGTTACCTAACTGACCCAGCAGTTGATATGCTGCATTTTACCTACCTATCCTACCAACAGCATGATCATGTATACATTGAAAGGGACAATCGAGCTCTTTCTTCAGAAGCAAGCTCCTCTACAAACGAGCTGTTAATTATGGCGCCTTGGGACCTTGCTGTAATCACTACTAGGCTACAATCTTACGAGGTCCAAATACCTACCTAGATCATGTGTCCTCAGGGTAACTTCGAGCACATCAATCTCATCCACCAGGGTAAACAACGTCAGAGGCTATTACCTGGGATATATATTTCGTAGCCTGTAATGCAGAGACGGTCCTGTTGAACTCGCTGTGTACCAGATCTTGTTTCGCTATCGCAGGAGAGTTCAAGTATACTTCAATATGTGCCTTGTGTCGGTCACCCCTATCGGTGAAGGTTCTAACTATTATGGTTGTTGCGTGGATCTGTGTGTATGTGATATGATCAATATTGCTAACGCGGGGACTTGGTAAAGGCGAAGATACCTAACCTAGGTAGCTATTCGCCAAAGCATTGTTTATAGTGTACACGGATCTGAGTTTATCCTGACTTGGAACTTCTAATGTTACATCAGGATTGTTTGGATGAGTGCATTATAATATAACACGCGGGAGTTTCTTGGATAGCTAGGCAGGTGGTGCAAGAGAGAAGACGTCTCCCTCTGTGCCAATATATCCTGCGTCACCAGCAGCAATGCCGTTAATCTTGACTAAATCTTAGGTTAGTTCATCGTTATATGTCTGTCAAGTCTAGTGGTGTCATTGAAATCTTTGGTTTGGTACAACTTTAGTATCTAGGACGCCCGTCCGGAGATTTCATGTTGTGCCCGAATAGAGCTTACTAGGTAGACATCTATGTAATGTCAAGGTACACACTATGGACCTCCAGTCATAGCTAGAGTTCCTGACTCGCAGAGTGCTAGGCTGGGTTGTAATTCATATTTAGTAGAAACCCCGCTTTCTTTCAATTTGATAGTTATGTTAGTCGTGGTTTAAAAGCTTATTGTTTTTATAGTTTTTATGCTAGGTTGAAGTAATAGTTCTCGTGCTCTATCAATTCCATAGAGGCCTTGTTCATTGCGGACTTATCTCCCTGCTACATATAACATCACACTGATACTGGAGAGTTAGAACAGGTTGCAACCAATTGAATTAATTAAACTAGGTATGTTGAACTCATACTTGTATCATTCCAAAGATCCCCATGAAACTAGCCATGATATATTCTCGATAGAGGCCAGCAAAGCTCATGATCGGAGGACTTGGCTTGGCCTTAGAGACGTCGTGCCATCAGAGGTTGATCAAACGAAGGAGGTTCAAGACATAGTCACTTGCCTACCTAGGTATACAACTTGCCAGGTAGAGCGACTGTTTTCTTTGATCATAGCAACGAGATACATATGCATAATAAATCTAATGTACCGACAGATCTGTCACTCGATGTATTCGATCGGTTGGTCTGTGGGAGATGACCTGTCTGTCGTATGATCCCCGCGGGTAACCTTTCCAATGCCTATAACCTACCTACCTAGGTACCTACCTGCCAATTCCTATTACCTATGAGCATTGGATGCTCCTTATGCCATCGGGGGCTATTACCGGAAATAACAAGGCCCAGACCCAGGTTCTCGTTAGTGTGATCTGCCAAAGCCCACTGAGCAGCAGTTTTTGTCGGGACCAGTGCCGCTGGGCGGGGATCTGATACCCAGCCAAATTTAGAAAGCTATGTAAGAAGGATGTTTCGAAAATGTGACGATCTGCGCCGGTACCCGCCTATAGGATATCAGGTGCCAGGAACATAATGGCAGGTAGGTAGGTAGGTATTCTGTGTAGGTAGGTAGGTTGATGGGAAAACCAGGTTCCATAGCAGCACATCATCTGCATGAAATACCTACTGGTGGGCATCTAGATGTGTAAGTGGGTAATATTAGGTATACCAGACATTACCTACTTAGATGTCAACCCGAGAGGGGAAAAACATCCCCAGGAGAGAGGACATGTCAAGAATCTAAATTCGACCGCGGAGAGCCCAGATCTATGGCATCACCCACGAGGCACATGATGACATCTAGAGTGAAACAGAGAAATGCGTTATTATGTCTCGCAGGAGCACAGTCTCCTTCTTTGCAATGGCAGTTCCCTATTTACCTACTTACCTACTTACCTACCTCCCTATCCGTGGCATGATGTGATTTCTTGTGTGTGTTAGGTACTTCAAAAATTTGCTGTTAATACCTACCTATAACCTTGAACTCATTTGTGTAAAGTGTTAGTTATATCAATAACATGTGCTCGTTGGCCAGTCTCTAGCGTATAGGTAGGTAATACCTTAGGTACATGTATGTAAGTACCTATAGAGCTACTTTTGATGCCTCTATTACCGCATTGTCCAGATTGACAGTGATCGTGTAGATCTGGGAATTTGACAGTGGTGTTCTGGAAGAAATCAAAAGACAACATCGAATCTCGATCTGGCACACAAACAGCAAGAGAAACAGGTGAAATGCGTGATACGCAGCATGGTTGGATGGCAAAGTGGGAGCATTATACTTTACCTACCTACCTACATACATCAATAAAGTATGGGCACAGGCATCGGGAAGTGGGAAACGCGGAGAAGAGAATTGTGGGAGATAAAGTTAGGTATAGCCTATAGGTACGAAGGTCGCGGCCAAAAATCTGGAGCGGGTAGTACGCATGGCCCTTTTTGCCAAGCTTGCCAGGCTTCTGGTGCAGCTGTCACGCAGCTGTATTTCGTTTAATTAAATATATCTCTGTTTATAGTACTATATTTTTAAACTAAATGCTCTAAACTAAGTTAAGCAATAGCGCTTATTACTCACTATAGCCACTAAATCTTATAGTGAGTGAGCTACTTACAGCTGCGCAACAGCTGCGCGACAGCTGTATCGGAAGCCTGGCAAGCTTAGCAAAAAGGGCCATGCGTACTGCCGCTCCAGAGTTTTGGCCGCGACCTTCGTATGTAGGTAGTAGGTACTAGGTAGTAGGTAGGTCACTTTGTACATCCATAGTCAACTCCTGGTTGGGCAGCTGGGGCCAGGCATTTAAATATCTACCTCTTGGCAGGCGGCGTAGAGGTACCTAACCAGGACAATACACCCGCCTACTCGACGGTGCAAACAGGTAACTTGAGCATGTGAAGTGAGCGATTGTCTCGAACCCCGGCAATTGATCGTTTTAGCGCCCTCCGGGGACGCTGTGCTGCCCTGGGACCCACGTGAGCCTAGCCTGTCTAGGCTAGACGCCGAAAGGACTAGAGCCGCAACTCCGCTAAACTCGGACGCTGTACACGCGTCTCTTCTCTCCTCTCCTACATCCTTCCCGCCTCACCATCTACACCATGTCAAACTATTACCTCACTGATTGCTTGCTGCCACCACCTCCCCGTGCCAGCACAGTTTTATCTGATTGGCAATGTTAACCAGACAAGAAACAAGACACGAAGGGAAATAAAATCATCAATCTTATTTATTCTACTGATCTAACCTAACTTTAGCTTACCAGGTACCTAACTTCATTGCCGCTGAAACAGGAATCCTCACTTTCTAGGAAAACGTTGAAACAATATCCACCTCCTGAAATATGCACCTAATCCAGACTTGAAGCTCACGATCGAATACATCCTAATACTATATACTATGGGCAACTTCAATGTATGTTATGTACCTACCTAGGTATGTAGGTATGCTGGATTCCCACTAGGTAATACCTACAAGATCTCGTACCCAGATCTTAAGGGGCGATCCCCCTCCAGCTCCAGTTATTTGTTACTAGATGGCCTCCTTGGGCGTGCCGAGTTCCACGACGCATTACCTACCTATTACCCGTCAACATTCACAAAGCAGAACTCAAAAAGCCAAGCACTGATTTCCTGGTTCTTGGAAGACTACCTAGGTATATGTCGATGCATATATGTATGTCGATGAAGCGCACAAGGCTCGGACTTGATTCTCGATATGATCATCATCTCAGGGGGGAGAGCTAACTAGCCCTACCTACTACCTACCTAGGCATTCAGTGTTGAGGTGACTTTGCTTGGCAGGACTTCATCACCCTGTCCTGGTTTCTTCTCTTCACCAGATAGACATGATCTTGGCATGTTTTGCTTATTATTGGACCCTGGTGGCGGCGCTCCCTATTGGCTTCTCGACCGTCCTCATCCCAACCAAAGGCACTGGTGCTTTATCAAAATAACTGTAACTAGGTATGTCGATGATATGTCCACACGGTAGGTGGGTAAAAACTGTATTTTTTGCAGCCCATGGGGCTTCAGCTCCCAAGGGCCCTGATGAGCTTCGACCTCTTGCCGCCGGCGAGCTCCACTATGGCTGTTCACCATTTATCCCGTCTACTCGCCGGGTTGTGATTCTAGACTTTGTTTCTCATGACTTTTTGAGTCACCAACTCTTTTGCTTCACTTCGCTTCTGGTGGGAGAAAATACGCCCAAATTCTTTTTTTCATCTTACCCTGGCGGTGATTTTACTCTCTGCCCTGGCGGCCTTGCAGTCTTTATTTCTAGCCCTAGTGGTTGTCATCTTCAGTCGTTCCTGAAATTATTTACATTAAAGAAAGAGAGAGAGTCATGTCTGAACGATCTTGCCCTGTGTCCGGCTCTATTGGTGGGAGAGGAAGATGTCCGGCTGGCGCAACCTCGTCGAAAAGAAGCAATAGCCGCATGGGACCTCGCGGCTGCTCCTTTTCTGGCTTCTGCCAGCCCGGTGATATCCATGCTGCATTCGATGTAAGTTCAAGACAACCCCATGAGACGGGGAAAACAAACTAACAGAGACAGATACCCCGAGGCGTTGATGTAGATGAATGGCTACGCATGAGGTATGTATCATGATGGATCAAGCTGTATAAGCACAACTAACCAAACATCTAAATAGAGAACGGAAGTCTATCAACCAGCTTCTGTACTCCAATATCCCCTCTGTAAAAGAAATCGACACAGCAAAGACTCAGGCTGAAATAGACTCATTTAATATTAATGAGCAAGACCTTCTTGCTGTTGCACTAGGAGCGCCTGCTAGGCAAGTTATGCTAAGAGCGGAGGAGATCGGCCCCCAGACTGGTTGGCGTGATGGGTATCTCAGCACAGAACATGGATTTTGTCCTCCAGATTACGACGAGGCTGTCGGTGCTCTAGCACGCTCACCAGGTCGTATATGGTCCGACCTCGCCGAACGAATGCCTGGGTGTGTTGCCCGCGGCCGTGTTCGCGAATCTGTTGCTGCTCTGCCCATTGTCGAAGGCACCGAGGATGTTATCCCCGACCAAGCACTGTGGGCAGCCCTGGTGGTCTTGGGTCTGTTGTGTTCTATCTACCGCTTTGAACACAAATACGACGGCAACGACGGTGTCACCGCAAGCCGTACCCAGAAACTAAAACTGAGCTGCCCCATGGGCGACGATTTAGGCGAAGAGCTCGTGGGTATCCCACGCAGCATCGCTCTCCCATACTTTCAAATTTCACGCCGTATGGGAAGAGCACTCCCACATCTTACGTTTGTCGACCAGTCGTCATACAACCTCAAGATCAAAGATGTCACGTCGACATTTCCTTACGTTGCTCGTTTTGATAACATCGAACTCCGATGGCCTATGTTTGGCGAGAGAGCAGAGGTGACGTTCCTAAAGGGTGTTGCGGACACATCAGGTAAGTCCTTAAAACAGGTCACGCTTTGTGTTCGGCTGTTAACCTTTTTGCAGCATCCTTCCAACATGGACCCGATGCCATTGCCGCATGCCAGGAGCATGTAATGAACAGAAACGTGGAGGGACTTCTCCGGGAGATGATACGACTCAAGGAAATCCTCGAGCGTATGCCCAATGCTTTCCACTCCATCTCGCCAAATCCAAATTCGGGGGAGAATTACGTCCCAGTTCAACAGTGGGTGCGATGGGCAAAGTTCTCTGCGCCCCTTTCGAAGCGTTGCCCGGCTTCCTCTGGCTTACAATTCCCTCCCTACCTAGTGATGGATGCATTTCTAGGACGTAAAAAGTAGGACACAAGCCATCTCTTGATTTCGTCGTTGAACATACCATTTTCTTACTGTTTTCCTCTTCGACGAATTATGAAGCCTTAGAATTTAACTAACCTTTTAACAGATACACCTCCTTCCTTGGTGCCGAGGGTGTACACTTGAGAGCCTGGCTTCCCTCAAATCTTCGAGCGTTTATCGCAGCCATAGAATATCACTACCGCATCCCTGAATTTGTCCAACAATCTGGAGATCCCCGTCTCATGGGTGTTCTAGACGGCATCGTGGAGGCCTATACAGGTGAACGTGGATTCATGGGCGTACACAGATATAAAGTCTTTGGCATCCTAGAAGTAGCTGCCAAAACAGGACGCACGGAAACCAACGGTGCATCTGGCGCTGGAGATGCTATGCGTCCTTGGGAAGAGACACATAAGCAATTCTCCGAGGCTATGAAAGAACGACTCGAGCCTTATCGTAAGTCAACAATCATACAGTACATGATAGCTAGAAGAGCGGTCTTGGGTGCTAACCATTGTAGGCGGCGCTTTACCTGTCGAGCCACACCAGATGCGCGGTACTTTCGAAGAATGTCGATATGTCTCACGAGTTCTGAACCGATCATTCGTGGACTCCGATCCCGCCAGATCTATCTCCCTAGTCACGCTGGACATTCAAGATACCGGTATAACGTTTATGCCTGGCGATCGACTTGCAGTGATGCCCCTGAATAGTTGGGACGAATGTGCCAAGGTTGCTGCTGCGCTGGGCTTGGAGGAACGCCTGGAGGATAACGTGGAAGTCACCGGAAATTGGTCTCGTTTTGAACTTCACCTCGCATCCGTACGAAGAGCGGCCCCACGGAAATTGACAGTAGTCGATATTCTCCGCCGCGGACATCTGGCGCCGATTACCAAGGAGCTCGCTTTGAAGATACACAGTCTCCTCCACGCCTCATCAAACACTGTCCTCCAAGTTCTGGCAACGGACGAGTGGCCGGTACGAGGCTCGCTCGGTGATCTGCTGCAAGATGCTCTTATGGATACCCCGTCCCATATCTGGGACAAGGCATTCGATCTCAATAACATTTCTTGGTTGGTGGACCTCATTCCATTAGAGGTACCTCGCACATATTCAATCGCCAGCTATACCGACGAACTATTGCCCAATACTGTGGACCTAGCGGTCTCGCGCGCCGAGTACAAGCTATGCTCTACCTTCTCTAAGGGGGAGGATATATCTCGTGCCGGTGTTTCTAGTGGCTTCCTCAACCCTTCGCCCTCGGGTGATGAGGTGTGCTCGGACGACGAGGTCCTTGTGGGTGTTTCACGACCAGCGGCCTTCCAGCTGCCCATTGACCCGATGGCGCCATGTGCATTCTTCGCTGGCGGTAGCGGTATCGCCCCCTTCCGAAGTTTTTGGCAATCCCGTCTTACCACGAGTGGCTTGTCGGGGGGCAAGAACCTTCTGTACCTCGGGGTACAGTCCCGCGAAAAGTTCTGCTTCGAAGATGAGCTGCGAGAGTATGTCAACGCGGACTTCATGGAGGTCCACGTGGCATTCTCGAGAGACTCGCGCGGCCTCGCGTATGATCCCTATCTCCACGATCTTGTTGAGAAGCCTACGCCCCCTCGATACATAGACACTCTTATTCTGGAGCAGGGCTCAACTATCTCCGAGTTGGTGATGTCCAAGAAGCAGGGTGGTTTAGGCGGCTATCTCTATGTCTGCGGATCAGTCTCTGTTTTTGACTCCGTAATGAAGGGGATCCGGAAAGCGGTTTACACACACTGCACCGCGACTATGGAGAATGTGGACATGATTGTCAGCAAGGCCTTTGCAGAGCGTCGCTTCATGTTGGACGTCTTCATGACACCAAAACCACTTCCATGCAACCTGCCGACCATTCCCTTGTCCCAACTTGCCTTACACACCGGCCACCGACCAGGCTCGAGGATGTGGATTGGTGTCCATGGCAGTGTTTACGATGTGACTGACTTTTGCCCCATGCATCCCGGCGGCACATTGATCATCAAGTCGAATGCTGGTGTTGATTGCACAAAATCGTTCGATAACTTGGCTCACACCAACAATCCTGAGGTCTCAAGTCTTCTAACCAAGTATTTCGTCGGGCATTTGACCCCCAAGCCTGATTACCAAGGCTCCGACGATGAGATATCGTCGCTATATGACCTCTGGGCCGCATATCTACGCACCACTGTCGAGACACTAGTCGCCCATCAATTCGAGATGTACGAAATCATGGGAGCCTCAATGGAGACAAATTCTTCCCACGACCCGGCTGGTAGCAACAACATCTGGCTCCGCGAGAGCTTGCCGAATATCATTGCAGTCCGTACTTTCTACGGATACCAGAGCCGACTTCTCCAAGGAGGCTTCGCTGCCCTTTTTGGGCCTAAGCTTCAGGAGCTCGTTCTTAAGCTTTCCTTCTGCCTCGCCAATGCTAGTGGTCCAGGATCTCACACTCAGCTGCCGGATATCCTTGGTGCCGTCGCTCGGGCCAAGACAAGTTCTGATGCTGTGGCATGTACTAAAGAAGTTGCTCTCGTTGGCCAATTCGTATGCGATGCTGGGAGTGCCCTGCGGTTCCAAGAGCGTGGGGTCTTCGCATATGCATCGAAGAGTGTAGAGCTTGATATCGAACTTCTCGAAGACCTCCGACAGGAAGCCTGTAACGGCATGGATGCATTTGACAGCATCGCAACAACCTACGGCTCACCTGGCAGCATGCAAGACCCCGAATTCGAAGCTACTCGGCTTACTGCCCTGTCAACTTTCCTTCTCCAGGTCCTAGAGCGCATGGGTCGTCGTCTTGGTGTCTTTTATGCTCAATTAGCTCAATGCTCTGTCTACCGCCCTGAGCTCGAGCGCAATCCTGCCAGAACCCGGTGGGCACTCGTCCGACGATGTGTCCGGGATGGCAGTCTCTTTGTCCTGGCTCACAAGGCAGAGACTGATATCCTCAACGCGGGACAGTCTTCTTACTACATGTCTCGCACCAACCCGAACCAAAATATTGATTTTGACGGGGTCATGTCACAAGTACACGCGAGCATAGGCTCAGCACAGCCGACAATTCAGCGTCCGCCCTCACCACCACAGACACTCAACGCAATACATCAAGGTCGGGGCAGGAGTGCAGGAGATGCTAGCGCTGTCGCAACTCGAGAGAACGCCGGTGCGTTGAAGGCCATGACCGCCTTCCTTGAGAAGAACAATAAAGCGATCCGTCGGCTCAGCAAGATGCCCCCGGGCATGAGTCTAGCGGACTTACAGCAAGGCATGGCCCAGCTCGGCTTCCCACCCGTACATGCGGACAACACCGTAGACCACGACACTGGCAAAGGCGGCCCCGGCGTCCCGACTCCCCCCTCGAGTCGCGGTTCCAGCCGCTCACCCACACGCACCATGCCCACCTCTGCCGAGATGCTCCTGAGCAAGCTACAGCAAGCACGGACGACGCGCTCTCGCTCGCGCCAGGGCTCTCTCACCAACCGCTCCAACTCGACCACACGCTCGGCCCCTATCCCGCACCCGAATGCTACCTCCTTCCCCTCGCCCTACCCCGTCATCGGAGCGCCTCCCACGCCGCCCATGCACCACCACAACCACAATCACAACCACCACCAGCAATCAGCGCTGAGCTCCATGATGGGGCAGCTGAACACGCGGCAGCCGCGCAGCCCGAACCTGAACCCGAATCCGCCGGCATCCGCGGGCCTCGTGCGCATGAGGAGCGCGTCGAGTAGCACTACGGGGGGCGGGGGCAGGGGCCGCGCGAGGGGCCACTCGTCGGTGCAGAGCACGAACTCGCTGCGCACGTTCAAGCTGAGGGGCTTGGTGGAGGAGGAGAAGGTTGCGCCGACGTTTTGAGGCGTAGATAGGGGAAGGAGGAGAGGGAGGGGTTGTATAGAAATGAGATGAGATACCCGAAGTACATAATGTCAGTTTTCTTGTTTATATAAAATGGGAAAAGGGCGGAAAGGGAAAAGGGAAGAAGGGGATTTTTTTGAGTAGATAACGTTCGTTCTTGTATATCATGTTTTTTTTTCTCTTTCAGGGGAGGTGGTTCTACGGTATATACAAAACAAAATAAGATGAAAGCATGTTTGCCAGCGCTGGCGTTGAACATGAGTACTTTGTAGGGCAACGCGATCTCGTGTCTAACTATGTCCCTTGAGGCTTTCTATGGGTGATGATTGCCGTACTTAGGTCCCTATCGTGATATTGCGTTTATGACGGTTTTCGTGGAAACGATTAGGTTTCATGGTCTCTACGAGCGAGTCATTCACATAGACGAGAGAAGCATGTCCAGGTACATAACTTAGAAGCTATTCTAATACGATCTTACGATATTTCCCGCATCCAGAAATTTAAAATACACATTCTCTCATTCAATTTTTCTTGTTTCCCTTAATATAAGCATGAGTGAGCAGTTTTGAAGGTATTGATATAAGAGCAAATGGTAACGGGCCGTTTCTACACATGGGAGGTTGACGATTCATCGGCAATGACCTATTGCATTACTTAACACATGAGGAAATAAAGTCTTGAATAACCTGTATACAGAATAATATGTAAATTCTTTCATTCAAAAATGTAGAAATCCCCATTGTGCTGTGATACTCTTCAAGCTCCGGATTTTGGTGGCCGTGGGTTATACTGTCACACGCTCACTACGTAAATCTACGAGTACATCATATCATATCCAACCACCGGACTTTCGCTCTACGACTTTGTGTGAATAACGAGTCTCCTCCTCCTTCTCGGTGCAGGCGGCTGTGTTGGCAAGAAGGTCATTGAGGAATGCGCCGTAGATGTTACGAAGCAAAACTCTCACAGAGTCCCATAGCGACTAAGAAGGCATTAGCGCTGAAACTATTGATACCTCGATGCATGGCATAAGACCGATATCCAAAACTTAGGCATACTTGTATTGAATCATGCAAGCTGTGGTGGTGGTTTTTTCTTCCAATATCTGTACATAACTATTCAAACTTTGAGAGCGGCGTAGTCCAATACACAGCTGCACAGCTGTTGCCTCTAGACCCATGTCGGAGGCCTGCTTCAGCTGATGGGGGTTCAGGCGGTGTGTGGGATGGGGAAACAGGTGGTGCTGAAGAGGGGAGGAAAAGGACTCTAACCGGATTACATTAGTGTCAATATGTCAACGAACTATTAAGAGGATACATGCGACGGTCTCTATCAGATGCAGCGAGACTGCTAGTGTTTAAAAAACGAAGAGACTACTACTTGCTAGTTATCGTGAGAATTGACTATGGAGTAGCACGTATAACTCGACTAAACTACAACGTACTTAGTTGTCACATCACGAGGACAAAGAGGAGGTAGGTATTCGCTGAAACCAACCTTTCCCCCCTCCCCATGTAATGTAATGGAGACGCCGGAATATTTAGAATAAAAATAAATAAAAAAAGACTTATAGCCGGGATGGGAAAAAGTGGATTAGACTCAAGACCCTTATTACTAAACTTATACTGTAGATCGACAACCGAGTCCCTTTCTCTCTCCCCGTCACCTACACCACCCTAAACTAAAGCCTGCAAGAACTCGTCAGTCAACCAACCCCATTCCCCATCCCGATTCACCCCCCCCCCCCCCCCCCTCTCCCTCTCCCCTCACTTCCCGCAGATACCTACGCCACGATACGATGGCTGCTGAAGAGTTTCCCCTGTTCCCGCGGCTGCCACCCGAGCTGCGGCACGAGATCTGGCGAGCGGCTCTCACGCAGCCGTGGTCCATCACTAGCTTCAAGCGGGCAGGTCGAAGCGTCAAGTGCGTGGGCCAAGCGTGCCGGGAGGCGCGCGCGGTGATGAAGCTGACGCACACCAGGGTGGCGGCGCGGTGGCGCTCGGGGCAGCTGTTCGTGGGCTGGATCTGCTTCGAGCGCCCACCTGTTCGTGGTGCGGGACGTGGAGCACGACCTGGGGCCTGCTGCTGGCGCGCGCGCCCGCCACCTCGTCGTCAACGCCGCCTGCAGCGCGAGACGGTCCAGTGCACTGCGCAGCGTCGTCGTCGTCGCCGTCGCCCCCCCCAGACGCCTCCCCGCCCTGCGACGACTGGGCCCCGCTCTTCCGCAGGTCCCCCGGCCGAGATCGACTGGTCCCCGCTGACGCGCGCCCGTCGAGGCCGGCGAGCCTGCGAACATATACCGCCAGGCCTGGGACCAGCACAGGATCGACCGCCTGCTGAGGGAGTCTCCCGACGGCAGCCCGCTGCCGCGCTTCTACATGCGGACGCGGGACGATATACGTGGGCTCAAGGTACGTCGGGCTTGGTAGCACGATGCCAAAAAAAAATTGGCTCACGTTATTGATAAAGAACATAGTGAAATGCTTCCTCTCCCCTCCCCCCCTTTCCAGCTTTTGGTATTGGTTTGAATTTTTCCGCGGTGTGAAAATGATCTTTGCGGTTGTACATAGCGTTCTTCTAGTTAAGTTCCGCACGTATCTTTGTAAGTGAGGCGTTGTTCCCCTTTACTACCGGAATAGAGCTTAACACTATATCAAGCCAGATTGTCAAGAGTCAGACAGATAGACAGACAGGCCATTTCTTCGGAGTTTATTTGCCATTGGCGACAACGCCAAACTTGCCCGACGGTATGGGCGTGCCGAACTTGAAGAAGTGGGTGATCGGTTACAAGGGGACGAAATAAGAGGAAAGAAGAAAGAAAAAAAACAATGAGAGACAGAACGCCCTCCAAGAAGGGGGGGGAGTAAAGACAGGAGAGATTCGCTACCTCGTAATTGTTTCTTGATTGGTTACTGAAACCCTCTATATTTAACGATATAGTTACAGATAATTACAAGGCTAAATGGAGAGTAATGGCAATTATGAGCTTGCCCGGCCTGTCTCTCTCTGGGCTTCTCTCGGAACACGGGTTGCGGGCAATGCGAGAGACATTGACAACATATGTCGATCCGCGGCAATAGTTGCAGGAAAAGGGGGGTTATTGCTGTTGTTTTCGTTGTTGTAGAATAAGCAAGACGACCCGAGCAGGCGGAAGCCAATGAGAGGTGGTGGCTACTTAATAGTGTGCATATGCAACTGAAACAAGGAGATGTTTTTTGGGGGGTTGAATCTTCAGTGTTCTGGGCACGAGGGATGGAGCTGAAAATGAAAGGCGTATTGTGTGATATATGTGAATGTCCTGTCCAATGAGGGATTAGGCAGGTAGTTGGCATAGAGTTGTAGCTGAGACATCCAAAATATCACTTGATGGACGTTATATTGGCCTTGGGGTGACATAACCAAGAGTGTTCGCCTCAAACATAACCCCTTAAATTGGTTATGAGCCTCACTTAGTCGGGCTGCGATGAATATACCCGAACGAACGGGGAGCGTGTGTACCTACGTACTAACCCACCCGTGTGCCAGAGCTCATCTCCCCGGTAGGTAGTCGGAGTAGTAAGTAGTAGGTAGGTAGGCAGGTCTCATATCCCAGCGCCACCTTGACCCTATGACATAGTACATAAAAAAAAACGGTGATACATTGTCTCAACCCTATCGTTGTGACAAGAGTTCTAGTGGAAAATGCAAGTAATTAAAGAATATAAGACGAATAAGAAGAAGAAAAAGCAAAATGAGACATGGGGGCAGTGTTTTGAACTGGCACTTTTCTGGGACGGCGTCAACAGCCACAGGCCGTCCGTTCATGGCGCGCTAGCTAGCTGACGGACGATCAAATCTCTGGATAGGCAAGACATCGTGAACAGGTGGGGAGAGTCGTAATGGAAGAAGAAAAAAAACAGGAGTCGTTTACTTCGTTTCCAGTTCAAGTCTTGAGGGACATCTTTTTCATTTCCCGTTTCAAACCATTCTAATTTTTTTTTTCCACCTCTAATAGCCGCCGAGACGACAGGGACGACACGATCGACACCCTGACTCCCCCGGTCTCAGGAGACTGGCTTGGCCCAACGACTTCATCACCGTAAACTCCCTATCACAGATAGGTAGGTAATCGGCATTGTCGTATTGCGCAGTGGTGTCTCAGGGGCGGGGCGGGAGAGATGACGGTCAGTCAGGGGAATCGCGAGTATCGCCGATATCAACCTGGCGTGACCAATGGCGGGGACCTTTCTGTCATAAGGTAAGATCTGAAGGGGAACTAGGACTTCTCGTGGCCGTCCTTCTCTTCCCTTTTTTGCTCACGGGGACCTCAAGATGTCTGTCTTCGGCCTGCTTTCGTAGTCGAGTAGGTTAGGTTAGGTGTGTATCTATGTCGGGACTTTTCACCAACCAAACCCTCCCCCCCACTCGCCACGCCTTCAGCTCACCTCATCGCCGGCCCCCCATTTGATCTACACTATAAGCAAAAAGCTCCGCCCAAGCGGGGACCCTGCCCCGTCCCAGCGGTCCGGAACCTCTCTGAGACCAGCGGCCACTAGTGTAAGTGGGTTCTTTTTAGGCCCTGCGGGGGGGGGGGGGCCCTCGAGATCGTCTCGGTTCGTCTGGTAGGTATGTACTACATATCAGCGTACGTACCTACATACCTTACCCCTCATCACAGCCCACCCGGGCTATCACCAAGCGTCGATGGCGCTTTTCAACTACCGGTGTGCATACACGTCCCTCCCCCTTCCTTCTCGGCACTTCTTGCAGTGAGTGCCTAGGGCCCCCCCCTACCTATCGAGAGAGGGCTAAGCCTACCTACCTAACCTACCTACCTGGTAAGCTTCTCTTAGATCGTCCATGTTACTACCGACGTGGGAAGAAAAAAAACCGGGCGTGGATCGGTATGATAAGGCGGAACGCGTCCCGGGTATGAGTAGATGATGATGATACGACCGGGGACGGGAGGGTGGGAGAAAAATCGATAGATGATATCTTCTTCGCGGGGAGGCGGGGGGGTAAGGTAAGTGTGTGTGCCGTGCGCACGCACGGACAGAGGAATCAGTTCATGACGGAGAGGAGCAAAGTAACTGTGATCAAGAACGGTGGGGGCGGAGGGGGGAGAGAAGAGGCGGGGAGGAGGAGAGGGGGTAGATCTTGAAGGAGAAAATAGTTTTTTTTTTTTTCTTTTCGAGTTACTACTACTAGGTATCAAGATGCGGGCAAAAAAAAAGACAAGCGTCTAAACTAAAGCCAAAGAGAAGCGGGATGCCAAAAGTCACAGTGTGTTTCCTAAGGATAACAGTGATCCACCCAAACTAAACCCAATATCGCTAGCAAATTCTAGTACTTCACATGAGGTACATACCTCACAGGAATAGATGTATTGAAGTTGTTTAAAGCTATTGCGTCGTGTAAAGGAAACATACTTACAACGTAAGAAAAAAAAAAAGGCCCCGGGGGTGGGGGGGGTTATCGGAGGTCGGAGAAGTTATTCCGGGACACCGCTTAATTAGATGTTTTTTTATCGCGTTTTTTCGCTGAATTAGAGAGATTGGAATCGATTTACTTACTAAACGTATTTGAGGTGATTTGCGACGTGTGGTTTTTACTGACTATGCTAAAACAAAATAGGTACATTTATTTCTATAGGTTATGTACTCGACGCAGAGTACTAAGGCTGGCTAACGATATGGGGTTTAGTTTGGGTGGATCACCGTTATCCTTAGGAAACACACCGTGACTTTTGGCATTCCGAAGAGAAGAGGCAAAAAAAGCCACTACGCAGCTAGTTTAGAGCTGCCGTCACCTCTAGCACGAAGCGTACGTGAATAGACTCAAGGCCAGCTGAACGATCTAACCTAGGCTTAGTTAGCGCTTGTTGAATATCAATCTACTCAATACTACCAAACCCTTCCTAGGTATTGAAGGCCCTTAAAACGTGATAGCTTAGGTTAGTCGACTTACACACACTTCTTCGAAACCCCTCCAACCACCAAAAATCTAGGTTACAACTTCTCACCGCCAGATAAAAGATATATACAGGGAAAAGAAAAAAAAAGGTAACAAAAACTAACAATGTTGAGATATGATATGTACCTAGCATGAATCATGTAGTGAGGGAGGAGGGGGGGGAGGGGGGAGGTTCTCCATAAACATGCTTTGGCGTACATGTCATGCGATGGGACGACACAGGATTATTTGCTTTGCTTTGCTTTGCTGTGGTCGGGGGAAAGAAGGAGCAAAATAGTACCATACCTAGGTACTGTCGCTTTTCTTCTTCTTTCGGAGTGCTGGTTTTATGACATTACCATAATAGGATGGATACAACACTGGAGGGGGGGAAGAAGTGCAGTTCGTAACTAACCTACCTACTGCCATCCTTGAGCCACGAGGGTGGGAAAAGGACTAACAAGGACAAGGACTACGTACCTGGGTAAGTTAGAATGATCATACTCGGTCACACATACATAATAGCAAGCAACCTTGGTGGGAGCTCAAGAAAGAAAAGAAAAGAAACTTCCGAAAGGTGATTTTCAGAACCCGGCCCTGTCGTGAAACTGTCGACTGCGGTGCTACCAAAAGGAATTCACACAGACGCCCGAGGTTAACCAGGTTGAATCAATCAATCAATCATCACCATCATCGTCTTATACTGTATGTAGTATATGGTATAGGAATCCCCGTGTAACAGTAACAGTTACTATGTACAACCAACCAAACCAGAAAAGAGAAAAAAGCAGCACATCACGATCCCGGGAAATGCCGTGAAACACCCATCCCATCTCATTTGTCACTAACAATCAAATCACATCACATTATATCGTCTGTAAAAGTTGACAGCTCCCATCAAATATATATAGGTATAATATCACAATTCCCTTCATCTCGTCCAATCAGATCACCAAATGAATGTGTGTGTCTAAATGAAATAAAATAATATCACACCAAACCATTCCCATTCCCATTCCCATTCCTACCTATCTTTTTTTTTCTTTTTCCCCCTTTCCGCGGATGACAACGGGAGCTTCCCGCTCTCCCACCCCTTAACCTTGACCTTGACCTTGTTATGTTATTCGGAGCCGGTAACTGGAGATAGATATGTAATAATAGGTAAGTAGTAGTAGTAGGATTCAAAAACTCGCGTAGACCTTTTTTTTTTTTCTCTGTAGCCCTGGAACTCAAACCCCCTGCCCCGGCCCCCGATAGTTAAAGGAACGTCGGCGCACACCACCGTCTTTCCCTCCGACCCCCAAAAAGGGAATGGGGGGCCGCCCGCATTGTGGATGGATGGATGGATCGGATGGAATTTGTCATTCTTGCGCCCTCTCCCCTCTCTTCTCTCGATTAGAAGAAACCACAGGCGCAGGGATTTTTTTTTTTCTTGGTTGTTCGAATGACAACATACAACGGCTCAAAATAATAAACACACACACACACACACATACAGAGAGAGAGAGAGGAGGGGGCGGGGGATAAACCCCCTAAGAACAAAAAAGTCAAGCTCCTCAAAATCTCATGATCATATAATATAAGTAATATAAGTAACATAGATAGGCAATTTCATTTAAATCCTTTTTCTTTATTGTTCCTGTTTTATCTTCGTTTATAAAAGATTTCGTTGCTCGTGTACATTATATACCTAACCTAGGTAGTACCAATCTATAGATAGGTCTCTCGGGTTCCGGCCCCCCCCTGTAGGTAGTGTAATGTACGAAGGTCGCGGCCAAAAATCTGGAGCGGGTAGTACGCATGGCCCTTTTTGCCAAGCTTGCCAGGCTTCTGGTACAGCTGTCACGCAGCTGTATTTCGTTTAATTAAATATACCTCTGTTTATAGTACTATATTTTTACACTAAATGCGCTAAACTCAGTTAAGCAATAGCGCTTATTACTTACTATAACCACTAAATCTTATAGTGAGTAAGTTATTTACAGCTGCGCGACAGCTGTATCGGAAGCTTGACAAGCTTGGCGAAAAGGTGCATGCGTACTGCCGCTCCAGATTTTTGGCCGCGACCTTCGTACCTAGGTAAGGTAAGAAAGGTACCTTAGGAATGCTTGAAGCTCGGCTGTTTCTTGGCGAGGAAGGCCTCGGTGCCGGCCTTGAAGTCGTCCAGCGCGAAGGTGGTGTAGTACAGCAGCTTCTCCGCCGCCATTCCCGCATCGAGGTGGTTGTTCTCCGCTGTTATGATTTTTTTTGTCATGCGCGTGTGAGACTAAAACTAACTAAAGCGAAAAAAAAAGAGGATGTGGAGAGGGAAGAGAGGGAGAAGAAAATAAAAAAACGTACCGGTTAACACGGCCTGCTTCGCCATGTTGATCACGGGCCGCGAGTATCCCGCGATCGTCGCCGCCAGCTTGGTGGCCTCGACCACCACGTCGTCACCTGGGCCGAACACCCTGTTCACGAGGCCGCGACGCTCGAGCTCGGCGCCCGAGATCGTCTGGCGCGAGAGGATGAGCTCCATGGCCTGCAGGGGAAGGAAGAGAGCGAAACCAAAAGTTAACAGTCAGCTCCGAATATAGATAATAATGATTATAAAAATCAAATTCCATTTATCTTTTTCTTTCTTCAAGAGGAATGACAAGGGGGGGCGGACCCGTCCATACGTACCTTGAACTTCCCTAGCGCTCTCGTGAGCCGCTGCGTGCCCCCCGCACCGGGGATCGTCCCGATGCTCACCTCAGGCAGCCCGAACGTGGCGTTTTCCGCCGCGTAGATGATATCGCACTAAGAGGCAGCCCGGAGTGTTTTTTGGTAAGCATTGCAATTACTCAGAATATCTACCTAGGTGGTCCTCCCAGCCAGTCCCCGATAGGTTTCCAACTTCCCCGGTCGTATTCTTGGGCTGAGGAGGAGGAGGTTGGGGAGGGAGAGGGGGGAAGAGGGGGGGGGGACTAGGTAATCAGATAGGTAGGATAATGGCAAAAAAAGGAAAATGTAGCTATGACTTACACCAAGGACGACCTCGAAACCACCGCCGAGCTAAAGAGTCAAAGTCCCCGCCCGCAAGTGTTAGTGATTCTCATGATGGCTTAGATCTGCATCGCTATGTATGCATGTATGTATGTATGTGTAGGTACGCACGATGATTATCGTTCAAGGCGGTAAAGCGGTGGAGGAGAAGGAGGAGGAAGAGGAGGAGGAGAAACGCACAGCTAAGCCCTCGACCGCTGCTATGACCGGTTTCGAGAAGTTGTCAAACGCCGCGTTGAGGTCTGCCAGGAACCTGCGCTGGTGCGCCTCGGCGGCCGAGAGACGTGTCAACTCGCTAATGTCGGCGCCAGCTGGACGGATGGGATGATGGGGGTTTAGGTTAGGTTAGTCCCAAGCGCTATGGTAAGTAGTGTCTCTATGTGCGTTCTGTCTATGCGCAGCTAAGGTAAAAAAAAAAAAAGTAGGATGGTGATCTATTGCTTTGTCTAGAGGATGGCTTGTGGGTAGAGCGGGAGGGAGGGGAAAACCACAACGAAAGGGAAGCTGAAGAACAAGAACAACAATACGAAGAGAAAATAGAATAGTAGTAGATACTAACCGCAAAACGCTCCCTTGCGCGTCCCCATGATAACGACCGCGCGCACGGCCTCATCGCGATCTAGATGCGCCAGCACAGCGCACAGCTGGTTGATCATGGACTGGGTGAGGGCATTGCGCTTCGGGGGCCGGTTGAGTTGCACGATGGCGACAGCCTCGGCCTCGTTGATGCCAACCCTGACATCATTGGACGCCGCGGCGTCTATCTGTCCTGGGCCGGTAGATACGGACAGGACCTGCAGTTGGCCGTCCAGATCCGGTAAGGCGAGGGCGATGGCGGTGGAGCCGCCTGCTTGAGGTTGCATCGCTGTCTTTCTTGGTAAGGTGGTCGAGCACCGCAAACGGAAGTAGGATCAGGTCGGGGACAGCTAGATACTACCTGTGACCCTATTCTTACCACAGCGGGAGGTGGGATGGATGGATGGATAGATGGAGGGAGGGAGGGAGGGGAAGGACGTTTCGTTTCCCAAGCGTACTACTGAGCTAGTGTAGTCGGGTAGATCAAGGTAGGTCAGGGTAGGTAGGTAGGTAAGTAAGTAAGTAGGTAAGGTAAGGATGATGTGTCATAAGCTAAGGAGTATCAATATAGAGAATAAAAAAATGAAGCGTAGCGGGACTATAAACTGTTATTAAGTCAACACGAGTCAACTCAGTTTCCTCACTAGGAAAGCGAGATGCGAGTTCCCCTGCTGGTCATTAGATCCCCCCGTATATATCCACAAGTCGCCGGGCCTCTCTGCTTTCGGAAAATCCGTTGCTGCAATTTCTGGCCGTGGCTGTAACGCTCCAAACGTTCTAGAAGACCTTGAATTTCCGCTCTGAGACCCCTTGGTAGTTCCATTGGAGAGAGGGCGGATTGTGGCAGGATTTTGCTCACAATTAATCTAAGTCATTACTAACATGATGACCATGGCAGAACAAGTGTCTCACGAGCTGACTCATCGCCTGTAGCTCTACAGATGAATTAGATGGGATAGTAAGCGCGCTATGTAGGGATGACTACCTAGTTGGGGGTTAGACGCCCGTGTCTCTCGCTTCCCGCATCAGTGGCTCTACCTACACTATAGTCTGCGTCTGCAATGTGTATATGTATGTATATGTAGTACCAGACATAGGTACTACATCCAATATGCAGAAGCGAAACCAAACGCCAAGCTGGTATCGCGAACCTACCCCATATAGTTTAGTCTAGGACTGGGGGGTCGTTTTATATTCCCTTTCCTGCACTGGACTTCCAGGATTATCCAACTCTCTTGTAGGTTACCTATTTTAGTAAAAAGGTTGACTGTTAAATACTACCTTCATCAACCCTACCCCCCTCCCTCCCCTCCCCTAACCCCCCCTGTCTACATATGAATTCTGTATACTATGTAGACGCGCTTATAGAAGGTCACCTTTCGTCAAATCCACGTGGATTCAGTGCAGTACATGCAAGAATCCCACTCGGGCCCTTCTCACATACTTACCTATACACCTGACGCAATCATCCTCAGCCTTAGGTGCTAGGTAGGGCATGATCTCCGTTTAGTGCCAAAGGTTTCAGCGCGGGCTAAGAAAAGCGTCCCATGCGCTTATTTTAGTGCAATATATTTGGAACATCTGCCCCATCGTCCCAAGTAAAACATCGACGTGGATTTCTGTCAACTTATTTAGCTGGCTAGTATCATCTAGAGAGTCGACTAGTGAGAGATATTCATGTGATAGCGCAGCGTTTATGGAGGGGGCTATGTAGTCCCGTTCGTCTATACATGTTCCTGTCAGCCCATTATGTAACTCATAACGTGCAGGAGGGTGACATCGACAAGCCATGATGCAAGTTCGTATGCATTCCATCTGGTAGTCGGCATGTACTATAGGGCTCACCGAGACCTAAACTAGTTTAAACACCTGCCGATTCGAGCGATCTCTATAGCGGATCTGAAACTGAGCCCCAATTAGCCCCCAATCAGCAGATCCTCTTCATGCATATTGATGGACCTAACGGCAGAAAATAAGGTTGTTTACACGTCGCAAGCCACGAATATAATGCAGCAGTGTGATGTAATGGGAGATGCTGGTAATTGGGTCGTCGATCAGTCATGGCCGAGGCTAGGAACAGTTTATACCTACCTAGCTGCTACTACTACTACCTAGGTAGGTATCTACTAATCGAACGACCTACCTAGGTATCTGGCATAAGCGAGCTCGTGAATCAGGGTCCCTGGGACTTCTCAGGGGAGCTAGCTACCTCCCAGAGCCGTGGTTACATCCTTGGCACCCTGCAGACCTCGTGAGATGAAGGCGCTTGCTGTCATCTACCGTATCTTGCAGCTGGTTTTGCTATCACGGGTGGAGCCCGCCGGGGCATGCCCTGTTACCTAGTTGCGCGGGGTTATGTGTGTTGCAGACTGATTACATCCATTACTGTATCTGCCAGAAACATCCAAGGATCCTCCATAGATCTAGGTAATCTGGGTCTATTTTTCCGTCAGTAGCGGCAACTTAGGCCAGTGAGCCGGGCCGACCCTGTAACCAGTTAGCTATACGATCACATCACTATTTGGATGGCATCCGCCAACTTGAACCATGTCATATCCACCCACAAGCCCAAACCCGTCAATGGACTTTCCTAAGCTGGAGGACCCATCCATCGAAGGTACCATTTTCGACGCGTGAGACTGGGTCTTCACGGGCTTACCTCAGTCCCAGTATTTCCTTACGTGATTTTTAGAAATCAAGGATACAAGGGAATGGGGATCGAGTCTCAACATGGCGCATCAATACCTGACTAGAACAAGCCACATGCCTTCGCCGAAGGCGGACATGATCGAGGAACGCTGTAAACTTCCTAATGGAGCCACTGGGATGACCGGAGCCGTTGCCATCCTCCATTCCAGATGGCTGCCCAAGCGGCAAACGTCGACAAGGCCGAGAGATAGCTTGGCCCCAGTCTATGCAAGGCTGGATGAAACGGTGAGTCCATGACATGTCTCGGAGCTCTAAAGCTCTGGGGGCGAGGACAGATAGTCCAGTATTTAAGGCCGTAGTCCCATGGAACCATGATTCTTGAAGGATCGTCCAAGCAAGCAAGCCTATCAGTGCTGTCGTGGTTATACCCAGTCAAGTCTATCCCACAAGCATGTCTTTCTATTCGCTTGACAACCTCTCCCAGGAGGAGCAGGTCCTCTTCAACAAGTTCGGCAGAGGTCCACGAGCAGATATTCCCTTTAGCCTAGTTCATCGGGCCTTTGAGAACGTCGTTGATCACTTCCCTTATGTCACCGCGGTACGGCACCACGATGGCACAACCATCACATACGGAGAGCTCGAGCGACGGGCCAACATACTCAGCAACGACCTCATAAAACGAGGGCTTCGTCCTGGTGACCGAGTCTGCCTCGTCGTATCCCGATCCATCGAGCTTACAGTGGGGATATTTGCGGTGCTGAAAGCCGGCGCACAATATGTACCACTAGACGGCGGCGTCGTTGCCGAAGACGCGTTGGCCCATATCCTCCGCGATACCTCCTCCCGCTTCACACTATGCCTCCCAAAGTTCCGCAGCAAAGTCGAACGACATGCCACCGAGCTCGGAATCGAAGTAATAGAGCTCGACAACAATGATAACGGCGCGTGGCAAGGCAACGCGATGCGTCCACGTGTGGCCATCGACACTACATACGGAGCGTATGTCATATACACGTCTGGAACGACGGGTAAACCTAAAGGGGTCGACGTAAGACATAAGAATGTTACCAACAACTTACTTGTCGAGCCGGCAAGTTTGAGAATAGGGGTGGGGTCCAACGTGGCTCAGCTCCTGAACATCTCCTTCGATATGGGTATGTTATCACTCGTCGACGTGCTAGAATTACGGCTGTCATGCCATTGATGAAATTATGCTGACATGGAGGGTAGCTGCATGGGAGATCCTTGCGACCTTGATGAACGGAGGCACGCTCCACGTTCGAAACGGAGACTGGAACGATGTCCTCAAGCGCGTAGATACGGTCATCGCTACGCCGACTGTCCTCGGGAAGTTCGCGCAAGCCACCTACCCCAACATAAAAACGGTCGTCGTCGGCGGCGAGCCGTGCCCGGTGGCGCTCGCCGAGGAATGGGCCCCGGCTACCAACTTTTGGAACATCTGTGGCCCGACAGAGATCACTATCCTCAACACGGCGCACTTGCACAAGCCGGGGATGCCGCTAACAATTGGGCGGCCACTGCCGAACACCAATGTGTACGTCCTGGACGACGACAAGCAGCCGGTTCCCATCGGAAAGCCCGGTGTGATGTGGGCTGGCGGAGCGTGTGTTTCAGCCGGCTATATCAACCTGCCCGACATGACTGCGTCGAGGTTCAAGCCGGATAAATTCACGAGGGACGGGTAAGAGAAATCACAAAACCTACGTCATGTTCAAGTAAGACAGCACTAACCGCGAACAGAACCATGATGTTTAATACGGGAGATCTCGGCCGGTGGACTGAAGATGGATGCTTAGAGCCTCTGGGTCGTAAAGACGACCAAGTGAAGATCAAGGTAAGAAGGATATGCGAGGTCGCATCATCACATACCGGAAACGGTGCTAACTGGTGATCACAGGGTTTCCGTGTCGAGCTTGATGGTGTATCGGCTGCCATTGAAAGCGTGCCAGCCGTTACCAAGGCTTGTGCGTTGAAAATCGGCGAAACCCTCTGGGGTTTCTATTCGGCACCCCACGAGCTGAACTTGGATGATGTCCGAAGTGTGGTCGGACAAGTAATGCCGTACTACGGTGTCCCGTCTCGGTGGATGTTTTTGTCTGAGGTCCCTCTGACAGCCAACGGCAAGGCTGACAAGCGGAAACTGAGAGCGTTAGGCGAAGCTGAGATGAATCCGATCGCATCTCCTAGCTCCGAGACTCTGTCCAGCGGCGCTACATCAACTATTGCCCCATCAGCAGATGCGGATCTGGAGAAGGGCATTTCCAAATTGACCGAGAGCGAATTTCATTCGGACTCTGGCTCGGAAGAGGAGGGTATCAAGTATGGGCTGCCCGAGAAGAATGGATTCCATGGCGAGAGATGGCTCCGGCATCGTTTCTTCTCCCTGTACCGGAGGTTCTTCTCCGTCATTTTCCTGGGAAACCTCATCGCATTTGCCCTCGTTTGGTGGCAATCTTGGCACAAGGGTAGCCTGCCAATGAACAGTCTTGCTACTGCAATCGCAAGCAACCTTCTCGTCTCCGTGGCCATGCGACAAGACCATGTCATCAACTTCCTTTTCTGGCTCGCAACCCGGGTGCCGACTTGGGTACCGATCGGCATCAGACGTCACTGCGCCCGTGTGTACCACATCGGTGGCGTCCACTCCGGCGCTGCTATCTCGGCATCCATGTGGTGGTTGGTTTTCACGATTGCTGCTACGGTTAACTTCGCAAATGGCAACAAGGAATATCCCATCAATGTCGGAACCGTGGTCCTCAGCTACCTCGTCCTCGTGCTCCTGGCTGCCATTGTTGGCATGGCGCACCCGGATGTCCGTGCCAAGCTACATGACCAGTTCGAATGGACTCATCGTTTTGCTGGCTGGACTGCGACCGCACTCGTGTGGGCACACGTTATTGTCGCTACGGATTCTCTCAGAGCGCGAGACGTTCCGCTTTCCTCTGCCCTAGCTCAAACCCCAGCGATCTACCTTTTGAGTCTAATTACGCTCAGTATCGCGCTCCCGTGGATGCGTCTCCGCAAGGTCACCGTCAGGCCTGAACCCCTTTCCAAGCATGCCATCAGGCTTCACTTTGATTTTGAGACCCCTATCGCAGGCAAGGCTATCCGCATCTCCGACAAGCCCATGCGGGAATGGCACGCCTTTGCGACCATTGACAAGCCTGGCGTGAAGGGCTTCTCGATCATCGTTTCCAACGCGGGAGATTGGACGAAGAAGACCATCAATGGCGAGCCCACGACGCTCTGGACTCGCGGCGCTCTCGCCTCAGGTGTTCTGACCATCGCGCCACTTTTCAAGAAAGTCGTCCTTGTGGCCACTGGTTCGGGTATCGGGCCATGCTTACCTGTGATCCTGGAGGGTCGTGTCCCCGCCCGCGTGCTGTGGTCAACCCCTCACCCGAAGGACACATTCGGGCAAGAAATCATAGACGATGTGATGCGTGCAGACCCAAAGGCCATCATTTGGAACACGAGGACGCAGGGGAAACCTGACCTCGCTGCCATGGCATACCAGATGTTGAAGGAGAGCGACGCCGAGGCGGTTTGCATCATTTCCAACAAGAAGGTCACCCAGCAGGTGGTCTACCGGATGGAGGCTCGGGGTATTCCGGCGTTTGGGGCTATTTTTGATTCGTGATTTGACATTGTAGGTTGGAAAAGCTTGTAGGTTATGTGTTAGTTACCTACGTAGGCTTGACGCCGGCGTTCTTGTTTCCGGCGTTCTTGTTTCTGGCATTCTTGTTTCTGGTGTTCTTGCTGTTGGTGCTTTTGTCGTTGGGTGCTGGGTGCTGGGTGTTGTGGTTAATGGAACTCCGGAATATCCAAGCAAGCATGCCATCGGTTCGGTATAAATAAAACAATTTTTTCGTCTTCCATCCAGCTTTTTTTTTTCTCATGTGACCCTGAGTACCTATCGCACGAAAGCTGCACGACCTGGCCTGACAGACAGGCTTATATGGAGACGGAGATGGTGCGGACGGGTGCGGGCGTGTCAAGATTGGTCACGATGTTCAGCTTGCATATGTATTCCTCCAGCTAGCTTCGGCACACAGTCTGTTTCTATACCAATGCCCCTCGATCTGCCCTGGACAGGCTCGCTGTGACCTCATGGGTTCGGCGCTTTTAATGACGCGTCCGCCAACGGAATGAAACGGGCACGACGCTTTGAGTAAGTCAGACCAAGGTTGTGACGTGGTGAGGTTACATTGGAACTGTGTGAATAGCCTCGAGTATGCAATCCACGAATCACATTCGTCTGATTTGCCCATCATAGCAGGGCAGAACGCATTGCAGCATGGGCTGTAAGATGCGGCACAGGTCTGGTGGTGTAAGTAAGTAACCTAGGTATTTGATGGTATTGGTGTAAGATTAGGTTACTCGGTAGTTGTATAGGTAGAGTTGTGATATTCAGTAAAATTACCGGGGGCTGAGCTGAGGTAAGGTCATGTCTGTTGGTTTCAAACCTTCTTTTGTCATACCTTTAGCCAGGTGTCGGACGGGCCGACAAACCCTGGGCCACTCCTCGATGTGACCAATCATATACTGAAGGTAAAAGGTTAGATGGTACTTCATTTTTATAGTGAGGGTACCTACATAGGTATCTAAGTTAGGTATTTACTTATTATTGCATTGACATTTAATGGCAGTCATTAACAAGAAGAATTGTTTTCTTATAAAATCCATAAGCATTAAAAATGAAGGGGGAATAAGATGTTCGAAAGAAAAGCTTCAGGATGATAAATAAAACATATTTAGTTCATATAGTCTAAAAGTCTAGAATCCATCGTCAAGTCATAACGTAACTAATAACATATACTCCTCCTCTGTTCTACAAGAACCCCATGCCCCAAACCCATTAAACCCCCTTAAGCCGCAATAACAGCTAACTCCCCCATCCATTTATATGCTATGCTCCCCAATTAGCCCCCAAAATCAAGTTTTCATATGCTATACATGGACATAAGCTATGGTGTATCAAGTGCTCGCCGTACATCCGAGCAAGACGAATATTTGCACGACCACCTCCCTACACAGCAACCGCAACTCCCTTCCCACTTCCCTCCTCGGCAACAGAAGCAACAGGATCGATAACCTCCGCCATGGCTCTCTCCTTCTCCGCCAGCACCTCATCATCCGTCTCCATCGCCGCCTCCACCTCCGCCTCCGCATCCCCGGCCGCGGTCGGCGTATGCTCGCCAAGCCCCACGACATCGATCCAGTGCCAGGCCTCGATCCGCACATCCCCTTCCCCCCGGGGTTCCAAGATAGCACTATCCTCCTCAATCCCCTCTTTCCACACCTCCTCTTCCTCCTCCTTTTCATCCCCACCCCTCCCCTCCACCAGGTCCTCCCTCGCCGTGCGCCCGACTCGTATCCCGTTGCGCCGGAGCACCTGCAGCGCGGCGCGGCGGTTGAGCCTGAGCACGCGCTCGGGCTGCTCCGAGCCGAACACCTTGCTCGTGAACCAGGGGAACAGCACGCCGAAGTCCGATTGGCTTAGGTGCGCTGCACGCTCGACGTAGAAGAAGTGCGGCCGCGGGAGAACCGTTGTTTTCGTCGTCGTTGTATGGTGTCCATTATCATCACCATCATTATTACTGCCCTCAAAGGAGGAAGAAGAAGCAGAGGGTAAGACGAATAAATCCGAACTCACCCTCGCGGCTGACGGATCCGGCGAGAGGACCCGTGCCGTGACATGCAGGTGCTCCGTCCACTCATAGAAATTTGTCGACTCGACAGCCAACAGGGCGGCGCCCCCGGGGGGTGGCGAGCTGTCCGCCTTCCCATCTACATGGTACACCGGCAGAGGCAAATCAAACAGCGCCTTCGTCGCCGGCGACAGCAGCGGGAAGCACCACATATCGAGCAGGATCGTGACGTTGCGCGGGGTCACCTGCTTACAGAGCGGCGAGTCCGGGCGCGGCGCGTATAGGGCTCCCACCCCAGACGAGATGCCTCCCCGACCGGCGTAGAACGCCGACTTGACGAACTGCACGATACATGACGCGCCGAAGCTGTGCCCCGCGAACACAACGCTGCCGGGCTCGCGCACGTGCATACGTGCCGCGAGCTGTGCCAGGGCCGCGGCGGGGGTGCTCGTGTTAAGGTTCGCGAAATTGGACCCACCGTCGTTGTCGATCCGCAGCACAGCGTCGAATACGAGGCCCAGCTCCCAGAGCCGCACACGCAGCTGGTCATCGCGCTGCTGGTGTACCTTGGGACCGGGCTTGTGCGGAATCGGGCGGTATGGTATGATGCGCCGGTGTCGGTGGGCGCTGCTTCCGGAGAAGAAGTATCGGCCTCCTTGCTGCTGCTGTTGTTGTTGTGTGGAAGAGGAGGAAGGGGTGGGTGGGGCCCGCACATACGAAACGACAGCCGAGCCGTCGCGGTGCTCAGGGCACACGACTACGATGCCGTGGGAAGCGAGGGAGCCGGCAATTTGGGAGTAGGCGTTGCGGCTGCCGCCAAGGCCGTGTGAGAAGATAGCCGTGGGCCACCTCCTGTTGTTGTCTTCCGTGCCCTGTTCGTCATCGGAAGCGGGAGGCTCGAGGATCGGTGCGTTCTTGATCGCGGGTATGGAGGTATAGTGTAGATGTCTAGGTAGGAATCTGTCAAGACGTAAGTAAGCATATGAGTCCCCCGAGCAATACGATAGACTCTCAAACATACGAAGCGGCCTGAGCAAAGAGGGGACTGACGCCCAAGAATTGGATGTACGCCGAGAGGTGATCACGCTGGGGTGCCGGGAGCCAGGTTATCCGCTTCCCCTTGGTGTCGGGCTCGCAAGGGTAGAATATGCGGAATTGGACCGTGTCGATGCCGTCAGCGGCCTCGGGAGCGGGAGCTGGGGAGTCGAGCTCGGACACGGGGATCTCGACATCGACAGTCCCGACTTTGTACGGTCCTGTGAACTCGGCGAACCCGGGGACGGGATTCACTCGCGAGAGCAGGGAGCTCCACCCGTCTGCTGTTGACGCTGGTTGTGCCATCGATGCTGACTTCTCTAATCTAATGGCAAAGGGAGAGGGTTCCGAAGGCTCCGCAGAAACCTTTCTTACTTATTTATTGTTTTTTTCTCTGTAGGATTTGGGGGCTGAGCAATTGTGAAAGTTGTCATAACGTCAGCCAACCATCGCCGCCCTGGTTTCTTCGGTACATGCGAGATGATGCCGGAAGACAATTGACTTTTATTGCAAGTTGGCCTTGAGAAAAAAAAATGAGAAAGAGAAAGGGAAAGCACAGAAATCGAAATAATAAAGTTACATACTCAATGTCGAATAATAAAGAGCGAATCGCTGGCCCCCCTAAAAAAGAGTTACTGGATTCTGGACCTGAAGCGATTGAAGCCTGCCAATCGCAGCTCGTCGTTCCTCAGCTTTCTTTCCGCAGTGAGCCCGGTTGCCTCGGCATGTATTTATAGTGTACGACTAAGGAATGCGTCATCGGTAGCACATCCATGATCGTGATGGATAAAAGGGACGGGAGGTTCAATGTTACAAGTTGAGAGAGAGAAGGGGGAAAGAACCACAAGGAGGTTGTTGGAGTTTCAACGACCTGGATATTGGAATATTTGATGGTGTGAATTTAATTGATGATCATGGATTGCTGCAACCCAATGTACGGCTAGGTAATAGATATTAATCGGGATTGCACGTGGTACATATAGTAGTACCTTAGGTATGTAGGTGTACCTAGGTACTTATGTATGTTAAGGTGTACGCATCCATGTACGTACCTATCTATGTACACTAGCCCCTAGCGTCAGGAACCTCAAGCTACCAAGGCTAGGTTAACGCCTAGCGCTAGGCTTTAACATACATTTGGTAGTAAGTAGTTATATAGATCAACCTACCTACTTACTACTACTTAATTCGGCAAGCAGAGAAAGCAACGAAAAGCAAAGGATAGGGTATATTGTGGTTGTTGTAAAAATGATGCAGAACTGCCATACAACAGGCACTTGCAAGCTACTAGTAATTTATAGTGGATCATGCCACACCAGACCAATACCTATGTAGAGGGAGATGGTGATGGTTACCTGACTATTTGAATAGCTTCTCCCTTCCCTTTCCCCTAACTAGATCAATACCTACCAATAACCAAATTAAGCAACATTCATTCACTTTAGTAGGCAATTACTCTTTAAAGCATCGTATCTATGATCCCGAGGTCCATAATACCTATATTCCTTTATTGCTCGCAATGCCAGGTACAACATTACTAACCAACCCCCCTCCTCCAAAGATAAGTTGACTTCTAATATCACGAACGCCCCACCCCGAAGAACCCATTATACATGATCTGTGTCTATTCATCCCCCTTTGTGATATCTTAGCCGAACCAATTCATTCTTCCTAGATTTGGCGGGCAGCTATTGTTATTTTTACTGCCACTCGGCATCAACCTTCTCCCATCTGTCTAGGAACCCCTTGAAGAATTTGGTGCCTAGGCCTGGATCTAGAGACCCGCAAGTAGCTCGGATCGAATGCATGCTCAGCTGAGGCATGCCCGCATCGGCTGCCTTGACACCCATCGCACTACTCAACATCGGACCAACCGTGCCACCGCTTCGCGAATCGTTCCGGATCTGGAACACCTGCGGCGTGCAGTCGCTCAGTTCGCAAACCCTGGTGAGGATAGCCGTAGACACCGAGTCGGTCGTCATGTGGCCATTGCTGTCGGCACAAAGACAGATGCCGACATTGAGACGAGGAGCATGGTTTTCTAGGTAGCGTGAGAGGAAATTTGGGTTCACGGCGTGGGTGACATCGGCCGACACAAGGAAAGAATTGGCGTAGGTTTGGCCCAGAACGCCCGGTCCAAATACCTTGTTGTCCCTGGCACTCAACGACTCAACCGTCCTCTCGATGATCGAGGGCAAGAAGTTGCCCCTGGCACCTTGACGTAGCAAAGAGCCTATTTCTTCGTCATCGAAGAGCGCAACCAGTTTGATAGTGCCATCATCCTCGTTCTGCTCCGAGGCCAAGAGGCCTTGGAACGCTGCCCAACTGCAGAGCTTGTCGTCGATTCGGCCGGCAAAGATGAACTCCTTGTCCATGCCGCCGACCGTTGCCGGCTGTAAGTCGAACAACTCGAGCTCCCAATTGACAATCTGTGAGTAGTCCTTGATTCCAAGCTGCTTGGAAATCAACTGCACCAGTCTCGGCGGCTGCGTGTTAACGAAGGAGCCAACTGGGCCCAGGGGCTCGGCGGGCTTGGAGCTAGCGGAGTTTAAGTCCGAACTGTCAAGTCCGATGATCGGAACGGCCTGGGTCTCTTTGTTGTTCTGTCCCATCATGCCGACGCCGAAATGGGGTGCGAGTGTCGGAATGCGAGCGACTAAATATCGTAAGCAGGGGACAGTTGATAACTTAACAACTCGAGGTATACTTACTCGGCCAGTCGAGCTTGACCAGCTTGCTTGACGTCTTGCCCGACTCGTCGCGCACGATGACTCTGCCTCCGATGCTGAGGTCTCGGTCCCACCACGTCTCGTTAAGAGCACCCGCGTACGGGGCAACACCCAGTTGCACGTAGCCAGAGCTAGTAGGCTTGTTGCTTACCGCCTTCAACCTCGCCGTCAGGGCATCGATGTGCCCGGCGATCATAGCAACTCCATTTCCGGGCTTGTATGCCTTTCCAACGGTGAAGGCAATGATAGAGGTGCCGTTCCGAGTAACGAAGTACTTGCCGCCCGGCTCGAGCTTGCCGGTCCAGTCTTCGCGGGCAGGAACCTGTGAATTGAGAATTAGTACATGCATTGGCATTGCACCATCGGAGGGATCAGCGAGCAGCCGCCAGCAACGACACTAACCTCGGTGTACCCAAGCGATGTCAATTTGGAGGTAAAGTAGCCGACGGAATGGAATACTGTCGGGTTCTCTTGGAGAAAGGCGCAGAAAGGTTCGGTGAAGGCCTCGGGCTTCATCGACCTAACCATGCAGACAGAGCACGAGCTGGGCTGGTCGGTGAGCTGAAGAGCTATCGAATCGGTGCGCCGGTCTGGTATATCGCGATAACACGAGTCGCAGAGAGTCAATGGCCCGCGGCGATCCAAGTCAGCGATTATAAAGGCCTTCTCTGCATCAGACATGGATGCCTTCTTCTCGAAATCTGATGGGTTGGCAAAGCTCGACAACCGGGAGCTGTTCATGGCGTGCTCGGCGGCGGCCATTCGGAGGGACAGGTTGGAAGTGCGCTGGCGTAGGAAGTCAGGGGTATGTCGGACCATGATGACAGGCGGTAAAGATTGCAATTGAGTCTCGAAGAAAACCGGTGCGATGAGGTGAGATGAAGAAGTCGGACAAGCAAGATGTCAGATAGAAGAGTGATTAAGCTTAGGGAGTTGGAATGTCAACAAAAGCACAACGAACTCCTGTCTTTAACGCTTAAGACAAGACCCGGTGACAGCCACGCGATAAGACCTCTTATCAGCTGCCGCTTTGGACAATGCGTGACCTCGTCACTTGACCCACCTGCTCTGTCCCAGGCCAGCCAGCTGGGAACTGCGTACGAGCTACTAGGGTAGTACTACCTACCTACATTATGTAGTACATACCGTCCTACACTAGGTAGGTAGTACATACATAGGTAGATACCTAGCTCAGGGGTAATACCTAGGTACTTCATTTCCGTCTGTTTAACTTACAGTATTGACCTTCACCTTTGCCATAATACCTATCGATGAAAGAAAGGGAAAATCACTAAATAATATTAAAACGTTGAAGACCGTTGAAGAACGTTGATCTAAGCTAAGTTCATCCAAGGAATCGATTTAGTTGGGACTGGAGGCGTTCTCATAGGGAGATGCTAGTCTTGGCAGTAGTATAATGTAGGTACACCTACTTATGCGCCCCATGCACACCTATTTCATGCACCAGAAAACCTAAAGCGACCCGATAGGCGGGTATGATTATAAACTACCTAGCAGTTGTTGACTAAGCTTTGCATTGCATCAGCTTTGGCTAAGTGGGTATTGAGTCCCTTAAGTAAGTACTTAGTACCAGATCGGACTAAACATACCTACATACCAAACTCGCATTTTCCTTCTTAACAATGTAGTTTCGGAATACACGTCAGCACGTGGATATGGCTCGAATATGCTGTTATCTGTGTTCAAGTACGCAATCAGTGATCCTACTTACTCACAACGATCAGTTCTACCTGTATCTACCTAACTTAACCTATATCTCAAGACCCCTGAAATATCCCAAGGCCATCAGGCTCGTTTGTACTAGGTTAGGTTATATGTCTTATACGGTAGGTATACTCCAATGTCAAACATACCTAACCTACATGGTATGTATCAATGGGCCACCTACGGACCACTTGTAGATACCCCTATTTCCTAGGTAGTCAGCCAGCACTTACACTCTACACCATATAATATATCTGCAGCAGACTACCTACACAACACTACACAAGATCGGCTATGAGCCGGGTATGACCATTCATCTTCCTTGACGCCACCAGGCCACACCACACCAAGACGTTACCTAGTAGTGAGGGGAGAGAAAGCGTAAAAAGGGCCTACCTAACCTAACCTAATCTAATGTCATGTACCTACTCGTGGCTGACGCCATCCGCCCAATGGAGTATGAAGAGCACCTTTAGTCACTAATACCTACAATACACAACCATACACGATGAGGTACATAGTATCAGCTGTCTTAAAAGGTAGCCCGAGTTTCCCGGATACTATCCATGCCTGCCTCGTCCCCTTCTTCTCAACCATAGCAACTTACCTCCCCCCCTTCCTCCAAGAAACATGGACCTCGCCATCTGCGGCGCGCTCGCCGTCCTAGAGCTCGCTACCATCCGCCCGGTCCGGGAAGCCGACCAACTCTCGACCTTCAGCAAGCTCACCATCGCCTTCCTGCTGCAGTACGCGGCAATGAAGCTGTACCGCATCGTCCTCTACCCCGCCTTCTTCTCGCCGCTCAGACACGTCCCCGGACCTCAGGTAAGGGGGTTTTCCCCCCCTTTTCTTTATCCCCCTTTCTCCACACTTAACACGCGACATCAGCCTCCCCCGTACATCTCCCACTACATCACAAACTAACACAACATCGCACCACAATCCAGGACAACCACCCGTTCCTCGGGCAGGAGCTGAACCGGTACCGGGCGGCGGGGCCGGCCTCGCTCGAGCTGTCGTGGATGCGGCGCTGGCCCTCGGCGCCGTTCATCCGGGTGCTGAGCATCGGGGGCCAGGAGACGCTGCTGGTGAACAGCCTGGACGCGCACCGGGCCTTCGTGCAGACGCACGCCTACGACTTCGTCAAGCCCACCTTCTTCGCCCGCATCGTGCGCGACATCGCCGGCGCCGGCCTCCTCTTCGCCGAGGGCGACGAGCACCGCCGCCAGCGCCGCCTCCTCCTCGGCCCCTTCTCCGCCCCCAGCATGCGCAAGCTCACCCCCGTGTTCCAGGAGGAGGCCCGGACCCTCTCCGACGTGTTCGAGGAGGCCATCGGGGAGAAGCCGTGTGGTTCTATTGAAGGTGCGCTGACACGGTTCCTTTTTTTTTTTGCTTTTCCCCCATTTCAATTTACCTAAACCTAGGATTTTCATTATTAGCAGGAATGAGAGAGAGATAAAAAGAGGAAAAGGAGGCTAACCGATTGGTCATCGTTGTTGGTTATCTAGTCGACCACGCCTTCTCCGAGGCCTTCATGGACGTCATCGGCCGGACCGTGCTCGGCCTCCGGCTCGAGACGCTGTCGTCGACGCACCCGCTCGGCTTCCGGGAGCTCTACAGCCGCATGCTGCACCAGGGGCCGGTGGGGAGCCTGATCGGGCTCGTCAACGCCTTCGTGCCCGTGCGGCGCTTCCTCCCGCTCGAGGCCAACCGCCGGTTCCTCCGCGCGAAGCGCGACCTGGACGTCATGCTGCGCGGCATCATCGAGCGCCGCGCCGCCGCCCTGGCCGACGGCACGTTCCGCCGCGAGACGGGCGAGTCCCGCGACATCCTGACGTACATGCTTGAGGAGGCCGAGGTGCACCGCAAGCAGACCGGGGAGGAGGTGTGGACGGTGGAGGACATCGTGGGCCATGTGAGCGAGCATTCTCTTACCTACCATCCTCCTACTAATCTGTACTGACGCGCCCACCCCTTAGCTTCTCAACTTCACATCTGCAGGTATACCTATGCGCACAGGGGGGAAGGGAGAGGGGGCAGATCATATACTAAACGCTACGCAGGCCACGAGACCACGTCCACCGCGCTAGTCTGGTCCGTCTACATCATGGCGACGCGGCACGACATCCAAGACGCGGTCCGCGCCGAGATCCAGCAGCTCCTCTCGACGAGCCCGAGCCCCACCCACGACGAGATAGCAGGGCTTCCGTACCTGCACGACTTCCTCCAGGAAACCCTCCGGCTCTACTCTCCCGGTAACGTCTCTATTTCCCCCCCCTCCACCCAATCCTCCCTTTCCACACACACCCCCCCTCCCCTCCCAAAAATCCCAGGGCTCCTCGTATCCCGACAAACCACGCGCCCGCTCCTCATCTCGGGCGTGTCCATCCCGCGCGGCACCCGCGTGGAGCTGCGCGGGCCGACCATCCACCAGAACCCGGACGTGTGGGGCGCCGACGCGGGGTCCTTCGACCCGTCGCGGTGGGGCGACGACCGCCGCCGGCCCGCGAGCCCCTACGCCCTCGAGGCCTTCCTGCAGGGCCCGCGCATGTGTCCCGGCCGCCACTTCGCCCTGGCCGGCATCAAGGCCGTGCTCGTGGAGCTGGTCCCGCGGTGGCGCTTCGTCGGCGTCGAGAAGAAGGCCGAGTCGGAAGGGGGAGAGGCCAAGGGGCCGGCGGGGGCGGAGGCGGAGGCGGAGCTGTTGAAGGATGGGGAGGAGCAGCTGGGTAGGGGCGTGAGGCCCGCGCATCCCAGTTTGACGTTTAGGCCCGCGGGCGGGTTGAGGGTTAGGTTCGAGAGGGTCTAGGTTAACCTAACCTAGGGGGTTTGGGAGAGGGAGCGAACTGCGCGGTACGTAATTGTATGTAACCTTAGATAGATAGTGGCCTTGGAGATGGTTTGATTAGGCATTGTCTTTTAAGAGATCTCGTACCCCATAAGATTGACAAAAACGCATCGAATCAACGGTTCTCCAATACATAACGCTTGTCGACGTATTCTCTCTCTCTAAAGATAATAACAAACTCTCAGCATCGATCCCGTAACTACGAAGGTCGCGGCCAAAAATCTGGAGCGGCAGTACGCATGGCCCTTTTGCCAAGCTTATCAAGCTTTCGATACAGCTGTCGCGCAGCTGTTACGCAGCTGTAAATAGCTTACTCACTATAAGATTTAGTGGTTATAATAAGTAATAAGTGCTATTACTTAACTTAGTTTAACGCATTTAGTTTAAAAATATAGTATTATAAACAGAGGTATATTTAATTAAACGAAATACAGCTGCGTGACAGCTGTACCAGAAGCCTGGCAAGCTTGGCAAAAAGGGCCATGCGTACTACCCGCTCCAGATTTTTGGCCGCGACCTTCGTATACCCAATTAAAACAAAAAACGCGTACCCACCAACATCATAGCTAACAATCAAAATTGGATCATAATAGCTAATATTAACAAATACTTATAAAAACCTCTATACTTATGTTATCCTCCCAATGTCGTATGTCGTATGTGTGCCAAGTTAAAGTTGCCTTCATCAAAATGAATACACCGAAAGCCGAGGGGTATAAAAAGCCAGGAACGCTTCCAAAACGAGAAACAAAAAAAAGGCCCCATACTATGCAGGTGTGTGTGTGCTCTAATGAATAAACTCCTTTTCTTTAAAAATACCAGTCCTAACCCTCGCCTAGCCTTTTCCACCTCTCCGGTCCCATATCTATCAACTAAACCGTCTACCCGCCGGCCCCCCAGCATGCTCATCCGTTGGTGTCGTGGGGTTCGTGTTCTCGTCCTCTTCGTCATTATCATCCCCTGAATCGCCGCCGGGGTGCTCGACGACCGGTTCGGGCGGGGGCCTCTTCTTCTCGAAGTCGCGTCTGTGCGCCTCCGCCATGATACCTCTGATGGATTTCGCCCTCGACAAGTCGGCCTTGTTCTTCCTACGTAGCAGGCCTTCTACCATGTGCAGTGAGGGGGCCTGAGGCTGAGGCTGCGATACCGCCTCTCCGGCCACCGTCTCATCCCTGATGCGTGCGGATGCCCCTGCGGCGGCTACGTCGGCGGCGGCCTCGGTATCTTCGGCACGTTCTGCCGTTGCCAGGTCTTCATCACTGGCCCGCTCAATGAGTGGTTCATGCTGGATGTGGTACGGCAGCGGGACGTCGCGGCTGGCTTTATATTGGGCTACGTTGCCGCAATGTTCGTTCTCGATACGAATCAGAGCCCACATGGCACGCCGGATGATTTCGGATAGCGCTACCAGGAACGAGACGAGAGTGTTGTGTTGCTTGTCATACGTAAAGATTGCGTAGAATATCCACCCGAATCGGAGGATGGGGTCAACAACCATTATGCCATAATAGATCCAACGCCGCTTGAACCCCAGCATGTCCCTTAAATAACGATACCGCGCATCGGGTTGAAGGAAGGAAAAATCCATAAATAAGTCCCAGATGGCTAAATCCAATGTCAGACGCATCTGGGTTGTCATGAGTAGGGGGGACTTACAAGAATAAATGGCATTGACGGTGGCGATAGTAATGTAAAGCGCAAGGTTCCCATCATTACCACTGATACGGTAAACAGACAGCATGATAGCTGCTACAATTGTCATGAGATATTTTCCGAAGTTGACAAGATGAGGAAATATGTCCCTGGTGTCGTGGTAACGGCGTAAGCACTGTAAAGCTCGCCATATTGGGGGTAGTGCAGAAAAGAAGCCCATCAGGCGCGATCGTGACGAGTTGCACTGCGAAGGGTTGTTCCAGTCGTGTGCATATATGCAGAAAAATAGTTCAACGTTCTACTTCCATGTCAGCTCTTCAACACCAGGAAACTTGGCGAGTTAACATTACAACTTACAGCGGTGGCGTATGCCAGGGAGCAATACATATCACCGAAGAAGAGATCTCGGAATTCTACGGGGTAGAATCCTGCAAAGAACAATCGCCACTATTTCCCATATTAGAATCCAGAGTTCTTGGTAAGAGTTTCTAAGATACTCACATGTGAGTATGCAAACCATCTGCGACTTCGATGCCACAGGATGGGAGCAGGGAGGAATATTATGAATAAGGTAATTCCAATCAATATGACTGGGTAATACAGAAACATATGTTCTGATCCTATTCTGGTAAAGTTGAACCAGAAGATAAGCCCAAAAAGTAGCAAAAAGAAGCTAGGGAAGCTAACCAACTGCCTCCAATCCAAGTCGTGTCGGGTATCGAATTCGAATATGAACGGATAGTTGATTTTGTTCGCAGTCCACAATCGACAATTGACGCAGAATAGAAAGAATAGCAGCAGCATCAAGAAATACCCAGCGTATATCTGCAAGAGATAGCTTGTCTGTTCCGCGAGCTGGAGATCAGGTTGAAAAAGAAGCTTGGATCCGTACACGAGCCCCTGAAGGGTAAACACCGCACCAGTGCCGATGCACAAGCCATTGCGAAATGCGTTGCTAGACTCGTCTCTGGGCTGTCGATTCAGCTGGCGAAGTTTACCCACAGCAATCTTGTGGTTCCCCCTTTCGAAGTACCTTGCGTACAAGTCTTCGACTGTTCGGATCTGGTTGTCGACAACATCACTGTTGACAAACCAGGATTTATTGACCTTCTCGTTCATGTATCGGTACGCCGGGCGAGCATTGGTCACTTTGTCGTACTTCTTGTTGAGCTTCCGAAATGCGGTACGATTCAGGATGGTATAAGACTTGAGAAGTTCAAGACCTCGGTAGAACTCCTGCAGGGCCAACTTCAACTTGCGTTTGGCAGTTCTGTAAGGTACCTCTTCGGCAGGTCGTCTGACATAGTCCCGCCTGGCCTCCCCGCCTCGTACAACCGGGGTTGAGGCCATTTGGAACAAGGCCTCTGAATTTGCACCGGGCTTGAAAATCTTAGACTTGATGGGGTCGATCCAGCTCTGGTGGCTCTCGTGGGCTGACGCCCACGCCTTGTCATCTTGTACGCGTTTGCGCTCATAATCCTTGTTCCGTCTCGCCTCGGCTAACTCCTGTGACCTGCGGTTCCGCATCTCATGGAGCTGCTCTCGTAGGGCTGCTAGTCGTGCCCCGGCCTGCTCTTCCTTCTGCCGGTAGAAGGTCTCGACCTTGTCCAACTCATTATCTAGGAAGTCGAAGAACTCCTTCTGTCTTATTCGTACCACGTCCAGTGGCTGCAACGATTGCCCAATCTTGACCGTGTCGGTCCTAGTGAGGTAGTGGCTCGACGTGAGCATACGACGAAGCATTCCGGGCGACGCAGCATGTTGTGTGGAAGAGCCAGGACGCTGTTGGGGGGTGCATTTCGGATTGTTCTCAAGAGCAGGGCCCGTGGAATTGGTACGGGGGATATCTAGACGAGTAAGCGACTTGCGCAAACTCTCCGACGTCCGAGGGGACTCGTCTTCGCAAATGGTCGAGGGCACATGGATGGCGGGAGCCGGCAGCTCAAATTGGTGCTGAGCGTCCAAGGAGGACTCGGCGGATGGAGTGGGCACGATACTGCCGTAGCCGCCGCCCTCGTCGCCAGGTGACCGGGTCAGGGACTCTTGCTCCGACTGCAAGGGCGCCGAGGACGGCTTCGGTGTAATCCGGAGCGGGCCGTAGGTCTCGTGGTTTGTGGCATGATGCTGATTGAAGAGGGAGCCAGGGCCGTGAGCGGTAGATGTTTCAGGCAGAGGCAGATCAGGTCTCCGGCTAATGCTGCGTGGAGTGGAATTGGCCCTATTGATCGCCCTCGATACCGCTTTAACATATGACTTGCCCGACTTATAATTGAGGTACTTGATTCTCCATTCTTTTCGCCGCCCACCAATGTCAGTCTGGCTTGGTCCATGTCGCGCATAGGATCTACCAACTCACCTGGGACGTGATTATGCTCAAGCTCCTTGGCGAACTTCATGACGTCAAGGAGCGACGGCGTCGTTCAGGGGGGAGGGGATGAAGGCTCAACTTAGGGGCGTGGAAGCATCTGGGGCGGGCTGGACGAAGGGGGCTCTCATGGCCTAAATATAAGGGGATCGTGAGGTCGTTTAGTCAGGCGAGATGGGGGGGGCTTCGGCGATTTTAATTATGAGGCGATAGTCGCTCGACATGGCGAGGGAAACATTTTGCACATGAGATGGATGAAAGAAAAGAAGCAAAAGAAAAAGAAAAAGAAAGAAAAAGGTCGGTCGCTATTGGCGGCATCGGTTGGCGCACACGACCACCCGCTCACGGAGGCTCAGATGATAACATGATTGGGTAATAACAAGGTTGCGCGGTCCCTTAGCGGGGTGCGCTACTAAATTTATTCCCTGCCTAGCTGGACCGGGCATCTCCTACCTACTAAGTAAGTACTTACCTACTTTACCTAGGTAGGTACCTACAGCGCCTGCATTGCGAAGCCCGCCTGCCCTGCTCCCTCTTGCTCCGCGCCAGGTGCTGTCGCGGCACCTCCGCATTGGTCACTTCGCTTGTCGAGCCTCCCATGTCGGAATGCTTCTGTTTGCCTTCCGACCCGGGAAGCCCTTGCACGCCCAGAAGCTAAAGAACGACTGGCCAATCGTTGTAATCCTCCCTTTATATGCGTGTCTCCCATTATTACGCCAATCTTTTCTTCTCATTTTGATATTCTACGGGTTGGGAGTTCCTGCTGGGGACGTATTGATATACATAGTAGTTCTTAACCAAGCTTTTTAACCAAGAGATCTTCATCTTTAATCCGAACCCATGCACAACTGGTAGTACCAACAAACTATAAGAAAAAAGGTGGATAGTGGTATCTCGACATGACCAAAAATACCTATTGTTAGCATGTCTCTCCTTTGAAAAGAAATCTCCCTCATAAGGGATCATACCTACCACCCCCCATTCGACGTTTATCAACTTCGTATAGGAAACCTATAAGTCATGCTCTAGTGCTGACCATAAGAGACTGGGCATGTAGGCCGAGATCCTACAACTCTTGACCTACAACGTGATATACACTACCAACCTACCATAGTCTATGCACACGACCTTATACCACATCTGGGATTATCTTGGGTCCCTAAGAGTTTGGCATGCGTAGGTTTACGCAATGTGCTTGTTAGTCCTGCCACGACTAGTCTCTAACGCTGACTACCAAGCTCCTAAGTATACCACTCCTCAATGAGCCCAACGTGGCAGTATAGCTTGGCGTACCTATTAGGTGGTTCCTGTTGTTGCTTGGGAGGTGGTCTTTCGGACTCTGGCCACAAAAGTGAAGCCATGCTCCGTGTAACGTATCTGGTAGCTATTAAGATAGTCATCATGATCTTCAACGGCTGCTCTCTTCGCCGTCCTGTTCTGGTACCATTTCGGATAACCGGTTGGCCAAGAGCCCGAACTCTCCATTGGGTAGGTTCCTAATTTGTACAGATCGCTGCAGGATAGCGGACGATCCACGACGATCCGATAAGATCATTCTAATGGATACCTACATATCTATCCAAGCCTCATCCTTTCTTGTTTCTTGGCAGTCTCTCCATCCATTAATTCCATGTGGTACATCAACAGGGGACCGTGCCTCCTGGTGTATTGTACCTATTTGAGCAACAAACCTACTTGATACGGTAAATAAATGATGTATCAAGTTCTTAACTTTCACCTTGGGGACACTTCTGAATTTTACAACGAAAGGCAAAGTATTATAATTAGCCTTGCATTGATGTTTTTGGCTCTAGGCATATTTCTTCTGTTCACCATTAGGTTAGATTGATAGTAGGTACCTACCTAATGCAGGTGTACCTATATAGATTGATATTCAATCTGCGATTATATAAAACCTCCATATTTGTCTGGTTACTTCAATGTTGTTTACAAGGCCCTCGCCCGTTCCACGCTTCTCTCGGTAGTTTAGATGAATAGTCCTTTTTCCCCTTCCATGTTCTCAAGAACAGTGCTCGCATACCCTCGGCGTCGTTTATTTAATACTGTACTAATATCTTGCAACCCCGCCTGCATAACTGGATGCTCCGGCTATTTAATTCTAGGTAAGTATGTACAGTAAGGACATAGGCATGTAAGTCGTTTAGTCGGCATACGGCCGTCAAGTATGTAGCAAATCAATCCGATGTACCTAGCATCTGTTTGGCGGCTACTGTATTCCTTCGACGTGCTAGAGTATACTTACCTAAAGCGCTATCAACTCCACATCTCCACCAACTTAGGTGATGGGGTGCCGCATACCCGCTTTCAGTCAGCCTGAGCACAACAACGTGTGCGGAGAATGTAAGTACCTATGTAACCTACATAAGCAGTATGTAGGTAGTATGTTGTAAGCAACAGATGCTAACACACATTACCTAGGTACATACATACATAGGTACTACACCTCCAAAAATGCATACTTCCTCGACACCAAATTTCTTGTTGTGCATAGGCTATCTCTTGCATTTTATATGTACTGTTAATCCTACCTACCGTCTACCAGACGAGAAAGGTAAATGGGTTATGACGATGCGCAAATATTACACTGTGTGGATTTTCCCTGTACTGTGCCACGTCTTGTCCTTAATCAACACGACGTATCTGCAAGAGGTATTGATCCAGTCCCTTTCGAATACCTACCTTAGGTAAGTATGTAGGTAGGTAGTGCCAGCCCCTGTCAAAGGATGAGACGCTCTTAACGCCACAGGGTTAGGGTTCTAGATGGTGCAGCGGACAATTGCGTGTAAGTATGTCGGGTAAGTAGTGTAGAATTCAGCGAACTGTCTGGTTAGCGGGTACCTAGCTACAGTAATCCTAGTACGTAAGAAGGCCAGTTACTAATAGATTTAGCCCATATAAACCCTGTAAGAAGATCGATAAGCTTAATTTAACCATCAACCCCCGACCCTGACCCCATCTAAGGTTAGTCACCCACCCACTGACCAGGCACCCGGTACAGTGTCCCTACTACCTACATTACTATTAGCATCATCATCAACGCTGTCGCGAAAACTGGGGCAGTGTGCTTTGGGGGGCTGAGAGGGCATATGAGGTGACTAAGCCAACACGTCCGGCTCGAACCAACGGGCCAGGTATCCCCTCATTTTACTCATCTTCATTTGCTCCAACAAGAGTGTGCATCACCACCACCACCACCGCCGCCATGGCTTCAGTATCCGCCAGTCCACTCCCTCGCCTCATTCTCTACCATCAAACGACCCACGATCCCGATGGCAACCTAATCTCCATACTGCCCTTGATCACACAACCGGAAATCAAACTCACCCACATCATCGTGGCCGCCATCCACATCAACGAGGACCCCGACGGCCTCACCCTCAACGACCACCCGCCCTCGGACCCGCGCTTCACCACTCTCTGGGCCGAGCTCCGCATCGCCCAGGCCAGCGGGATCACCGTGCTGGGCATGCTCGGCGGCGCCGCCAAGGGCTCGTACACGCGCCTGGACGCGGACGCCGCGTCGTTCGAGCGGTACTACGCGCCGCTGGCGGCGCTGATCCGGTCGCGGGGGCTGCAGGGCCTCGACCTCGACGTGGAGGAGCCCGTGTCGCTGGGCGGGATGGTGCGGCTGGTGGACCGGCTGCGGGGGGACTTCGGGCCGGGGTTCGTCATCACACTGGCGCCCGTCGCGACGGCGCTGCTTGACCCGCGCCGCAACCTCAGCGGCTTCGACTACGCCGCGCTCGAGGCCATGCGCGGGCCCCAGATCGCCTGGTACAACGCCCAGTTCTACTGTGGCTGGGGCGACGCCCACACCCCCCTGCTGTACGAGATGTGCGTCGCGCGCGGCTGGGACCCCGCGAAGCTCGTCTTGGGCCTCGTCACCACGCCCGACAACGGCGCCGGCTGGGTGCCCCTCGAGGTGCTGGGCGTGACCCTGCGGCTGCTCGCCGCGCGCTTCCCGCGCTTCGGAGGCGTCATGGGCTGGGAGTATTTCAACGGCCGGCCCGGCGGCAGGGACCGGCCCTGGGAGTGGGCGCAGGCCATGACGCGGCTGCTGGGGACTGCGGGATCTGCGCGCGCCGCTGCTGTTGCTGAGTCACGTGCCGAGCCATCGCCTCCAGTCGAGATAGATCCAGATTCGGAGCAGACCGTCCAAGTACCGGTCCCCGGGAATTTCGAATACCACACTGATGATGATGATGGTGATGGTGATGGTGATAACTCAGATAAGGACGGCAACTAAAGTCTGATGGCGGTTTGCCAGATATTACATCAAGCAAAATAATAATAATAATATCTACTCCTGTCCGTCATGGCGTATCGATTATTATTAAATAATATGAATTATATCCGTACACCTGGAGCTAATATTCTACCTACCGGTACATTGACAGTTACGACCCCTCAAGTCGATTATTCAGGGACCTTCCTATTCCCGGGAGGTGGGGTGTGTCTAAGAGTAAATAGGTACTAAGTGACATTTACTTCTTGAGGAAAAAAAGAGGTACTTACATATTTGATGTACATGTATATAAGTTGGCAGGCACGAGGTGCAGCAATTCGAATACGGAAAGGTTGATGTATCTTAGGTACTTAGGTACCTACATAGTATCCAACCCCGCCATGCAACACGCACCCGATTATATAATCTTATACAGGTGCACCATCACGATGCCCTCGCCGAATAAATATGGCGACAACTGAACGAGAATCTATATGCATTTGCTTATTTTCTGATGTCTCGACAATGCGAGTCTCCTCTGGGTTTCTATTTATTTATGTGCTTTTTATCTTTCTTTTTACCCTCCAGGTAAGTACAGAAGTCGAGGTTGCAGGTTTTTCGTAGTCTTGGTGGTTGCCGGGGCGGTGGTCATGTGATGCCATAATTGCACAGTGTAAATGAAATTGATTCCTTAGGGCCACCAGTGATGCCTTAAGGGGTACCTAGGTAGGTAAGTACCCTAGTTGCTCATTCACACTGTGGAGATCAGATATTAGGTACTTAGGTATGTGTTAGAACCCCTTTATGTGATATATACAATGGTCACCTTTTTCTCCTCTATCTACAGATTTGTGTTGTCTGGAACCAACAGCTCTGAGTGATGGGCATTGCTATGCCATGGACTGAAGATAGAGAGACCCCTTATTTTGTCACTATGGTATGTCCTATAAGCAGCTCTTTAGAGATTCTAAGCACATATACTACCTACAGGATACTGGTCATGGAGCTGCTAGATCGGTTCAAATATAAACAGCTTACTTTGTAGATATAAATATTGTGTAGGCCAGTAAAGGGTAGGTAGTGTCAAGAGCTACAGGCTATATAGACCACAAATTATAAGTGTATGCCAGGGAATTACAGCAGAAGTCTGTATATCTACGTCTTAAACACAAGCTTTGTGTCTCTTTATAAGGTCAATATTATGACACCAAATCTCCTTCTTCCTGTCATCAGGATGAGATGAACAGTACATGTGTATCAATGGAGGTTTCCACAGTAGTACCTCAACAGCGCCTACATATACAAGCCATATATTGACAAGTACCTCCCCTATATCGTCTGGTCGATACAAGCTACAAGGGGCCCCGAAATGCCCTCCCCCCTTAGCTCCGTGATTACTGCCCGAATGTTTACCAATTCATGGCCATCGTGAATTGCTAATAGAAATTTGGTTAATACCAGTGCCCAAATTCTTTTTCTGTTGTTGTGTGTCCTTTCTTCCTCCATCTCTCTCATCCTACATCTTTTTTCCCGTCCCTTCTTCAACCACCACCACCACCACCATCACCACCCACCTACAACAGCTCCTAATTCACCATACAGTGCGAGACGCACGGACTACAACTCCTTTTTGTCTTCACCCTATCAGGAATCCATTGCAGACTCACTATGCCTCAATTCTGGTCTTCAGGCCTCTGCAATTGTAAGTTATTGACAACACCTCTACCCCTCTGTCCCTCTGCCCCTCTGCACCTTTTCCTCCCACCTTCTTGCCTGCACGCCTCTTGTCTTCTCCCCTCGCCGTCACCACCACCACCACCCACGCTCTTTCATCACTCTCCACGCAGCATCACAACACATTCATTGCTCGTTGTTGCCCTACCCTACCCTTTTGACAAGGGAATCATAACAATTCCATTCTTCCGCTCTCTTTGTCTCGCTTGTCGGGTACTTACTCAATCAACTCTCGTCTTCTTTCACTCCAGGCATGATGGCATCCAACCGTCGAAGCTGCGACTCGAGCATCATGGGGGATCCCCTCCTTCAGGATACCCCCCAGGCCGAGAACGCCATCGAGGCCGCTGTCGAGCAGCAGCCCAAGAAGCGCGACCTCTGGGCCATCGCTAAGGAGAAGGTCATGACCCTCGTCCGCGACGGCATGCTAGTGAGTAATTTTCTCTTCTCTTTTTTTTTCTTCTCTTTGTACTTCTGACTCGCAATGATGTCCCTCTCGCCCGACCTATATTATTATCCACCTATCTTTTTTTGAGCGCGCAAAGAAAGAAATCTAAGACTCGACCATTCACATTTCTGCAATGCTCTTCATGCCCTACACGATTCCCCCAACTCACAAAAATAATAATACTGATCGTCTGCTGCTCTCCCACCAGCGCTCCTCCGGAGCAACTCCCATCGGCTCGCCTCCCGCGACCCCTATCTCCGCCGCGCCAAGCAAGGGCAAGGGCAAAGGCAAGGGCAAGGCCCCGGCCGCTGGCTTGGATGCCGAAGGCTCCACCAGCGCCACCGGTGGTCCGAAGACCCCCACTGCCGCCGCCGCCACCGACGCCGACACCGACAGCGACGAAGACGACGGCAAGAAGACCGGCTCTGCCTCTTCTGCCGCTGCCAAGCTCTGGGGAAAGTGGAAGGGCAAGGGCAAGGAGGAGCCCGAGCCCAAGAAGCCGAAACAGAAGGACCCGCGTAAGTTTTTTTTTCTTTTTTTTCTCCCCCAGACACTTCCTTGAAGAAAACGAGCGCCTTCTAACTCGGATTATGTACAGTCCTCCAATGGTTTGTCGACCACTCCGGCGGCACCATGCGGGAGCCACCCCCTCCTCGCTACTAGACCGATCGCTCCTCTCCTCCCTTCTCCTCCTCCTCCTTTCTCTCTCTCTCTACACCTCGCTTCGTCGGCGTTGATCGTCGACAAGCACACTCTCCCTTCTCCCTCCTTCTCTCTCTCTCTCCCTCCCTACCTTCTCTTCTCTTGCCCCCCCGGGTGGGGGAAGAATAATAGATTAGACACGGCGCTAGTCGCCGTTGTCATTGGACATCGGTTGGGCGGTTTGGGGGGAAAGGAACCCCCGGGAATAGAATAGAGGGGTGGCTTGGGTGGGAAAGAACGGTCATAGACATAGATGGTTTGGTTTGGGTGGGAATAATACCCCAATGGGGGCTTTCATGACTATTATACTGGATTCTCGTTTTTTCCTTTTCGTGAAATGCATGAAAGATTTCGTCTATGTATATTCCTCTTTCTCGCCTCTTTTGGTGGAGGACGTAGAAATGCCGTGATGCGATATGAGTCTTCCCGAAAACCTTCACGACCACGACTTCGGTATACTTGGAATCTAGTCAAGCACAGCCCTGCAGCTCTCCAGTACCTTGAGTTATTCCTTAAGTAGGTACATTATACACGATAGGTAGAGTTCGAAGCCTAGATCTTTTCTTTGCTGGGCACTGGGAATATGGTCACGACAGTGGCAAGACAGCAGAATAATACAACTAGGCCTACTAAAATAAATATCACACAGCTCAAAAAATAAAATAAAAATAAAGCAAGTATACCATCAAAAAGAAAATAGTGACAATAATAGGGAAAATAAAATGACAAAAAAGCTCGGACGTCTCCTACGAAAAACCAGCCGACGAATCGAACCGGTTTTCTCTGGCCTAAGTTTCGCCCTCCTATAACAAAGGGTGCATTCGGGGGGCACTTGGGCCGGCGGCCCAACGTGCCAGCCCCCGATACCACCTCAACGTTTAGGGCAGGCGACAGGTTAGAATACCAGGACAATATTAAGGTATATAAACCTTTTACCATCCCAATTTTCAACCCCCCCCCCCCCCCCCCCAGTACCTTCCTCCCCTCTCTGCCTCCTTCCCCTTCCTACCTTCGTTGCACTGGTAACAGAAATCAGGAGAATGTTTGTATCATAGCACACGAACATTGTTAAACCAACTTCATCGACGTATTAGCCTAGCAACCTAGGTATTTGAAACCCGTAGGTTTGGTCCACGATCAATTACATTCTCGTCTACAACCTCAACCCTCCTATTCCCCCTATTCTATTGATCATGGCCTCGTGTGAAATAATAAGTCCACCAACCATCTAGATCACCAAGGCAGCTTCTTATGCACCAATATTGACACAAACCAGGGTTCATTTCCCCTGATAGCTAATTAATATTGTCCTTGCTAGGACGGCCTGAATCAAGAAAAATATATATCTCCGGTATCTGAGCTGTCATTGAGTATGTCACGTGACTACACCGGTCGATGTGAACGAACACATATATATATACCTACCTACCTACCTATACATGCCCGTTATTTTCTTTTAGACCTAGCTTTCCTTTCCTGGATAAATACCTAGTCATTAATGAATCTGAACATAATACTACTATTATATGGGGAAACCTTCCCTTAAGACCATCAGAGCAAATTGGTCAACTTATACATACATAAATTGAGACCTAACCGTGGCATTATCTAGTCCACCTACTTTCAATTTCTGTGCAAGAACACAAAAATATATTATACTAAGGAGTGGGCGCTTATTTATATATCCATTAAATATGCTTCCCATCTATTTGTCGTACCTTCAGGCTTCTTAGATATCTTGACGTTGGATACACAAGTTTGACTTTATTTTATATCTTCTTCTGAATTTAAAATCCATACACATTCACACTTGAATCTATATTGATAATACCGACTAACATCTCCAAAATCCGACCTGACTAGGAAGACCCTTTTCGTGCCTTACTACACGAACATTGCGAGCGGGGGGTGAAAAGCTACAACTAGGGTTAATGTGGTGTTGGTTGTGGCATTGCATGTTGGTGAATAACACTGCATTAGCTGCTCGCACGCAGTAAGGAATATGTTCATTTCCCCCCCAATCTGCTATCAAGTGGCCACGCAACACTACCTACCTACCTCACACATGATATCACGACAAGAACTGAGATAACCACAATGCTGTTGTGTGAGAGGCTAGAACTATAACTGCTCGTAATACCCGTTACATATAATTACAAAGCTTTCGCTGTTTCCCTCAAGAAGTTACGTACTGCCATGTACCACCTACTTCCTACATGGTCTAGGTAGGTAGCACACCGCTCGCAACGTATAACCAACGCATTATACTTCTGCATCCTGCATCTTGTGAGTGTTCAAGACAGAACCTAGGTAGGTATTCGAGTTTGGCGCTTGCTAGATCAAGGGGTATACGGTGGTATGGACCTGTCAGGTTGTCGAGAGACTGTCTTTCGGTATACGACATGGTATCGCAGGTGCTCGTCGTTCTACTCCGTTGAACAACAATATTGTGATTACCCAAGTCCCTGCAAGACTCCCCGTGACAGAGATGGTAGACGATAGGTATAAGGGTTGGATGATAATAGCATATATCAAAAATAGCAAAGACTACCAACGTAGACACTATATCTAGTGTTAGGCTCACACCAATAATCAGTCAGGAGTCATCTCTAGCATGGCATAAACATGACCGACTCAGGCACTCAACTGTAGGCTTGTATAAACGTGTTGAAAAGGAGGCAGATAGTTTTCTATGGAGGCCGCCAGCAACTCACGGTCCGGCACCTGACAATCTGACCACTGCGCGACTGGTGTCCAGGTTATCCGGGGCTGAATTTGGGCATGGAAGTCTACATTATTACTACGACCAACATCGACATGGGATTCCAGCTCGTTCTCGAGGACGACTCAGGGGATACCGGCCCAGTCCCCCTTACGGACTCATCTTTCGCGAATGTCGCCACGTTTGTCGTCGTTGCCCCCACTATCACATGAAACTGCATTTGATCGTATTGGCGTAAGGTTAGGTAGGTAGTAATAAATAGGTAGGTACGGAATCTTGTCCTGTCAGGAGGCTACTCCAGCCGGAACGGACACCGCCGGCAAATGTCCCGCAGGACGGGTCCTCGACCCCGGTACACGAATGGACCCTTGGTGCAGAAATACAACAGGGGACCTGGAACCTCGATAGGTGCCACCGTTTCATCGAGGTGTCGTTTCTACACTACAGCTGCAACTGCAGCTCCGTTGACGACAAGCAGGGGGTGGGGGGACGGCAGTATGCCGGATGATTGCTACCTACATGTAGCAATTCGACCCAATTCTTTCGTGGTAATCGATCAATTGTGCGTAGAGAGACTACCTAGGTATACAGAGTGAGAGACGAATTTATCTACACATGTCTACACATTTGCCATCACAAGTCATCTCATATCAGCTTGGGTAATAACGTTGTCATTGCAGAATGCTACCTACGTAGGCATGTAGAACTGCTGCTAGGTACCTATTTAAGATACCTTGCCCTACGTCTGATGAGCCCCCCTTTTCTCTACCCAGTCGTATGTATGTACAAGGTAGGTAGTGTAGGGAGCACATATTACCATGTACCCACACCATGGCCCCCTTCTTTATCCTTGCGAGAATGGGATCGTATTCTTAACTCTACAGTAGGCAATTATCGAATTTGGCAGTCCGATTTCTCCGATAACTGTAACTGTTCAAGACGGTAGTGAAGACCAGGTGCATGGAATTCAATTATTAGCTTGTGAAAAGCTGTGGAGCACAACTACCTAAGTAGTGTTAGCACCTACCGATGTAGTCGTATGTATGATGGAATATAGGTACGGGGTCTAGCTTGGCTGTTTTTTTTTATATCAACTCCGCCTTTCGGACTTTTAAGATCAACTAGACTAGGGTCCTTTACACTAACCTAGTATGTGAACCTCCGACGGAACATACTGCCGGGCTTATTCGCGTGTTTCTTTAAACGGCAGAACCTCTCCTTAGCCGCAAGGCTGACCGTGCCTACTACCTAAGGTTGGAGAATATCAGTCGTTTTTTACATGTAATAAAGTAGTTTGTACTGCGATCTTTTTGCGCATCATGGCTCAGGATAGTTATTCTAAATAGATAATTTGCCACACTAATGTACCTAATACTGTTGATTTTCATAGACCCGTAAAACTTTCGGCATCGTGAACAAATACCTATCTACACACCTAGCAGCGCATCTATAAGGATCAGCGGCGAGCAAACGGGGCGTCCAATGAAAGCAAAGGTCATGTTTTAGGTGGTTTGAATACTACTCTGCAAGGCTCTTAGCTACCTATCAGAACGGCACTGCCGTGCCAAGGATGTATCGAACTTGCAGGGGACTGACTGCCGGCTTTGCGATCCCCTTGAAATGGTTAACCTTACCTAGGTAGTTCAAGCGGTTGGGCTGCAATCGAAAGTATTCAACTCTCTCTGCAGGGTCCCTACCTAGACACCATGGAGAACACTTAGGTACTGAGGAGTTATATGTAGTGCAGTATGTATACCTTACATGGGCCGGCAAAACATCCGGTCTCTGTGGGACCTGCACACAACATCTAACGACTACACGTGTATTAAGAAGCTTACATGTACAGGGATAGGTATACCGAAGCCGCGTGGCGGTGTATTCATCTCAGCAAGTGGGACTACACTGACAGCGGGTCGAGCCTCATCCTTAGTAATGCCAAGAACCTCCCCAGTACCCAATCCAGGGGGAGGCGCAGTAACTTATGCAAAACTGACTTTCCCGCCCATCGACGTGGAGGAGAGCATACCCCTTTTATTGGGATGACAGGCAGGCGGTAAGAGAAGCATAGTAGAAATACTCCAGAAGATTCGAATAATGCAACCAGATCGAGAAAGAAGCTCGTATCGGGAAATCTACGACGATGCTTCTCATTACCTAAGACATGGTTTGCGTGGGGACGTGATCGTCATCGTTCAGAGAGCCATCCTTGCTGCGGACTCCAACGTTGCAGGTATCTACCCAATAGCTTCATAGTAGAAGCTGTACATGACAGCCGTGGCTACTCCGCCTTTTTTCTTCACATACGGAGGTGGAGGTGGGACAGCAATCCGTAGGTAGGTAGACGAAGTGGTAATATGGTAGATAGGTAGTTCGACCAAGGGAATAGAAACATATAAAGCAACGACGAGACGCCGAGTTGAAAGTGTTTTTTCCTTTCGATATCACCAACAACATCTCAACTCATTCACTCAGTCCTCAATCCCAACCAACCAACCAACTACCTTATTCTATCTTTTCGGTAATCAACCACCCCAACAACCATCAAAATGCGTTTCACTGCTGCTGCCGCTCTCATCTTTGGCGCCACCGCCCTCGCCGAGACCGTGAACATCACCAAGTTCACCGTCCACAACGACAACGGTGTCGTCGACTCCTACTCCTTCCACCTGAGCGGTGACGAGGCCACCGACGCCGTCTGCTCTGCCTCCGGCGGCATTCCCTCGCAGACCATCACCTGCGGCGAGACCAAGTACCGCTTCCAGATCGAGGCCGGCGTTGATGCCAGCACCTTCAACCTGAAGATCTTCCACGAGCTCAGCACTGCGTAAGTATCCATTCTCTCATAACAAACACCCTTCTCCCAATTTCGATATTTTGGCTTCGGGAAGCATCACCGGGATTACAATTGCTAACATACCCTACTAGTGCTGGCTCCTCCGGTGTCGCCGCCGTCACCACCAACTGCCGCTCCGGCGGTGGCAGCACCAACGTCTGCGAGAACACCCTCCCCTCGACCGTTATCACTCTCACTTCTTAAGCGTCTCCTTCGGGATGCTTCGCTGAAGTCATGGGGATGAGGAGGACTGGGAATGAAGAATGAGCATGGATGTTTGTGAAGTCAGGGGGAGCAATCTACTTTCTTAGCCTTTATGATCTTCGGATCATGAGACCAGATTAGAATTATAGACGTATCATTTCTATACTTTATGCCTGCTGCGATTTGTCTGTGAATTGTCTGTTGTGAATGACCTCGCCTCCTTGTTCCTCGCTAGGAGGACATCTGAATATCCTGACAACTTGCCTGGGAGGCGGCTGGATGGGCAGTCCCTAATTCATGGTGGACAAACTTGGGCGAAATAACTCTCAGTAATGACCAGGTCAACTATTCAAGTTGGTATCTATCTAACACAAACAGTAAACCTGTAAGTTAGTCCTTTAAATGTATCAATTATAGGTTATGCAGGCCGTACAAGCACCATCCCAACTCCGTGGTATACACAAAAACAAGCCCATCCTTGCTACCTATAACGAAAGACAAATACCGCAACGCCACGCGCTGTATGGAACAAAATATAGTGAGGGAGAGAAAAAGAAGAAGAAAAAAAGCACCGTAACCGAATAGCCACCCCAACCCAACCCAACCCAGCTTTATCTCCCCCCCCCCTCTTTTCTACCTCCCCCCAAACGCGCGATCCAGCTCCGCGCCCTGATCCACAGCCATCTCCCGCGCCTCAGGCGGCTCCGCGATGCCCATCTCGGCGAACTGGGCAGCGACAACGACGGCATCGGACTCTATCTTGCGCTCGGGCTCGAGCAAGCGGGCGTCGCTGTCGAGCCAGCCGGGGGCGACGCGGCGCTTCTCGGCGAGCTCGCGGGCGCGGGTGCGGTCGTCGAGGTCGCGCAGGGCGCGGTCGGCGTCGTCGCGCAGGCGGGCCACGTGCGCCTGCAGGGCGCGGCACGAGGCCGCGATGTCGTCCGGGTGCGCCGCGTGGCCCCCCGACGGCGACACCACGTACCGCGGCCGCTCGTCCGGCGCCCCCGTCACCCCCGTCGCCGCCGCGGGCAGCGTCGACGGCATGCTCTTGTATGTGTATGGCAGCGTCGCCGCTGTCGGGAGCATCACGAAGGGCGATACCGTGAGGGGCACTTGTGCCAGGAGCGGGTGCGTGCCTTGAGGGGGGGATGGTTAGTTATGGAGGGAGGTGAGTTGGGGGGAGGGGGAGGGGTAAGTTGACTTACGATCATCACGCATTGTGACCATTTTCTTACGCGTTGTGTTGGAATGATGATAGAGGTATCAATATGTTTTAACAATACCTAAGTAGGTGGTTGTGTGTGATGCACGTGGGTGAATAAGTGAGTATAGAAGTAGGTAAGTAAATAACCTTAGGTGAGTCGGGACTAGGGAAATATAAGATGTGAGGTGAGATGTGAGGTCATTTATCGTCTGGCACGGGAGCTTGGCCAGCTGGTGGGTGATAAGATAAAGAGCTCTAGCTAATCGATTACCTAGGTACCCACCTATAGGTAGTAATTGATAAGCCCCACTGGCCCACTACAGCTTTCTTCCCTAGACCAACGATGTTTTGAGAACTTGCAGCAATTGAAGTCTTCTAACCTAAACTTCTTCCTCTTTCTCTTCCTCTCCCTCTTCCTGTCCAGCCTGTCAACATTAATACCCTCCAAAGCCATGTTCCCTTCGGTGATCAAAACCTGTCCCTCTGCGGACAACGACTTCCAGCCTTTAAGCGAGTACCAGGAACAGACCCCCGAGACCTTCTTCGACGGCAAGCCCGTGCTGTACTTCCACGACGAGCACATCAAGGCTTGGGTATCCAACGAACAGGCTGCACGTCTGTTCTTCTTGTCCAAGGAATCTGGCGACAACGATGCGCTTGGTCATCCCACTCCGCCCGAGTCCTACGCGCTCGAGAACAACCAGGGCAAGCACCTGCGCGAGGAGAACAGGGTCGAGGTCTTCGTCGGGTCCAAGTTCGTTCTATCAATCGCAACAACAAAACACTTCCCATCGAGATAGCATGCTGATCCCGCTTGTAGCAAATTAACGCTCTTCTCCCACATGAGCGGCACCGGCATCGAAATACCCTACCCGGCCATTACTCTGCACGCCATCAAGAACTTCCACCACCTAGAGAGGCCCGACGACGCCTCGTCCAAGTTCCTCGGCGTGTACATGCAGCTCGAGTTCTCTGAGCCGGGTGCGGAGGACAGCGACGAAGGGCTCGACCCGATCGAGCTTACCCTCGTCCCTTACAAGGGCGCCCCGAAGGAGGACGCCCCCTCGGAGGGCCTGATCGTGGACCCTCTCAATGCGGAGCGGACAAACGCGCTCTTTAACCAGATCTCGGCCTGCTCGAACCTGAATCCCGATCCTCGCGACGAGGAAGATGACGACGAAGAGGACTACGATGCAGACCGGATAATATTCGAGGGAAGCGCCGAGGACGGCGCGGCCATCGATGGGTTGCCTGGTGTCCTGCAAGGCAATAGTAGTGGTGGCCTCCCTCCCCCGTTCCCAGGAAGCTCTGGTTGGATCACTGCCGACAATGTGCACGAGTACTTCGACGAGGAAGGAAACTGGATAGGGCAAGAGGGTGTGAGCGGTGACCTAGGCGAAGGCGCAGGCCGGGTCCGTGGACGGGACGAGGTAGAGCAGGGTGACACGAATGGAGATGGAGGTGTCGGTGATGCAGAATCGAAGCGGCCAAGGACAGAGTGAAACTGCATTACCGGCTGAAAAAAAAAGGAAAAATTCTACAAAGAGCAGGATCAATGTTCATGCTAATCTAAGGATGCCTGGCCTAAGATCAAAAAGTTCCGTATGGTGTTCAAATGTCTCTAGACGATTACTCAAGTGCGATGGATATTCAACTTGCGCGGAGCGGGCGGAGGGAAGAAAGCCCGCAGATGCTTGGAATTTATTAGTATCATCTACGTTTGGGAACAGGTGAGCCAGCATGTCCTACCTCATGATATTCTGCCCCCTAACCTTGGATACGTATCTACTAGTCACGATATACGATATCTACTTTCGAAAACGGTCAGAGAGAAATAATTCAAAGATTTCTTTTATAAAAAAAGAGGAAGTTATCTAAGTACCTATTAAGACCCTATCGTGGTGCGGTATATAGTATGTGCGCACGCCTAAAATCCCGAAAAAGGAGAGAAGAAGGAAAGGAGAAAAGAAGACAGGAAAAAGAGAATAGGGGGGAGAAATGGGTATTTTTTTCTTCTTGGAAAGCTTAGGTACATATAGTTGGGGAAAGCAGAATATCGGAAAAGAAAAAGGGGGGGTTGAAACAAAGGAGAAGATGATAACAATGAGAGAGTAGGTAGGAGAGGAAGAGGGAAAGAGAGAACTGAGAGAATAGAAAATGGCGAGAAAAAAAAGGAAAAGAAAGGAGGAATTTCAACAAAAATCTATCCAAGACAACAAAGTAAGTAAGGTGGGTAGTATTACGTCTTTTTTATACTTGTCTCGGCACCGCGGACAAGAAACCCTGTCTCTCGGGCGAGTTCTTCAAGAACCCGTCTTCGTCGTACAACCCGAGGCTCTCGATGCTCGCCCTCTTTACTCCTCCCCCTCCCCCTTCCCCTCTTACCCGCAACGGCAACGGCAACGGCGGCGGCGGCGGCTCCGACCGCCGCTGCACCTGGACTACCAGCTTGCTCGGAGCGTGCGCGCGCGGGTCCCTACTACTACTACTACTACCCCCACCACTGATATTGTTGTTGCTGTTGTTGCTGCTCCCATCCCCCGGACCAGGCAAAGCGGGCACGGGAGGCGGCGGCACGCCCCCGAGGGCGAGGTAATTCCGCCGCCCCGCCCGCGCCCCGCTGCGGCCGGGACTGAACCCGCCGCCCCGCAGGTCCGGCAGCGTGGGACTGCTCTTGTTCTTCGGGTCCGCTGGCTTGGACGCGGTGGTCGTGGTCGTGGTCGTGGTGTTGCTACTGCTGCTGGCGCAGCTGACCGTGCTGTTCATGCGGCGCAGCTCGGCTACGGCGCTGGCGACGCGTGGTGGGTGCTTGGTGTTGTTATGGCATGCGTCGTAGTTGACTATGTTGACGCGGTGTTGCGCGCCGGTGCGGTGGTGGTGGTGGTAGATGGAGGGACGTCGGGGGTGGTGGTGGTGGTGATTGTGGTGGGTTAGGGTCCCGTAGGGGAGGTGTAGGGGGGGTATGGCGGCTTCTTCGTTGGTGGTGGTGGTGTTTTTGGTATTGGTATGGTTGTCGTTGTCGTCATCCTGGGAGTAGCGGGATGATTCCGTGGAGCTGGTGCTGTGGTGGGTGGAGGAGGAGGAGGAGGTGCGGGCGTGCGTGGTGGTGCCATGGCGGCGGTGGTGCCGAGGGTGGTCGTGTTGCTGCTGTTGTTTTTGTTGCGGTTGCACGGGGGAGGGGCTGGGCGACTTGACGGTTATGCTTATCTGCTGGCTCTTGGGCTCCTCCTCTGCCGTGGTCGGCATGGGCGTCATGCCGCTTGGCTGCTGCTGCTGCTGCTGCGCCGAGGCGGCCATGATGTCGCGGGCCCGGAACCCCGCGCGCGACGCCCGGCCCGAGGGGCTCTCGCAGCAGCTGCTGCTGTTGCTGTTCCCCCTCGTGGGCGAGGTCGCCGCCGTCGTCGGGGCCGTGACCAGCGTCACCAGGCTGTTGCGTGCCGTGGTCACCGTCTCCGTCTCCTCGCTTGCCCCCGCGCCGTGGCTGCCGCTGTAGCCTCCGTATGAGCTGTACGAGCTGTCTCGGCGCGCGTAGCTCTCGTATACCGACGAGAGCCCGCCCTCGGAAGGCGCCGGGCTGGATGGCTCGCGCGCGCGGTCCTCGCCCACGCCGCTATATACGCTGGTAGCTACTCCGATAGGGGGGGCATCGCCGGCTGCCCCCGCCCGCAGAACATGTGGAGGCGGGACCACGCGCTTGCGCGACGAGGACGATCGCGTGGGTGTCTGGTCCTTCCTCGTCGTCGTCGTCGTCGTCGTCTGCCTTGCTGTCCGGCTAGATGACGCAGACTTGGGAGAAGTAGGAGAGCGCGGGCCGCTTGGTCGTTTGGCCGGCAGAGGAGAGAAGAGCGTAGATAACCGGGTTATGGGTGACGGGGTGGTCGCAGTAAAGGGGTCGCTGCTCACGTCGTCGAGGGCGTGGATTGTGAAGGAGGGAGGGCCTTCCTTGGGTGTTGCGACTTTCAAGTCACCGTTCGAGCTATGCTGGACCTGGCTTGTAGCTACGGCCGTGTTAGAGCCAGTGCCTTGGCTACCTTGAGATACTGTTTTCGAACCGGCTACCTGTCCTGTTGTCTCCTTCCTCACGCGCAGCGGCTGAGGGCTTGCCCCGTTGTCGAGCGGAGATGTGAGGGCTCCCACACCGTTCAGGCTCGCCTGCGAGCTGCGCTTCACAAACGCGTCGCAAGCCGCGAGGGCCTGCTTCATGGCCTGTCTTTCCATGCGCGTCGCCGGATTTGCAACCGAGTTTCGGTCGTTGGCTCTCGCGTTACCATCGCCTTGGGGGCTCCTGTAAGCCATAGACGTCTCCTCCTCGCTGTACACCGTCGACAGTGCCGAGGACTCGGTGCTAGCCATGGAGAAGGGCCGCTGGAACGCCGGGACCGCCGGTAGTTGCCGTATTTGGGCATGCATCTGCGGGTTGTTGCTCGCCGGGGACGTCTTCGCGGCCCCGGCGGCGCGGCTCGGGCTCGACAGCGGCGTCTGGACCATGTCCTGCTGCGAGCCCCGTGGCGACACGACTAGGCTGTCTGCCTCTGATATCACCGAGGCCTGTGAGATCAGCGACGGCTGCCGGGTGTGGCGCCGCGGCGCCTGGCTCTGACTCTGACTCTGACTCTGACTCTGACTCTGGTTCTGGCTCTGCCCTTGAGGCTGTAACCCGTGCGCCGGCGCTGGTACCTGTAGGCTGCTGCTCCCGTCGAGCTCGGCGCGCACCTCGTTGCACGCAGCCAGCACCGCGGGGGCACTCTCCTGGCTCTTAGTCCGGCTTATGTTTCCGCTACGAGGTATTGTTGTTGGCTCGCATCTTCCGCCCGCGCCTCTCGTAGGCGTATTTGGCATGCTACTCCGGTCTCCTAGGGTTTTCCTGGGGGTAGATGAGGCTGATGGGGTAGCCCCAGGAGGCATCATGGTCTGCCGCCTCGCGCTCTGCTTGCCGTCCTGGAGCCTCTCGGCGGTCCTTCGCAGGATCGCCTGCAGCTCCGCGTCCGTATTGCTCTGTGTCATGCGGCGGTGTCCGGGTCGGTGGCCAACAGGCGTTGCCGGCATGGGCATGGACATGGACATGGACATGGGCACGGGCAGTCGCGCACCTCCGGCCAGCTGCTGCGCCGCGTCGAAAGCGACCGTGTGTCGATGGCTGGTGATGTCATTATCATTATGGCTATTATTAATTATAGACGTGTTCGAGGTCGGCCGCCTTGGGCCCGGGCCAGGGCCCTCCCTTTGAGCAGCATATGCCTGGGGCGGAGCGCCGCGGTTCTCAACTTGGGGCTGGTGGTAATGCTGGTTCTCCTGTTGCGGTTGCGGCACCGGTACGGCCACAATTCCGGCTTCAATGTCGCGGGCGCTCCTCACGCCGTCTTGGACGGTAATCTTTTCGTCCGTGTTGGTGATGACCTTTGTGGGCGAAATGGATCCCGACTCCTGAGCCGTCTCCGTGTAAGGGAGCGTGGGACTCCTCCCGATTAGTTGGGACGCTCCCGCAACACCCCTACGGACGGAGAAGCGCCGACTGAGTGAGCGTCCCAGACCCCGGCCGAAGTTAGCCACCCAGCTGGGGTTCCTCTTGGCGACGCCACCCTTTTGGGGCGATGAGATGCTTGGCCCATGGAGCGCATCCTCATCGATCCAGGAAGTCTTTCTTCTGTTCTGGTAGATCATATACCCCCGCTGCTTATCAGGCGACCGCTGCTTCACCATGACTCCAGTTTCATCGCCATCTTCATCCTGACCCCTCGCCGGAGTGAAGGGATCAGTGAAATTGAAGCTCCCCGGTCTTGACACTACAGGTGGCAGCACCGGCACGCTCTCGTGTCTTGTGCCACCCCCTTCACACGATGCCGTCCCCGTTGTGGCATCGAATAATACCTGCTCGCTAGCGACACTCTTCTTGCGCAGTCTCCGCGGCACGTCCTTCTCCCCAATCCTGTCATCCTCAAGGTGGTGCCCGCTCCTGGCAGCGATGGCGGCAAACGTAGAGCTGCTGATGGGGCAGCACGCAGCAATGATGGCAGAAGCTTCGGCACGCCGGCGGTCCTGCCATTTGGCGAGGAATATGAGCACCGGCGTCAGAGCCGCGAAGAGGATGACGGATCCGCCTACCGCGATGCCTATGACGGCGCCGAGGGAGAGCGATGATGCAGCTGCGGGGGTGGTGGCACTACCCGCGTTTAGGGGAGAGGTCGAGGACACCGCGTCGATGCGGGCTTGGAGGTATGAGAGATTAGGCATTATGATGTTTACTGGAATATAGATTTGGGTGATCGTGATCGATCGAGTGGCACCTAGGTAGTTCAGTCCAAGGAGGCCTTTCAGTCCTCACTGACTACCAATCTGCGTGGTTTGCTGAAAGATATATCCTTGTCTCTAGCTGCCGACCCTGTTCGTGGTGTTGTAGATGAGATCGGTGTTCCAGAGATCGATACAGAAGCTGTCGGCGAGAAGTTCAGTTGAATCTGGTGTTCCGCTATGCCAGCCAACGTGAACCCAGCAAAACAAGTTCTCAAAGCGCGATGACAACTCGGTTTGCTGTACAATATCTGGATGGTGAAATCTCCAGAAACCTCGTTTCGCCCGTCTATAATTAGTATTAAAAAGCGTGACCCTGCAAAATCTTCAATCTCTCTACAAACAGGCCGCACCACTATCACAGCCGACATTATCCTCAGCTTGAGAGAAGACAAAAAGATAGAAAGAGGGGGGGGATCGGAACAGAGATCCTTCGATAGGGGGGGAGGTAAACCCGGAGAGCAATACACAACAACAACATCATGATCCAAAAGAAGACGTAAACAAATTAAATTCAGAAATGAAGAACTAAGAGGCTAAAGTACTGTTGTGATTTACACTGATATAACTGGAATGTTGTTTTGGTGGGGGGACTCATCGCGCATTCCAAGCACACATATCACACCCATCGCCCGCGGATATCCACACCACGCTTCCGAGTCAGAAAAAGACGAGTAGAAATTCACTATAATTCCCGATAAACGACAATGACGATATGGCGGGCCTCTCGATTTGGATGTGATCACTCGTAGGTATAAGCATGGCATCGGATCTAGGGACAGAAAGCGGGGGGTTTTCACGAAAGCTGTCTTGACAAGCATGAATGACATTGACGGGAATGATCTAGATGTTTCACGCAACAGGAAGACTCGCGCAGGTCACGGGATCATTTAACTCAAGTTCATTTTCTTCAGATCTCTCCTTAACGTGTAACTGTAAGCCGCAAAGATGTCAGAAGATCTCTTGCCAGAAGAGAAAATCTACCAATGCAGAAAAGCTTAGAAAAAAAGAAGAAAAAGGAAACGTCAAACCCTCCACGTACTCATAACGCCTTGATCGACCCCATATGCAATATCACTACGCAACAACGCCTTTTGAAATGCACAATAGAATCGCCCGTTGTAGTTCTTTTTTTCTTGTTTTCCTTTGGCGTCAACCAGGTTCAATGCTGAGACGTCATATTTGCATTTATTTTCCCCAAGGAGTCGAGAATAAATTGACATGTACGGAAAAAGGACTCGGGTGAAATCGAGTCAGCCACAGGAAGACATTTGATGCAAAATTCACCATCCTTATTGCGAAAAATATTTCCACCGAAAAGAAGAGTTCAAGAAGTTAAGGGGTATGGACCTAGTGGCCATGGTGACGATGGCGTAGGGCGTGATCCCGACGAAGCTTGCTCCTCTTGGCAGGACCACTCACGGTTGTAGTGACGACTGTGTCCTCAGTAACGTACACAACCGGCTCCATCCATATAATCTCCTCAACCAACTCACCAGTAGTGACGGTCTGGGTGCTGGCGACTTCGTACGATACACCCGGCTCAGACGTAGGCGCCGGAGCTGATGTGGGTGCCGGAGGCGCAGCAGTTGAGGAAGACAGGGCGCTAGTGGCCATTATCCCAACTTGAGGCTCAGACGCAGCCGCGCTAGATGAAGTCTCAATGAAAGCAGCACCAGTCGGCAAGATCGACGGGGTCCCAGAGGGCGGGGGGAGAGTAGGCGTGGAGTAGGAAGACGAGGCAGTGGAGGTAGAGGCGCCACCATTGAACACACTGCCGACGAAGCTTGTGAACTGGTCGAACGGGTTGGAGCCACTGGAGCTACTACCTGCGGTAGCGGGTTGAGGTCCATATTGGATCTGGACATTGCCGGGGAGCGAGGCCAGATTGAGCGCGGCACAATCCTCCTTCGCAAGGGCTGAGGGCATTTCGAATTTACACGACGTCATCTCATCCAAAGTCTGCAGTGGTCCGTTGTTGGTGAATACAGGGCAGTCTTCAACTCGGCCGGAAAGGTTGGTACACTGATCAATGGCACTTTGAAGGAAATCCTCGTCCCAACCATTCATGAAGTCACCGTGGTAGCCGAAACCTAGGAATCTAGTTAGCATTGCAAATATCCACATAACAAATAACACTGTAGAATGTCGCTTACCAGTAGGGTCACCACTGGACAGGAAATACTCTCCTGTGCGGCCAACAAACTGCTCATCATTGGTGGCCCAGATAGTCTCGTAGAAAAGACTTGGCAGACGACGGGGGTGGCTCTCAGGGCAGTCGCCTTCTAGGACCATGTCGGGGTAGGCAACATGGCTCTTATGATCATCGCTGTCCAGCTCGCCATTCCAGCAAGAGGGGAAGGCCAGCTCGATACGTGTACCGTTAATACACTTAGCATCTAGCTCGGACTTCGAGGGCATATAGTGGCGGTACAATGAACCTTCGGCGGGTGCAAGGTAGTTCAAGCAGTTGAATCCGATAGCTCGTTGTGCCAGGGCGTCCTGAGTAGTCTGTCCGAGGCTTTCCCAGCTTCCTGACGGGGGGTCGGGGGTGTGAGGGTCACCAAGAGTATAGTTGCGGCGGTTGGTGTCACCAGCAAGCATCTGGAAGCCAGGCTTGAATGCTTCGAGGTTATCACCACGGAGGAAGTAGTATCTAGTCCAGTGTTAATACTAGACTCCATAATCGCCTTGAGAAGAGGAATCCGGTAGTCATATGTAATACCCAGATTTTCTAGTACGTATACACACATTTCAGAGCAAGGGAAGGGAAAGGGAAAGGATGGAAAAGACTTACGCAAGCATTCCACCGACCTGAGGGACCATCTCGAATTCGCCAGTGGTGCTATCCTTGAAGTACAGGATGGGGGTCCAGTAGGCGGACTTGTCCTGCTTCACAATACAAGAGCTACAGTTGCCTCCAAAGAGTGCGTCATACTCGGCATCCATAGCGAATCCTATAAAGCACAAGTTAATACCCAGCCACATGGTCATCCCTTACCAATTAAGGCAATTGCCTATCGGAAGGACTGGCATAGGATTTGCTTACCTGAAGAGCCATGGACAGTGTGCGCGTGAGCTGAAATCTCACCGGGGTTCACAAGAGGGTCAAGACGGGCAAGACCAGTTACACCACGACATTCCATGCGCCAGAAGGCGTTGGCGAGAGAAGAGGCACCCAAAAGGGTGAGGGTGGTGTAGAGCTTAGAGGACATCATCTTGCCTGACAGTCGGGTGCTGTATATGCGCAGAGGGGGTTCGACCTGTCGATAAGATGGTCGTTTGTAACGTAGTTACCCAGGCTGGGTTCGTCCTCACAGTAACTTGTTGAACGATCGGTAGTTAGATGGGGGGACAATAAGTCGAGAGTAGGTCCTAGGATTGTTGGTCGAAACCCTTCCTCCCCAGCAACGGCCTCGTCTATAAGTTTATCTTTGGTCGCAATTCCCTTCAGATCTATGTCGTTCCTTCCTCCAATGGTTGCTTGTACTAAGGCGTGTTTTATTCCTCCTCCAGATATATGATCGTATCTAGTAGCACATCGACTTTCTCAGGGCAGATCTTCCAGTGTTGCCGAGTTGGGAGAACGAGTGCAGTCGCGAGACAAGTAAGGAACGTGGTGAACAATATAGACAGCAGGGCCTATATTGGTATTCACGAGTGACTGGTTAAGGAGCGTGGTGACGAACAAGTCGTCGGGCGTGCAAGTGAGTGACTGGGTGGGATGTGTCGAGAGGAATGGAGGGTTGAGGTAAAGACCGTGGATAGAAAAAGAGAGGGAGGGGAGGTCATAAAGCTGTATGAAGGGAAAAGTTGGTGGGTACTGGCCAAGCACATGTACTGTACAGTGAGAACAAGGGCACCCGGCTTGGCTGACTCGATTAGGAAGGGGGACAGGTAGGCACGGGTGGGGCTAAGTATACGGTACAAGTGGAGAGGGCATACATCATTGGACAACGGCCGGGCCACTACAGTGCTTTAGTGTACTGTAATACAAATCCTAATCCCCCCCCCATCCTAAATCGCACTAAAGGAGTCAGGTCAAAGGTCAAACTTCACCATCACATTTTTTACACCACACTATGTATGGTAGTACACTATGTACCTAGGTACCTACACTACTTAGTACATCTCTTCTTATTGCCGCGCATGCTTATCTATGTGACCTTAATATACCCCAAGGCGCCATCTACACACACTAGGTAGGTATAGTACTTAAATATGAAACCTTCATGTGCATCATTGCATATAAGTTGTAGTTACACCAGGTTGCAATGTAAAAGGGAAGAAGAATAGGAACAACAACAAGAAGAAGGAAGAAGAATACCTACTAGGATCAATTACCTAATTAATTAAATAAAGAAATATCTTTTCATGTAAACGCAAGTCTGCATAGAAGTGCGGCAGTTGAAGTGGATTTCATAATCGTCTTCTTGCTCATCTTTTTCTTCTTCCATCGCGCTGGCAGGATCCTCGGAAGATCCTCATCTAGATACCCTACACTAGCACCTGAGAACTATAATAAATTAAGGGCCTACGACGCGCGACTCCTGGTTCAGGGGCTCAGCCCTCTGATTGGCCCGACCCGTTTCAAAATCCAGGGATGGGGTCGTGTGCCTGGTACCTGCCACCCTGGAGGCTTCTTCAGCGCTTTTCAGCTGGCTGGCCGTATTCTCCTTGTATGTATAATCCGTACGGGTAGTACCAGATACCCGGCACACCAATGCCTACCTAGTAGTCAGGAACCTGACCAGCCACTGACGACACAGCCCGTCCCCCCTCCCCTCCTCCTCCCTAGCTGTCAGTCGGCACTAGTGCACAAAAGCCGTGCACACCTTTTATCCTTTACCTCTTTCCTTACACGGCATATTTGTAGCTTCAGAATATTTCGTATGAAAGGGTCATGACAAGATAATGAATTTTCTTTCATTAAATTCAGTGCGGCGTCTCGATCATTTGAGCTACCGACCTAACCTAGGTAATTACCTAAGTTGCCACGCACTATCCGAACAGTGTAAATAAGAATTTACCCAATTTTTTTTCTTTTACCTCGCATTTTAAACCCTCTCCTTTTTGCTCCCTAACTACTTGTCTTTCTGATTACTATGTAGTCTGATTTATCGCTGTCGCCCCCCTCATTCAAATACCGACCCCGAAAAAAAAAAGCCTTACAACTACTACCTAGGTAGCGACACGGCTGACTTACTCAGCCCCCCCCTCGAGTTCTCTATGGCTACCCAGGATAGATCATTGCTAGCCAGGGCGTTCTACCAGAATCTACTTAGCTGAACTATGTAAGTACCTACCTACCTACCTAGGTTATAGCTTGCGAGGAAAGGCTATGTAGGTAGCTTGAGATTGGTATGTTGGCTTGTATAGCCATAGCAAGTGCTAGGTGGGAAGTTGTAATTGGGATTATCAGAAGACAGAGCTCTATTCCTATCTACATGGAGATATTATGATGCATGTACTGCCTAGTAAGTATGCAACCAGGCCCAGCGAGTTGGCAATCTCCACTCGAGCATGATCGGAACATACGATCGCGCTGTCAGTTGAATATCGCAAAGATAAACGCTTTCTGGCAAGTTGCCTTGAGCTACCTATCTACATGGCTAGACTATCGTGACCTGTGATCAATCGGAACACCAAGGAACCGGCCGGCGCTTACGTTCGTCGGTCGACACTATCTATAGACTAGAATCCCACGTTATTCCACGAATCTCAGTTCTTCGGTTGGATGAGAGGGAATCCGATTTTTATGAGGATGGCGTTGGTAATTAATCCGCCCAATCCATCCACCACGGTGTAAGACAACCGGATAGCCACATGAGAAGTACGTATACGAGCAATGAATCACTCAATATTATACACAAAATAGGTATTTGTACCAGTAAGTGCTAGGTACTCCTTATTTCTCCCTAAGCATCAATGATGTATGTAGGTATTGTCTGCCCAAGCATAAGTTTTCATACATACCGAGTTACTGAATGTGATATTATTGCGCATTGCCTACCTCTACCTAGTACCTAGTTTGCCTGATCGACGGGATGGTGTGGTCGGTGATCAGCGAGTCTTTTACAACTAGATACGGAACTCGGGTGATGTTGCCACCGGTGTTGCCTACACATCTACCTATTAGGTAGGTCAACATACCTTTTACCTCTAGATCCCGAGAGTGTTGCCAGCATTGATGTGTACAATTGCAAACGGACGTCCGCAATGGGCGGGTGCATCGCAGATAAGAAAAGGGGGGAGATAGAGAACGTAGGCGGGGTAGAAGTAATAAGGTAAGTAGAAACCACCATTGCGGCCGGCCCAGATGGCGGAAGTCGAAGAGATACACCTCTTCCGGGGTCTAAATTGTATGTGGGGCGAAATCGCCATCTTTCTAGATATGTACCACACTGCCTATTTTTAATAGAAAAATACCTGCTACGTTAATTATAAGCTAAGTAAAATGTATAAAACAGTATATTTTAAGTGCTGCAACCAATAAAATGTTGTCGCGAAGGGGGAGGTGAAGGGTGTCCAATTTCGCCCCACATACAATTTAGACCCCGGAAGAGGTGTAATACGAAGAAAAGAAAAGAAAAGAAGTAGAAAAGGGAATGCAGGGAACAAGTGTTTCAGGGCGTGGGTAAAGTTGCCGGATTGACTAAAATGCCGGTGCTTTTTGGATAGAATGCCGGTGTTGCCACACACTAAACCCAATATCGTTAGTCAACTTAAATACGCCATATTAAGTATAACCACCACTTAAATAAATATATTTTTTATTACGTAATTATAAACTATTATAACAGTAAATTTATTTTATTTAACTTAATTTATTTTAATTTTGCGAAAAACGCAATAAAAATTTAAAATTATAAATTATACGCGCTTTTTTTTAAATTAAAGTTTTTTTAACATTTAATTAATAATTTTAGCTTTAATACCTTTATTATCCCTTTTTTCCTTTTTTTTTAAAAAAAAAAGTCTTTTTTTAAACCTTTTATAGCTATTTTAACTTTTAAAGCTTTATAAGTTACTTTAAAATATTTTAACGCTTTAAAATCTATTTTAAAAGCATTTTTAACTTAAAAAATAACTATAAATAACTTTTTGCTTTTAAAAATTTCTGTAAATTAGTTAAAAACTTTAATATACCGGTTAAAAATTACTATATATTAATTAATAACCTTTTTAACTTTAAAAGCTTTTATATATTAATTAATAACTTTTTTAATTTTAAAAGCTTTTATATGTTAATTAATAACTTTTTTAATTATTAAAAACTTTTTAAAAAAAGCTTATTAGCTATAAAAATGCTATAAATGTTAAAATTAACTTGTTTATTATAACTTTATTTTATATAATAATTAAAAACTTTTTAAAAGCTAAACAACGTTATTATTTAAAAAGTTTATTATAAAAAAAGTTTTATTTTATGTTTTTATTTTTATTGCGCTAGCAAGAAAGTTATAATTACGTTAAAAATATTATTATATTTTTATTTTTTTTTAAGCTGTTATTAAGTAATAATTACGGTTTGTTTTAATTTTATTATTAATAAATAAATAAATATTAAAAATTAAGTTTAAAACGTTAATTTATTTTATTGTATAAAAATATTTATATTATTAAAATTAATATATAAACTTATTATAAAAATAATAAAAATACTTTATTTTTATAATAAAATTACTAGTGTTTATTAACTTAGTTTAATTATAAAAAGCTATTATTTTAAAAAAAGTTTTTTAATATATAGTAATAAAGTAAGCTATATTTTGCTATAAACGCATTTTTATACTTTTTTTATTGCTTTTATTTATTTAAAGTTTTTTTAATTAGTTTATATTGCTTTTTTAACTTTTATAACATAAACTAGCTAATTTAAAAATTAAAGCGTAAAAGTTATAAAATTTTTAAAATTTTTTATATTTATTTATTTTATTATTATTAAAGCTTTTATTTATAAGTACGTAATACTTTATTATATATAGTTTTAATAGCTTTATATAGTTAAAAAAAAGTTAAAAACTTATTTTTTAATAATTTTTTTAAAAAAGCGTATAAACCTTTTAATCTTGCTATCGACTTAATATTAAAATTTTAGTGCATTTTTACTATATATTTAGCAAATTTATGTTTTTAAAGCAAATAAGTAGCTTTAAAATAGTTTAATATAAAGCGTTAATTATTAAATTTACGCTATATAGCTTTTTAAACTTTATTAAAAGCTTTTTTATAACTGTGTATATAATAAACTTTTAAATTTAAAAAATTTTATTTACGTTGTTAAAAAACTTTTTTTTTAATTTTATAAAATTAAAGCTATTTAAATTTTTAACGTTTAAAAAACTTATAGCGACATTTTTAGCGTGTAAATTTTTAATGTTTTTATTTTTAAAGTTTTTTTTTTTTTAATAAATAAAAAATTATTGTTTTTATTTAATATGCAGTTTTTTTTTTTATTATTTAACTTTTTAAAATGTGTGCTTTTTAAAGTTTTAAGCTATTTTTTTTATATGTTATATATTATATTTTTTATAATATATTATATATATATTTAATGTTTTATATTATTAAAAAATACTTTTTTTACTGCTATTTTAAACGCTTTATTAAAGTTATTAATAATAACGTATAGTTTAAAAATAGTTATTTTTATAGTATATTTTTTTAACTTTTTTAATACTTATTAAAAAAATAGTTGTTTTTTACTGTTAAAAAAGCAATACGCAATAAAAAAAATTATATAAAAAAATATAACGTTAAATATTTAATATAAAGGCATATTAAAGCAGTTAATTTTATATGTATTGTTTACTAATTAAATTTTAAAGTTTTTTTTTTATATTTTAATATATTAAAAATATATTTAAAATTTTTTTTTAATTTTTTTATTTAGTTAATTATTTTTACGATAAATTTAATATTAAAAGTTTTTTACGTTTAAAATATATAAAAACTATTAAATAATAATACGGTTTTTAAAGTGTAATTTATATAATTTTATAAATATATTAATTACGCTTTTTTTATTAATATTAATATTAAAAAATATATAAACGATTTTTTTTATAATATTAAATATTATATTTTTAAGCTTTAAAGTAGCGGTTTTTATTGCTTTTATTACTTTTAAAATAAAGTAATTTTGTTAATTATTAAGTATAAAAGTAAGTTTTAAAGTTTTAACGTAATTATATTAGTTTTAATTTTTTACGTACTTAAATTTTTAGCTAGCTTTTTAATATTTTTTTTAACGTAATAAATTAAAGCATTTAGTTAAAAACAGCTTAATTAAATCGTTTTAATTAATTTGCGCTTTTTAATGCTTTTAAAAGCAGTTTTTTTGCTTATATAACACTTATACGTTTTATAAATATAATTTTTAAAAACTTTTAAGTAATTTTTTAATTATAATATAATTATAATAAAACTAGTAGTTTTATAAGCAAGTTTAAAGGTATTTTTTACTTTTAAAAAAGTATTTTATATAATATTTTATAAATAAAAAAAAAGGTTGTTAATTTTAAGTAAATTAAAAGTTTTAATATTTTTAATTAACTGCAATTTATTTATTTTTATAAGCGTAAAAAGCTTTAAATTAAATGTAGTTATATTAAGTAGTATTGCAAGTAAGTTAAAATAGGTAATATTGCAAGTAAGTAAGTTAAGATAATTTTTAAAAATAGTAATATATTTATTTAAGTAGTAATTGTACTTAATATGGCGTACTTAGGTTAATTAATAATATTGAGTTTAATATGTGAAAACACCGGCAATCTATCTAAAAAGCACCGGCATTTTAGTCAACCCAAAAGTTGCAAGCCGTCTAGCCAATCAGATGCAGCAATTACAGCTAGTGATTGCTCTGATAGGAAACACAGATATGCAAGTCAACTTCGTTCAGGTAAGGTACCCAAGTACCTCTGTACGTACCTAACCTAGATGCAGGGACCCGTGGTAGTAGTATGGTCTAAATATTTAGCACACGTAGGTATGTAGTTGACGCAGGTACGCTAGGTATGTAGGTAGAAGGTACATACATATGTACTGCTGGCAACGTTTATGAACCCCGCATCCCCGATCCTACTACCTAAGTTGATAAAATTCAGACCTCTCGGTGGAAGACATCATCAGACGTGTCGACCAGTAGGTACATATGTAGGTACATAGGACGTGGCTAATAATGGGGACTGTTCTGGTGCCAGGTACCTGATGTACCTACCTTACCACCACTGTTAACTACATACCTACCTAGGTACCACATCAATATGGACTCCGTACACCAGAACCCCCTATCTGAAGCACAAGGAATTTCCTATATGCATACAAACACGAGTGAGTACACACCTATAAACATCAGTTGACATGTAGGTAAGTATGTAGTACTACATATGTAACATTGGCAAACTGGGTAGAATGATCTGGTACGTCAATCATAGGTAGCGTCAAATGATGGCTTATGGCTTACAAAAACCAGCAACACAAAGCAATCAAAAAGTCCACAACGATAGGACCTTGTTTAATCCATTCCATCACGGGCTGCTTCTCTCGTCCACTCTCGGTCAATTGTATCCCCCTATGTGCTGCGTTGCAATCAAGGGAGGTCAGAACCCGACACACCTCTTTAGTAAAGAGGCAATAGATAGGTATGTAGGTCTTCCTCGCCTTTGCTTTCTAAAAACGGAGTCGAACGAGAGGTTCTTATTACAAATGATGTCCATGTAGGTACCTGTTTTGCATTTGCCCATACCTACGCGTTGGCTTACAGTGCTCTTGTCGATTTTGTTCTGGTAGGTATCAAATATTGATTGAAGCCGTACGTACGTGTACAAGGTGTAAATCCCTACTTATGTACCACCTAATTAGCTCAAAGAACACAAATGACGAAATGATCGACGCAAAGGAAAATGGGATAGGCGTTTCCCTTACCCGTTTTCTGGTGGTTGTAGGTAGGAAGGTAGTTAGTACACTAGGTAGTTCCCTAACCTACCTAGCTTTTTCTCGAACAACCAAAATTCAAGTGGGCTTTTTTTCTTTTCTTCCTTTTTTTTCTTCACACCAGAGTGATGGCTCCTACGCTACCTAACGTACCACGTGGGGAGGACTTGGATGTAGGTATCGGTACATTGGTTGATGCGCTCTCTCGATTTCCGATTTTCGCATGTCGGGTTGGTCAATGCAACGTTAGTCGAATCTTATTACATACCCAACTTGAAGTTGCCAAGATAAGCACCCTACTTATACAGATGCACTAGGTAGGTACCTAGGTACCTAGGTTAGATAAGTACTTACTAGTACCAATGTGGTGTAGCGAGGGTGCGGCAGGTTATGTAAGTTATCCATCTCTCCAAGTCTTACATTAATCAAATGTAAGCAGATGCAAATCTATACGAATGCTCAAAGTATGTCATTGAAACCGGTATAGTACCTAGGTATGCCACCTCTCCTACGTCGTGCCAGACTTAAAGCTGGGTTTTTGAAACCTTGATTCAAGCTCAAAATTTAAGCTTGTCTTCGGGAGATTCTCGTTCCTGAAAAAACGGCCTTGTCATTCTCAGACCGTGCCTGTATGATCATCATGTCTCCCTTGTTTTGGAAGCGAAAGGGATGATCACTTCGTTATTGACCTAGGTAGGCGCGTTTGAGAGGCAGGCGATCATGCTAAGAGCATCCGCCGCCGCTGTTTTCTTCTTTCATGTGACGAGATTTTGGGACGATGGCAGGTATTATATCGTTACTTATTTACTAAGAGTATTTCAGTCGTCATTCGCTTGTTATAATGTTCAACTTTTGCAATTGTTCGTGTTCTCTCTCTCTCTCTGTCTCTGACTCCCTTCATAGTTCAAATAGTAGTCGTGTGAGACAAAGGTTTCAGTTAAGACGAAGGCTCGCAATCCGATGTAACATCTCCCTAAAAGGCATTTAATGGAATCAGAAGCCAATACCACCTCCAGTCCATTAGATAACTGTAGATTCTATGAGTTAGATGTGTCTGGTAGCTGCTATCGATATTTGAAGCTTCTCACGAGCAACCCCATACCTCTTATAGGTAATTCCATGTTAATATCAACCTGTAATATACCATGCCCACTCTATGCTTCTTCTTCGTCTGAAGATAGTTTAAATCTTTACTGAATCGGACGAAACGTCGCGTGCGCCGCTATATTTGTGAATGTAGTAGGTACGTAGTTCGCACCGTATTCTCACCTTTTCCAGCACTGCCCCATTAATAAACCTGATTCTGTCGGATGGTGAGACCAAAACTCTCACAACTCCAATCCGACAGTGGTCTGACAATCTTATATGTATGTAATAGTCATTCTTCAGTTTGTATTTATTTATTTCTTGTCCCAAGGGAACTAAGCGAAGCTGTTGGACTATCTAAATATCAACCAGAGTATCTAGAAACCACATAACCAAATTCAGCTCTTACTGTGTTACAACATCTTCTCGATTTTATATACCTAGGCCTTCCTTGTCTTATTACTCGCCTTGGAGGCGAATCTCATCCTAATACCAAGATGACTGGTAGAGTCTTGCTCCTCAATGCTGGTGCCATACTTGTTATGCTGTAAATCGTTAGGGTTTGGTTTGCACTGGGCGACTCCAGCCAGTCTCGAAATCGGCCTCCTCTAGGATCAGAAGCTGTGAGCTCGGGACACAGGTCTTTACCATGTTGGAGCTATTCTTTATTTCAGTACACTAGAAGTAGTTGCGAAGAGTAACGTTTCTTTGAAGTTTGTCATGATTCCAGTACCTATCAATATATTTAGGCCGCTGTTTGATAAGAATCTGATGTAAGGAACGGTCTGGTATTGCAGGTACTTGTAAGTAGGTAGTTATAGTCCCCCGCACAATAACATCGTGTCTAGCTTAGATAACGCGGATAACTCTTTGCAGCGAACAGTTATCTGATTACATTGTTTCTTATATCTCGATATTTTTATCCCCTATCCGAAGGCTGATATTCTTATCTTAGCACAGAATTGTAGGGTTATTTCTAGTTCGAGACACGAATAGTACCTACCAGACCTGTATTGACGACCCCTCGAAACTTCATTCCTAGCAGGGAATCCAAGCTTGACTGTTCTGAATGCGCGGAGTCAGATACGGACCTGCATAGGGATCGATATTCTTTCCACCGAATGTGCGATGACTTTCGATATTAGGTTTCTTAGGCCTGCAACTGACGTGATTGGAGCAGCATCGTCGTCTTTATGCTTCCATCGCTTGAACAATACCAATACGTTCTAATGGTATCATCTTCAACAGTTAGCTTTGATGCATCTCAAGAGCGTTTCTAGTGATAATAGAAGCATGCCATGTGGTAGTGTACTCTTTTTCAAAACTAATCAAATCTCACAACTCTGACCTTGGGTTAATAGCTACCGCCGGGTATTATATTTGTTGATTCTGCTCTAACAAGTAAGGCGACTCATCGACATTGCACTTCTGGTTATGTGATCCGCTGATCCCACTCAACTGCAATTGAAGGTCCTAGAAAACTCAAATGCCGCAGATAATTCCACAGGCGCGGAGTATTACGAGAGCTAAAGGGATTTCGAAGTTGCAGGATCTTTTGAATGATCGCGCATTACCCTCTGACTTATTGTGATGTCATTTTATCATTAATGTTTTTTTATATTGATTGGATACGACTGGAGGCATTCCCTTAACCTACCTAGTCACATATCTTTTCCCCGTGGTTTTTATTTTTTTATTTTAAACTAATTTTTTTCTTTAAATATCATTTGGAAGATACCAATGCAGAATTAAGTATTTGTTTAGCACATTTAGAGCCTTCTATCGTGTAGTAGTTAGAGTTATTGCTGCTCTACCTGTGTCTGTTCTACAAGCCACATGATCTACCTAGGTAGGTAGAGTCAAGCCACATTTGTCCCACCCTTTCCAATAGGTTGGGCTTGCCTTGGAGGCTCTCTCTTGCCCAGACAGGAGGCAAGTTGGGAGATAGGTAGGTACTACATATGCAGGCAGGTCCACTAAGTTTAGGTATGTACCTAGCTTAGCTTAGTTAGCGTTAGAGGTACATTAAACCAATCATCTCCCCCCTACCTACATACTTATCCAATTATTTGTCCAATCGATGCGACCTCACAAGCACCAACGAACATCCAAGCAAGGAATTCATTCTTTATAGGAACATACACATCGTGTACGTGTACAGCCAGCCAGACAAACACACCCCCTTTTTATGCATTATCCTTGACATGACGGACGCCTTTCACTTTTTACGCTATGGATGATCTTTCCGGTCTCGACTGGTCCTCGACTAAGAGCACCACTACCAAGTCTCAGCCTACGAACCCGACGAACACGAACGTCCCCTCTTTCTATCCCACCCTGCGCCCGAGCCCGTCTCCTCAGCCTTCCGGTCGATCGACGCCGCTGTCTACCCAGGCCTCCGGGGCCACCGTCTCGAGACCCGGCACCTCTAAGCCTGCCACCGACAGCTTCAGCAATCTCGTGAGCTTCGGCAGCGCCAAGAGCAATGCCAACCTGAGTCTCAAGGAACGACAGGAGCAGCTGGCAGCCGAGAAGCGCCAGAAGGAGGAGGAGCAGAGGAAGAAGCTGCAGTCACAATATGGAGGGGGCCAGTTCTGGGATACTCTGGGCCAGCGCTCTGCCGGCGCGTCGCGCACCGTCTCACCTGCCACACCGTCGTTTGGCAATAGCTTAGGTGGTGGTAGTGGTGGTGGTCAGGCCAAGCCCAAGCAGGACGATGGTGACGACGACCTCTTTGCTGCATTCAACAGAGACACGAAGGTCGACAATGCCAGTCACTACCCCCCGCCAAGCCGACCCCTCTCTGGAAGCAGTAACCCGGCCGCCGCCAAACAACTCGATCTTACCAGTGCAAGCGCGTGGAACCAACCTATGGCATCAGGCGGGAGCGGGTTTGGCAGTGGTGGTAGTGGCAGTGGCGCTGGAGGCAACGACGGCGACGACGACGATCCGTTTGGCCTAACCACGATGAAGCCTAAGTCTCAGCCACCGAGACAAACACCACTTACCACGGAAGAGGATGATGACCTCCTCGGAGATCTGGCCAAGCCAGTCGACGAGGTCCGGCGAAAGGTCCAGGCTGCTGCACCGCAACCCGAACCTGGAAAGCCCATCGAGGAGTCCGACTCTGATTCTGAGGCTGAGCCAGAGAGACCTTCTAGGGGAGGCGGTTCCGACCCTTTCGATAAGGCGGTAGCGGATTTGGTTGATATGGGCTTCACCGCTGAGAATGCGCGCCGGGGTTTAACAGAGAGCGGCGCCGGTCTCAACGTCCAAGCAGCCGTAAGCTGGCTATTAGACGATGCTCACAGACAAGCTCGAAATAAACAAATGCCACGCGACCAGTCTTCAGAACGTGTAGGAAGGGAAGATAGCCGAACTAGAAACAACAACGGGGGCCCTGCATGGATGAGGGAGGACCGGAGCAACATGCCCTCTCGAGGAGACACTCAATCTCCGGCTTCTATGGATGAAATCTCGAAGAAAGCCGCGGCAATGGGCAACAGTTTCTTCAAAACGGCGAATTCTTTATGGAAGAGCGGACAAAAGCAGGTTCAGAAAGCGGTCGCTGATTTCCAGCAGGAAGGCGGCGATCCCAGTCAACCGAAATGGATGCGCTCTGCACAGCAAGACCGGATGCACTCTGGAAGGCCAACATCGCAGACTCGCGATGTCACTGATGAAGCTATGATGCTAGAATCAGGTATGCGGCCTGAAAAGCCGCCCCGACCTAGCCAACCACAACGTGGTCCATCTCGTGATCAAAGTCCCGGCTTGCCTATGCGCCCATCTACTCAACAATCATCAGGGACCCCGAAGTGGCAGCAAACAACACAGCACGACTCACTTGACCCACGAGCGCGACTGAGCAAGCATGCTATAGAAGAGCAAAGTGCACATGCCTATGTGAGTCCTGCGAGGAGGAAGAAAGCAACACCTCAGCCCACACTGCAAGCTGAACCTGAACCGGATCTTCTCTTTAATACATCGGCCCCACGGCCGCCTCAACCAAAACCCCAGCGTTCTGCTCAACCTTCGCCGTCGACAGCGAAACCGTCATCCTCCCAGAGCTCCTCGCGCCCTATTACCCCTCGGCCACCACCACCTACTCGACAAATACCCCAGGTCTCTTCATCAATATTGCAGGCTTCTACGCGGAATCGTCTCGATGGGACAGCACATTTCAAGCGCGGTGACTACGATGCCGCACACACGGCTTACACAAACTCTCTGTCGGGAATACCACAAAGTCATCCCTTATGCATCGTGCTTCTTACGAACCGTGCCCTGACCGCATTGAAGACGGGCAGTCCTAAGCAAGCAGTTAGCGACGCAGATGCGGCGATTAGTATTATTGGACCCTCTCGCGGCGAAGGCGAAAAGGTTGCACTGCCAGATGGCGAATCGCGCGACATGAAAGATCTTTATGGCAAGGCTCTGAGCCGAAAAGCCGAGGCGCTGGAGCAGATGGAGAAATGGGCAGACGCCGGGACAGTTTGGCAGCTGTGTGTAGAAGCCGGTGTTGGTGGGGCTAATGCAATCACGGGCCGGCAGAGATGCCAGAAGGCTCTGGCTCCTAAACCGAAGCCGGTGCCGAGGCCGCCCCAACCGGCCCGACCGAAAGCTTCGGCCATGTCGGACTTTGCTCCACAGAAAAGCTCGGAAGCGGTGCAACGTCTCAGGGAGGCTAACAAGGCTGCCGAGGCTGCAGATGATGAGAAATTCGCCCTCGGCGAAAAAGTCGATGCGCGCATCGCGGCCTGGCGGGATGGAAAGAGAGATAACCTACGAGCACTCATTGGAAGTTTGGATCAGGTACTATGGGAGGGCAGCGGATGGAAAAAGGTGGGTTTGCATGAACTGGTGATAGCCAACAAGGTCAAGATACACTACATGAAGGCTATCGCAAAATGTCATCCTGACAAGGTGAGTGATCTTGCATGAAAGCTGCTCAATCAGCAGCCTAGGCTGACGAAGACTAATGAAACCAGCTGCCCCAAGATGCAAACACGGAGGTCCGACTCATCGCCGCCACAGTATTCGCCACTCTCAATGAGAGCTGGGACAAGTTCAAGGCAGAAAATGGTCTATGAAGGAACAGGAAAACTCGAGTATTAGAGGGGACAAAACTGATAGACGGACGAATTGTAGATACTTTTTGGGTGGGTGCATCGAGCGATACTCATATGATATTACGTATTGGAGGTAACATTGTAGTCATGCAATCTGACGAATTCGATGTGACGAAAACTTGAGCACTACGTAAATGGCATGGCACGCTGGACTAAAAGTTTTCCAACTTGTAACAAGGGATGCCACGGACCTGAGGCCTCGTCGCCACCAATTTCCACAGCGGCAGGGCGGCTGATTGTTTTTGAAATGGCATCAGCTGAAACGAGGCTTATCCGCGAACCTCGTGATCTGGCTCCATGATCGCCACTTGTGTCCTCAGAGACAATTGCAGCTTCCAAGGGGTAAGAAGACCGGGGGGGTTTCTTGGGGGCGTATTTTGCCCGCTTCAATATACCTCCTCAGGTACTCGTGCTATAGGCCGAGTTGTTATCAGACCCAACTTTTTTTTTCTAACAACATCGTCATCATGGTGAGGTATCGGGCAGCACCGACGGACGACTCGATTAACCGAGACAAGACTATTCTTCACGTTGGGCGCAAAACACAAAAGATAAAACTAGCGTGGATGAGGCTCCGGACGTTGTAAGTAAGGTATGTAACAAGGAGGCATGGAAGCGCCGTGGTAGCAATGTAGTAACCGGGAGATAGGTAAGTGTTGTAACATCCAGGGTTTGTCTAGGTGGTTAAGTGCGCGTATTGGAGGGAGTTGAGTGGTGGAGCCGCCGATATAAGTCCGGGGGCCGAACGAGACGATTCCCCGCAAAAAGACGTCATTCTCTTACGGGCCAAGAAAGCGGCTTTTTCGCTGCTGTATTGTTTGCCAACAAACGGCGCTTGCGACCCATGCATCGCCAGGTTGAAGATGACCAAACCAGATTAGAAGAGGGAGGGAGGCAGGCAGGAAGGGGGGAGGGGAGGGGAGTGAATAAAGAAAAAGAACAATTCGCTCGAGTCCTCGGCCATGTAAATGGCGGTATGACATAGGACAGGGGGATGTAAACTTTTGGGTTTTTTTTCTTTTCTTTTTACTAATACTTTTTCATGTCATGGGGAAATTCAAACGCCATGGCATTTTGTAGCGTAAATACTTTACCTACTTAGTAGCAATGACTAATATTGGAAACATCAATTCTGCCTAGGTTACATATTTAGGGTACCTGCCTCTAGACGTGAAATGCTAAATGCGTATCTGGGAAATTCCTTGCTGCTTCATTCCCTCCCAGAAACGTGGGAAGCACTGCAATAAAAAGGAAAAGCCTGACAGACTTGAATGAAATAGAAATTCCTCCCCCAAAAGGACCCCTGTATAGGTTAATTTCTGATGACGTCAAAGGCCAAGCCAGGACCCACCTAACCCCACAGATCCGGCAAGGGATATAGGCTTCAGACGGCTTTTCATGGCGGCTTACCGGATTCGGAAATCCGGTCCCACACGTAGCCAAAGTTTGTCGGATTGAATCCCGCATTCGCAAAGGCTCATCTCCAGAGTCCCGGGGTCGTGTTTCTCCAGAAATCCTACGACTCCAGGTCCCAATTCTTTCCCTCCGGATGGCATCATGCACACACGGTCCCAGCACCACCTTAACTCCATTGCGGGGGAAGAAGGGGGAAAAAAAGGGGGCGGTACAGTTGATCTGGGGTTAGCCGTCCATTGGGACTGGCACTCGTCTAGAAGGACAATGAATGCTTCTGCATAATCTCTCCAGCTCTACCTAATCTCTGTCTCTACCTCGATAATTGTGTATGACTTGCATGGGGATCAGTGATCACCAGGTGACTAGAACGGCGCCGGGGATTAGATAGGCCCTACATACATACACACACACTTACTGTGACCGTTTAGGGGAGGGGGGTCGTCATGCACGGCGCGCTTGGCATTTGACACTGCATATGCGACGGGGAACCAACAGGCTGCGTCGGACTTGTTGCCGTTCTGTACTCCGTCCTTTGACCTGTCTCTGGTTCGTTCCGCAGTTCGCCGTGCGCGGACAAAAGGGCTGGCAGGCTGGCAGGCTGGCAAGACCTGCGGGGTCTGGGGGGTCTGGGCTTGCAACATTCCGCATTCCGCATTCCCAGCCAGAGGTTCGCCTCGTGGTCATGTTCGTCGTGCGGCTTCAGCTTACAGAAGCAACGCCCAGATGCAAGACCGCAACCGATGCGACCCTCCCCCGAGACCAGCCTAGCGCCAGTCCAGGCGGGTTTTTGTTCTCGATGTTCGCTATGTACACTTCGATCTGTAGCCGTATGTAGTCATATGCAGCATGTCCCAGTGGCCAGGACGATTGTTCAGGGTATTTTATAAATCAATCCTTTGAGCCAACCAACCAGGCTTGCTACCGAACATCTCAAGGATTCGCCTTGTGGAACCTCTGGGACACAAAGACAAGACAAACCCTGCCGACTTGCCTGACCTCACTTGGTACCTAGGTATACCTAGCAGGTTAAGTACTTAGTATTTTGTTATTGCTCAGCACTCGGATTGCCTCATTCACGGACCGGTCCCACTTAAAGCACTGGACGAGAGACGCTGTTTTCCCTCCTTGTCCCCCCAGCCTGGCCGAGCCTGACTAGCAAAGCACAAAGCAACCTCGAAATCCGCGTGGGAGCAGGACCCACCCGCCTGCCTTCGATCCAATCCCCGCGCTGGGTACGTGGTAGCACAGACCTGTAAGTCCCTATGTGGTGTAATGTTTCCAAGTACCTGTCATTGCTATTGTATGTACCTATCCAGTATCCAGTCCGGCCATTGTATCCCAGCCCGGGCAAGCGAAACCTCAGACCTCTTTTACCCCAGCCAACCTTATTCCCCATAATTTAATGCTTGTCCTACGCTAGTTCTGGCTCTGGTTACCTACATACTTCACTTACATCCTGAACTCTGGGGGAAGTACATAAAGAAGCCTTGACCCGCCCAAATCCCCCAGTATACAAAGTTGCTATTCCCCCGTCGATCTTCTCTCGATCACTTCTACTTTTCTCTCTCCTCCTCTCTCTCTCTCTCCCAAGACAGACGAGTCTAACACACAGACTTCCCACTGATCATCGCTGTCTCAGCCTTACTCCCAAGTCCTCTCTCTCTGCCCTACCACCAAGAACGCCTCGGGAGATATAGACGGCATCCGCAACAACCCAAGCCATCATGGGGAAGAAATTCTTCGGCCTCAGGGGCAATTGGCTCAACTGGGCCGTCGGTATCATTGCGGGATGTGATTTCCTGCTCTTTGGTTACGGTAAGATAGCATCCACTCTACCGTATAACTAACCAGTAAAGCAAGTGGGTTGTTTTGCAAAAAGCTAAGCCTTCTACTGTACAGACCAGGGTGTCATGGGCGGTATCTTGACCATGCACCAGTTCCTCGATGCTTTCCCCTCGATCAACGCTGAGGACATGACTGTTTCTGATGCGGTGAGATCCCAGAGATCCACCGAGCAGGGTATCGCAGTTGCTGCGTACAACCTGGGGTGCTTCGTTGGTGCCGTTATCAGTATCTTCATCTCCAACCCTCTGGGCCGTAAGCGCATGATTATCCTCGGAACTGCCATTATGGTTGTCGGCGCCGCGCTACAAGCAAGTGCTACCACCATCCCGCATCTCATCATCGGTCGAGTCGTAACCGGTATTGGTAATGGTGGTAATACCTCGACAGTCCCCACCGTAAGCGATCTATCCCCGAGTCCCCCCCTTATCACCTTTTTTCTCTCCCCCCCTAAATTGGGGAAACTCCAGCCCGTGAACCGGCGCTACCTCGTTCCCCAAACTGAGATGTGACAGCCATCACTGACTAAGAAATTAGTGGCAATCCGAGACTTCCCGTGCTCACAAGCGTGGAAAGTTGGTTATGATTGAGGGTGCTCTGATTACCTGCGGTATCATGCTTTCTTACTGGATCGATCTCGGCTTTAGTTTTATCGAAAGCAGCGTCTCGTGGCGGTTCCCGCTCGCCTTCCAGATCGTCTTCTGTCTGTTTATCCTGTGCTTCATCTGGGGCTTGCCTGAATCGCCCCGTTGGTTGATCCTGAAGAACCGCGATGAAGAGGCCCGCGAAGTCCTTGCTGCCTTGTCAGATCTGCCACTGGACCATAAGGAAGTTCATAACGAGTATCTGGCCATCAAGGACACTGTCATTGAGATGTCCAAGGGTACCTTTGGTGACCTCTTCAAGATGACCAAGGATCGGTACGTCGAAATAGCAGTGTATATGGGAAGAATCTAGAGGCTAACTTTCGCTATAGTGAATTCCACCGCAGCTTGCTTGCCTACGTCAACCAGATGTTCCAGCAGATCTCGGGTATCAACCTGATTACCTACTACGCTCCTGTCATCTACGGTAGTCTTGGAATGAACTCTTTCATGGCCCGACTCCTTGCTGCTCTCAACGGTACAGAATACTTCATTGCTTCTTGGCCCGCTGTGTTCCTTGTCGAGCGCGTGGGTCGCCGCAAGCTCATGCTTTTCGGTGCCTTCGGTCAGGCTGCCACCATGGCCATCCTCGCCGGTACCACTAGCCCTGGGGCTAGCGAAGGCTCGAGAGTTGCGGCTATTGTGTTCCTTTTCGTGTTCAACACTTTCTTCGCCATCGGTTGGCTTGGAATGACGTGGCTATACCCTGCTGAAATCGTGCCATTGAGAATTCGCGCTCCTGCCAACGCGCTTTCCACCTCTGCCAACTGGATTTTCAACTTCCTCGTCGTTAGTAAGTATTACCTGCTTTCTTAAAATTGGTCCAATTCAGGCACATTCACGTTCTTCCTTGTTGTATGGTGGATATTGTCATATGATGGGATCATCGAAACAAAAAGCAAGAAAAAAGGTAGCTAACCAAACTCGTTATAGTGATCACGCCCGTTGCCTTCAACAACATTGGATACCAGACCTACATTATCTTCGCCGTTATTAACGCCTTCATGGTGCCCTCCGTCTACTTCTTCTACCCCGAAACCGCCTACCGATCTCTCGAGGAGATGGACTCCATCTTCCACAAGTGCCAGGGTGGCCGAGGATACTTCGATGTTGTCCGTATTGCCGAAGAAGAGCCCCGGCGATACGGCAAGAACGGCGAGCTCCTCATCGCTTATGAGGAGACAGACGAGCGCAAGGCCCACCTACCGCAGCACGCCGAGCACCGTGAGAACGGAAGCAGCGGCAAGCTTAGCAGCGATGCCGAGAAGGGTGTCGGAGGTGTGCTGAGCGACCGCACGGACTAGATATGTACGACCTCGGAAAATAAAACAAATACCTACGTTTGAGGATTAAAAAAAACCTCTTAACACTTCGGTGTAACGACGATAAATTTCATGACGACTTGAAAAAACTTCATGGATCTAGATACCCCCAAATTTTCTTTTACAACAATTTTCTAAGTTTTCTTTTTCTTTTTTTTTCTCACTCTTGTCTTACCACAATCATGGATATATCACGCTTTGCGAGGGGAATTCTATGATGGATCAACATGACAGAGGGGAATGTCGCAAAGGGGAATGCATTCTTCTCTGCTTCTCATATGGGTCGAATGTACTTTTTCTGTCTAAGTTATGCATGTATCCGAAGAAAGAAAAAAACGACAATGTTGGGTTCCTGTCTATCTAGGATTGTTAGATGATGTAGAGATGTCGGTTTAACACTACCTAGACTAGTGACGAATAGAGAGAAGGGACTTTTGTGACGAATGTCTATTTTGAGATGCTTTTGCGTGCGTGGACCTCAGTGTATAATGACTTGTTCCGACGTCAAGATGTATTATCCCTCGCTCTTCGCGGATTATTCCCCTTGGTCGCATCGGATGCAACCTACGTCCGTCCGTAACGTCCCGGGACCGATTTTTGGGAGGTCGCATTGAAATGCAAATCGCTCGCTTAAGTTCCCCATACCACCACCACCACCACCACCCACTCTCCAACTATGTATCTGTCTCTCTGGCATCTCTCTCTCGGTAACCCTTCCCGGGGTCATCACGGGGAAGTTTAATGGATGGGTGGGTGGGTAGGAGCGGGGGGGGGGGGGGGGGAAACAAACCATCAGGGTCCCGTGGGGAAAGAGAAGAAAAAGAAAGGAAAACTACATATCTAGGTTACTTACTTACTCTTCTAATTTACTACATACCTTACTAACCTACTTATGTTTGTTTTCCTAACCCTCCATTTTCTTTGCTCTTTGTGTAGGTATTTATCTAGGTAGGTAGGTATATGGCTGGCTGGCTTGCGAATTAAATGCAGCCTTGTAGATCACCCGTGGTGTTTTTGAGGATCGGGCGGGAAGAGGGGGGGGGGGGGGGGGGGTTAGGGATAGGGCAGGGTAGGTAGGGTAGGGTAGAGATGGATAGGTAGGTGTGGTGGTTTGTGCTTTTGGTGTGTAAGTGGGTGGGAGAGGGGAGAGGGGAGAGGGGAGACGTTGCAGATCAGATCAGATCACAGTAGGTAATTAATTAATTAATTAGGTACGACATACTACATAAACTTAGGTACATACGTACATCATATACATGCATTTGATACATATATAGGTAGGCGAACTGGATTTTTATTATTGGTAAGAAGAGAGGGGAAGGGGAAGGGGAAGGGGAATGGGGAGGATTTGGAATACTTCACGTAAGTAGGTACAGTACAATTGCAATTTTTTCATTCATTTGTTTATTTACATATCTGTTCAGGTAAAGTAGATATGTACTAACCTAAGTACGTAGGTAAGTCGTACGTCCACTATTTGTTTGTCGTGTCTATGTATGTTGATGTATCTCTGGATGTAGGTATGTAGGTATGTAAATTAGGTAGGTAGTACGGAATCGCGAGCACGTGCATAGGAAAAAAAACCACCATTAGAAAAGAGAGAAAGGAAAAGGAAATAGAAAAAGCTTGCTTCAGCCTTACTTATGTAGTTAGCCTTCCTCCCCCCTCTTGTGTATACATATATATTACTCCCTCCTTTGCCTTTTTTTCCCCTCTTGGCTTTCGCTACACTGAATAGGATGGGCGATGTTCGGTGTATTATGATGGTGGTGGTGGCGGTGGTGGTGCTGTAGTGTGAGTGAAAGAAAGTCAATTGTAAGGGGTTATTGTTGTTTGGTATTGCCACGGTCGGAATCCACTAAAATGAGGCAAGCAAACGAAAAGTAAGAAAGAAAATGGGGGGGAGAGGAGGGGATGATTCGGGACCTGGAACCGAGTTCGGGTTCGAAGTTCGAGTTCCGGCTCGAGAAGGAGGGTTTCCGGTAAGTACATAGGTATGGAGGTAGGCATTGTATTGTCATGCATACATACACAGATCAATGCATGTATCAGATGAAAATAAACGGATCAGATTAGTCTGTTGTTTTGTTTTCGAATGCTGTCAGGGTATCAACTACTACCTAGTACCTAGGTTTAGGTAGTTTACTTTGGCAAATGGGAGGGAATGGAATACACAGGGCATAGGTATGCAACCCTGGATTAAACCTACCTAAGGAGGTAATACGGTAGTACGTAATCCATTGCATTGTATGCAATGTATGTAAGTATTGACGTACGTACCTTGATGCGCAAAAGTACATACCGGAGAACTCCGAAGACCGTTTTTGCTTTTTTTTTCAGTGTTAGTCCTTTTGTCTTTCTTTTAGCCAGATTTGCTTTGGCTGGAAGTTTTATTTCATTCAAGTGAATTAAGAGGCGGAAAACATTGATAGGACCTTAGTTGGTAGGTAATACTATAGTTGCATCAAATGTGATTAGATTAGGTATTACATAGTATGTAATCTGTAGTTACCTAACCTAGTAGTTAACCTAATCTTGATGGTTAACATCAATGTATACAGGTGTGGGGGGGTCTAATTCTAGGTAGTGTAAAACATACAAGCGCAAACTGAAAAGTCTCGAATTCGGGTTATAGAGGCAATTTAATCAATTGCCGTCCGGCACATGGAGTCTAGAACTCTTTTTTTTTTCTTGCTTTCTTTTTTTCATTCCGATCCCGCATGTAGGGTCCAATTTGATCGATCGATATATTAACATACATCTACATACCAACCGAGACTAGACTAGGTAGGTAATTTAGACTGCATTCATAAGTCCATACCTACCTACCTAAGGTTAGGTACATACCATGTATCTTAGGTTATACATACCTACATGCATGCCTTTTCTTTTTCCTTGTCTTACACCGGGGACAGAGAAGAAAGAGAAAAGAGAAAAAAAAAGCAAACATACCTATGTACCTACTGCCGGGTTTTAATCATTCGGACATACGAAAATCACAAGCCACCAAAGTTCTAGATCTGCCTACTATGTACTTAATTCGCGTATTATGCGAATACCTAGGTACTATGTAGGTGATGGGGGCGTATTATAAGGCAAGGCAAAAAAAAAAAATACTTCTAAAAGAATACCGGACTGACCTTGAAAAAAACTCGGTGAGCGCGAAAAGAGAGAAGAAGAAAAAAAAGGGAATTCACCGCTATTTAGGTACCTACCCAATTAAACAAACCCTGTCTAGGTACATCAATATGTATGTAATACGGAGGTGGTAATTGTAAAATTGCCTCTTTTGTTGTCATTTCTATGCTGCTCCGAGTAACGGAAACTTGGAGCAGTTGCTGACCTACCTGCACACTTACTTCGAGGTTATCTGCCTACTTCAATTAGTTGGCAGGTAACTCAATTGTTTTGTCATATTTGGGTTCTATGTTATTTGAATTGTAAGGTGGGCTTAGGATATTGATAATGGTGATGGTGATGCCTCAACTACTAGGTATGTAAGTACCTACATATATGCAGGTGCATCTTATTCTATACATCAATATTAAGGGGCATTGTAGTCACAGCAAACAAGCGGGTGCGTGAGAAGAAGACCTGCCTAATACTCGATATATGGTTTCGAAACTCCTATCTATTATACACGTACCTAGTGTTACTCAAGTCCCTGAATTCCTACTTACCTACCTAACCTAGGTACATATAGTGGATAATTCCGAATACGCGCGTTATATACCTACGTTACATACGTGGGCAGCCAGGTCAGGTACCTAGGTATGTAGGTATTATGCATATACGGACTTGCACGAAGTGCGATTACCTACTGCCGTGTAAGTCATTGTCATTGTTATTGTCGTTATTGCTGTTATTGTCTTACAACCAAAGTAACCGACCGACTTACAGGAACAACCCCCCCACCGGTTTCTGACCTAAATCTTCATTTTAATTATGGGATTATTGTTTCACACGTCTTCTTCTCCCACGCAAGACGTCTAGAACTACCTAGACTTAGGCTTACACAGTTATCCGTACACAACATCTTCAATTTAAATCTTGTTGCACGAATCCCCCTGCGCTGAAGAAACCCTATACATTATTCGGATTCCCTCTTTTGCATGTCTTATTTTCTGCCTATGTTTTTCGACCGGGGAGAAATTGTTGTTTTTTGCTTTTTCCCTGCTAAACTAATACATACACTACATATAGAAACGTTCTAGCCCGCCCCCCCCCCCCCCCCCCCCCCCCCTCTCCCGGCTGGTTGAGGTCAGGTCAGGCCCGGGATTTGTTAGATACGTACCTACCTATCTAGTACGGATATTACTGAATCCGTACCTGCGCGGCGCGGCGGTAGGATAATATGTGTGTTAGAGGCACAGGGTATCAAGCTCATATTACGTGCTTGCGGCCAAAGGAGGAGGATTCTCAGGAGTCAAAATATAGGTATGTATATAAAAAGCAATGTCGTGGAGAAGACGCTGTGGGCTAGGTATAACGTTACGTCGTATTGCGGGGGGGGGGATGGGCAAGGGGGAGGCTGGAGAGGCGAGGGAGAACACCCGCCAGACTTACTACCTTGTTTGTTGCGTAATGATGCCTCCTCCTCTTCCATGTGTATATGCATACATAACCTAACCTAGGTATCTAGCACACGCCTGCCTGCCAGTCCTGCATTAACAACAACAGCAACAGGATTAGGTAGGTAACGTATTTCATCGTCCTATTGTGTACAAAGATAGCTATCTACCTAACCTACCCATGTGCCTCCGACCGATCTCCGGGGTGGGGTTGGGGGGAAAAGAAACCCGCTGCCTACACCATCACGTTTCTTCTCGTATCTTGTTGCCGCAAACTAAAAGATAAAAAAACAAAACTGAAGAAGCAATTTGACGTCACTGCTACTACAGAGAACGAGATAGGTAGATAGAAGCTAGCAAAAACAAACAGTTTTTTTTTTCTAATCCCAAAGGCGCTTCTTCGGTCCATGTTGCCGCCCGACGGCGGGGAACGCGCGGGAATAATCGGCCTTCCCTTTCCTTCTTGGGGGAGGATCGCTGCTGCTACGTATGAAGTATGAAGTAAGGAGTGTGTGTGAGTGCGTGTATGTGAACCATGGCTGCCCCCTTTTTTCATTCCTCTTCTCGCTATCTCTCCCTCCTCCGTATGTATATGCGTTATGTATGTTTGTGAATCGTGATGGAGTAGTGGTAGTGGTGATGGTGATAGTGATGGTGGTGGTGGTGTGTACGCGTTTGCGGTCATGAGCATCACGTGGATTTCATTCGTTGGTGAAATTTTCTCTCATGTATTCCTTTCCCCCCTTTTTTTCCTGGCCCGTGGCGCTATTCCTTCGTGCTTATGCGATGGATTTCTTGTTGACCCTCCTTTTCTCCCTAGGTTAGGCTACCTTGTGGTGTAGTGTGTGTGTGTGAATATGCCCGCCCGCTCCTCTCCTCTCCTCTCCTCTCCTCCCCCCCATCCTCCTCAGATCTGGAGCTAAACTCGACTCGAGTTAGCGAGCTTGCGCAACAGGGAAGTCAGAAAGTGGACGGGGAACCTGTCGGGATATGGATGGTCAGGGGTCAGGGGTCGCAATAGGAGACTCCGCCTCTCACCTGACCCGTCTGACCACGTTGGTGGATACTTGGAGCGATTACCTCACCCCGTAGTAGCGTAGTCACGGGATGGAGGGCGCGATCGCACGATACATAATGCCCTTTCTGCGTCAGAGTGATAAATGACGTACATGTCATGATATGTTTCTGCTATTTTGCTGGGCTAGGTATCTTGCTATCTTGGCTAACTTGGCTACATAAGGGAAGTGGATAGTATGGTGGATATGACGGATATCATCGCATGTGATCGGAGGAGACAAGGTAATACCTACGGCTTGATAACTGCCCAGATAGGTGGGTTTTTGTCTATTCACAGTAGCAGTCAACCAAGTTTGATGAAAGGTAAAGTGAATGGTATCGGGGTATTGTATCTGTTCATGTAGTGTTAACTATTTACAGTGTTACAGATTTTGCCCAAAATACCCCATTGTTATATCCCATAAACCTGAGGATGTTTCTAATCTGTGCGCTGTAGACAATGTTTAACTATTACTGCTGTGTAAACATTGAATTCAGCGTAGTCCATTCCAACTTACGCAAAGCTTGCTATCCACAATGCTCTCTCCCATTCAAGTGTGTTTCATTCAGTAACTACGAGACTCTCCATATCATCGGCGAGGGAGCATCGTACCTAGGGAGTCATTAGATAGGCCTAGAATACTTAATTCAGAATGACAACTATTTTATATATAAACGGCGTTTCCATCATGTAATTTGTAGCTTGCCGGATATCTAAGCAGACATCACCAACTTCATTGTCGATACAGAAAACTACCATCATCATACATTGCCACACACTGACGAGACGAGCGAGAAGTAAACGAGCGGCACCATGGATCTCGCACTGCTAGCCACCTTGCCCGTGCTAGCCTTCGCAATATTCGCCGGGATTGCATGCTATATTGCAAAGAACGAACGACAAGTATGGCGACGAATGCACACACCGCAACAAGTGTGGCGGCGAATACACACGCTGCAACAAGTATGACGGCTTTACTAAGGATTACCACAATGATAGTCTTCGTCACGGGCGGTAAAAATACGACTGACGCGCAATGGACATAAACGCGTGGACTCTCCTAATGTCTAGCAACATCGGCTTCTTAATAGGACTTTCCCATAATAGTACCTAATCAATCAACATTAACCTTCCTATTCTTGTATGATATTGATCCTTATCAACTTTGTAATTTATTGTGTCCAGATACCAGAACAATTGTAAAGACGAGTCCAGTGTTTAAGAAGAGGGCTTTTATTTCTGGAAGTGAGCGCCGTACTTATCAGGACCCTCGAGGGAAACACTGACATGGATTTAATACTAGGTACCTAATTGATAAAATATCAAGTATCGTGTATATTTATGAAGCTATTTTTATAGTACTATTTACATACAGTACTTGGTTTTACGATTTTCCGACCCCGTAACTTAACAGTAGGTTTCATCATGATTTAGGTAGGTAGGTAGGTAGTTTTTATATATTGAAAGTTACTATTATGTATTTTGCTATGACGGCTAACTTCTAACAACAACAACGAGACTTAAGATGCCTAAAAAGGATAAAAAAGAAGTATCATAACCATTCCTCGACAATTCTCAATTCAGATCTCTTCAAATGGACTTCAGAGCATAAACCAGAGCCTATTCATCTTACATCACTACATCTGCAAATCATACGAGGAGTCTTCCTATGTCAACTACTCCTAGTCAACACGAATCTTGATATACTCAAATAGGACTGGTATTACCGTAGGGATATCGACAATGCATTCGTAACAATTGACCTTGACCAAATTGTTGCTGACTTGACCCATCATGTTCGACACACCCTAACCGACTTGACCATCACCACTATATGCCTATTAGAACTTTCCGGTGCCGAGATTCCAACCCTCGGGATAAAGGAGTCTTTGAGGTCGATAGTCGATCTCAAAATGCTGAAAAGACTTGAGATTATGCTGCCGTTCTTTCTGGGACTTTCACCATTTACAGCAATTTACAGCAGGACGATTAGAAGACACTTTACCCAGAAATATTGAGTTTCTCTGTATTAACGATTATCTGGGGGCTCAATATGAATATGAATGGAATGATGACAATAGTTTGGTCACCATCCAATCCTGGCTAAGCGACTGGAGGACATATACGCCCCATCTTCAAGGACTTCGCTTCCAGCTAAGGGAAACAGACAACGAGTGGAATTTTGACCTCAGAGTCTCTATAGAAATCATCAAGTGGGCGCTCGATACGACAAGTGGTGCTACTGCTTACATGAATTACATGAACTATTGATTCGTGTTTAACCTAGGTACCTACCTAAGGTACATTCAAAGAAGCTCGGGAGTGGTGAATATTTCTTATGCGTTTCTATCATATCTGGGTGTATGTCCCACGAGCAAGTCTTTCTGCGCAATAACATTCCTATTATATTTAGAGCTTTTTGTAGGCTGAACAACATATAAAGCTCATTGCGGACCTTATATATCATCTGTCGCGGATGACGGCATCTCCACAGAGCTTCTAAAATATTGGGCATAGATTAAACGACCCTAGGAGCATTACAGTGAGGTTAGGGAGCTTCTTTGGTCTATAAGGAAGATTTTCCCTGGTCCTTTCCATGGACTACGTATATCTAGAGTACATGCTCTTATATGTCTCCGAGATTGCGGATAGTGTATATCGTGAAGGTAAATAATCAACGACAGGTCTACAAATACACGAGAACCAAATCCCTTAATACTCCGGGATTCGTATTCGAATGGACTTGAATCTTCGACATGCACATATTGCTTCTTCATGACTCAAAATAGTAATCTGCTTGTTTTGTTCCTGTGGTCTCGACCTAGGTGACTCACTTGGTTTGGTTAATGCCTAGTGACTTGAGTCTTTAGTCTCGTTACCTCCCCATGATAGGAACTGAGAGTCGATGTCATGCAAATCGTGAGTTATGGGATTAGTGAACGTTTCGACGCCATCCTCATACAGTAACTCTCTGGTACTAGCGTGGAGATTATGTATTGAATGCATCTCGATAGAATAAGTCTACTCCTCGTCGGATATAAGCCGAGCAAACATGATTTGATACTGAAGGAACCGAAAATTAGGCATGATGGTCGTAGCATGAATGGCTAGAAGCAAGAGGTTATCTAACAGCAGTCCTCATACATATAAATTCACCTCAGTTCCCGTCCAACCATGTGTGTCTGAGTACCTCCCCTTACACTCCACGTTTTAATAGACACAGCCATAGAAACCACTTCGAATAGCAGTTCCAAGGGGGGAGATATTATTCAATGCTCAGATGCCATCGTGCTTACAAACTACCTTGACCCAGTGAAAACTTTTCCCAACATACATCCAACTGCCAAACGGCCAAAGCTTTGCTATTGTCGTGCTTGCTCACCAATCATAGAATGAGAGTTGATGGTCAGAGCACTCGGGATATAAGGAAAAGATCTATTCTCCCCCTTCGTCTTAACGACTTGATGTAATGACGGGAAGAATTCATAATATAGCCATTCCATGAATTTTCCTATTTCCGATGTAGCCATTCACCTTCGTATAGGAGTAGCAACTGGATGGGGGGTTTAAAAAACTATATATACCCAGGGGTATTGCATCTTTTCACCCTTTTCCTCTTCACCAACAGTTGCCGGAAGACCAATCTTGCTAGAGTACACCAGCATAAGACGACATAACATCCCATCCTTATTCATCGGTTCTACTCTACTTAAAGCACTAAATAAACCACAACTATCGTCTCACCTATACTACTCATCATTCCCACCTTAACAACATAAACCACATCCACAACCCTACCAACAATCATGTGCGTCACTCGTTACCGAGCCTGGCAGCTCTGCTGCCACCGCACCGACCCCAAGACCACAATGGAGACCTGCGAAGCGGCCGCCTACCTCCCCCCCGGCGTGCCCTGCCGCCGTATGACCTACGAGCCGATCATCGTGGCCTCGGGTCTCTGCCCGCGGTGCTCAGAGATCTTTCTCCAAGTAAACGACAAATGGCGCACGGTAGGCCAGCAAGGGGCCGGGGGGCGGGTGCTGCGGGCGGCCGAGTTCAACCGCGACGACGCGACGGAGCGGTTCTACCGGCACTGGCAGGACGCGGGGCCGGAGCACGACGGGGCGCGCGTCTACCAGCTGCACGCGGAGCGCGCCCTGTTCTGCGTCGAGATCACCGTGCGCCTCATGCGGTCGTACGGCGGCTCCGACCCCGAGCCCTTCTCCGAGAACGCGTATTGGGCGTTCTACAACCTGACCAACAAGCATCGCGGGCTTGATTCGTTGAATCCTGTTGATTACCGCCGTGTCATGGTCATGGCGTGGCAGGTAATCGACCTGAGCCGCGTTGTCTTGTACAAGGATGGCTGGGTGGGCAGACTACAGCAGGAGATGCTTGCCAAGTGCGAGCACGCTGCTGTTCGCCTTGGTATCGTTGATTAAGGGGCTAGTGGTGGGATAAAGCCTTGGTGGGGGGAGAGAAGGACGGTCGTTGGTGTAGGACTAAGGGGATAGGGTCGTTGCTGTGTTAATGATATAAGGTATATATATAAGGGTCCATTGGTATAGAAAGCATTATCGGCGTTATTATCAATATTAAACACATTCGCATGTTTACCATCGGACTCCAGTCTTTCTATAAATACCATTTCAGTTATTGACCGTGATTCTTTAGACTTAACGCAGCACTCTCTCAATAACCAGGGGGTTTCCTCCGCAGGAGAGCATATACGAGTCACGGACAACAAGTTGAGCGACAAGAACAGAAATAACCCAGGGTGAAAGACGCTGACTGTAAAATATCGACTTGTCCCTGAGAAAACTGTGAGGTTAGTCTACAGCCCATTGCTCGAAAATATCCGGTTTCGCCATGTAATTAATAAACTCCCAGATACTCAGACCTACCACAGCAAGGCATCCGGGATACAGGAATGGACACTGGACTCATCATCAATCCGGACTTCATCCTCGCTGTTTTTAGCTATAAATGCTATATATACATATAGAATGATATTCCCACCCCGCCTCAGCCCCTATTTCATCAATTCTACGCGCATTTCCCCCCAATTCTATATACGGTACACTATCATCTACTATCATGTCTTGCGAGGATGCATCATATAATTTATAGTTCCTTCTAGCTGCCAGAACACTGGTTTTATAGGCACCCCCTACCTTCTTGGGCTCAGGTAGCCAGCGTATCACTTCCGTCATCGAGGAAAAAGGGGCGGTTTAAGAGTTGGTAGGTATGTACAAAGCCTAGGTTATCGGACGTGGAGAGAACTCGAAAGGTTATAATTCTGCAGGCACGATTTAGGGAGCCTATATAGTAACAAATAGCACTGTTAAATATATACGAGGGAGGTATTCTGATCCCTTCCCTCTCTTTTTGGATCATATAGTTGAGTGGCTCATCCCAACATTTCTAAGCGCGGTATCGTACACAAAGAGTATATCTAGCTTTTTCTATCCGCTCCCCTCCTCCTTTTACCCCTTCGGTGGATGTTCTCATCTTCTACGACACTTATCCTTCTAATCTCCGTAAGTTGGTATCATAACAACATCGTTCGTTCATCATCAGCAACATGCATACAAATAAATGTACAATCCCCGTCTATCTACCAATCCTCAGCAACCGTGCTACTTCATCCTCTGCAGCAGCTCTCGCGCCTTCATTACTAGCCCCTTAATCCTCTCCAGCTCATCCGCCCACCCGCCTTGCTGCGATTCGGCACCAGTACCTCGATTGCCCTCTCTTAGTGCCTTGCCCATAACGCCCTCCACGCCACGCACTGCCTTGCGACCCTCCTCGCGGACCTCGCCCTCCCAGACCTCGCGCGCCGCCTCCCACGACGCCTGCATGCGCTTCATGCTCCAGACGATGCCGAGCGCGGCGACGGCGCCTGCCTCGTACAGGGTCGTCGTCAGGGTGCCGACGTAGGCGAGCGCGCCTAGAGCCGTGGTAAGTCCCGACGTGCTGAGGGTCTGTAGGACGAGCCGCTGTGCAAGTGCCTGCAGGTCCGGGATCGTCTCCGTCTGTAGGTATCGCCGCGTGATGGGGATGTTTACTGGCCAGCCAGGTTCCGTCGGTGGTAGTGGTGGTGGCGCCACGCCGTTTTCTTCCGACAGGTCTTGGGCAGGTGACATCGGGTGTAGGGGCTCCGAGGTCGGGTTTAGGAGAATGCCGGCTTCCTTCATCCTTCCGGCGAGGAAGATGGCGCTTCTCTCGGCGTGCGGCAGAAACCTCTGGGAGAGTATGTCGGTTGTGAGCATGCCGACATCGTCCACGCGCCAAAACAGCTTCCACCAACCGAGCTTCCTCCATCGTCCGCTGGAAAAGGCGATGTCAAGTTGCTCTTGCAATTCGGCGTGAGCATTTTCTGCCCAATCTTCTAGGCCACTCCGTAGGGCCCTTAGTGATGCAGAACTAGTCGAAGATGACGCAGATGAACTAAGACGTTTGTTTTCTTCGGTTTGTATCGCCATCGACGTACTTCTCAACAAAGACGCGATAAGCTCCCTAACGGGTGGCTTCGTTGTGCCTTCGGACACAGTGAGGATATCGGCTTTTAGCCACTCGACCAATTTGGGGAGGTTGCTTTGGAACCAGAGGTGCTCGAATTCGATGGCGTTGCTGAGGTTCTTGCGCACGAGACGTAAACCGATATCGGCAGTTCCTATGTCAATAGGGGTGAAAGGCAAGGGTTCCTTCTCCGCTGGCTTATACTCGGGCATATTCACGGCGGCTGCGAGCACATTCCGGCTTTCTAGAGTGGGCATGGACACTACCGATGCAGCACCTAATATGCCATCTGCGACAATCAAGGCCTTGTGCACGGGGGTGGTGATTGGACTATACCGGCCGTCACTCGACGTAGGTATGTCGACGGTAGGAACTAATACCGAATCCTCAAATCCCTCGACGATACCGCGTCCTTGCACCGGCACGAAGGGGTTCGTTTCCATGAGCAACAGCTCTAGATTGTGGCCATTGAGCGTTGCAGAAGACACATTGACCTCGTGCAGCAAGTTCCCCCTGGTGAGCGAAATGGCGCCGTGCTCTGGGGGCACCTCGGCTCCGACCCGGATGATCATGGGCTGTGCGAGATCGTGCTCCTCAACTTCCCTCTCCCAGTCCTCCGCATCCTTCAAGGGGTCTGCCAGCAGCAACTTCAACACTTGTTTCGCCGTCTCGCGAGAGCTAGACGCGTTGGTGAGGCCCAGAACAGCGACACGAATCGACTCGGTGCCGGGCTTCTGGCGCAGACCATTGAGAGCGAGCTGCAGACGGGACAGGTTCACGTAGTTGGCGGCATGCTTCTGCAGGTCGAGGAGCACGGACTCGAGCTCCCTTCGAGGGTCGGAATGCGCCGTGCTGGTGTTGATCGGGGTTGCAAAGGTGGATTCTTCACGACGAGGGGTGGGGAGAAGCGCCCTTTTCCTGGTCCGGCGCGCAGATCCGTGGGTGGTGGTGATGGTGGTGGTGGTGTGGTTGTTGGATTTAGTAATGGAGGAGAGCGAGCAGAAACAACATATCGACTGCCTCTCCGCGAGCACTCTCGTTTTCAAGATGGCTCTTCCATGCCCTACGGGCCGCAGTCGTAACCGCGGAGGCATACCCACGTCAGGTTCTGGCCCAGGTTGCCGGCTAATGGGCGCAACAAGGGGAAAAAATATGAAGCTTGTAAGTGGAAGCTCCGAATAAAAATAGAGCTTTGGACTATGTCCCACTAATGGGGGGTCGGATCGGATAAAGATCGGGGGATACATACATACTGTACACTTACCTACATTAAGTTACTTAGTACTTAGGTAGGTAAGGTAGATCCGCGGCGGGGTAGGTACCTAGCCGGTGTAGCGTAGGTAGGTATTGCCGTTTATGTATCTATGTACCTTAGCCAGGTGGCAGCAGCTGGAAGAGATTGTGACCGTTAATCATTAATCAATCAATCCGACCATCCGTCATCTTCATCTTCATCCTCTTTACATACACATACGCATACACAAACGCATTCACGTACACATTCACTTATACCGATCAGGTACCTAATATAACCCCGAAACACAACCTCATTACAACAAACAAAAGCAGGAAAAAGAAAACCTGCTATAACAACTACTACTACCTAGACGTTCTCTAAAGACCGACAGCTCGACCTTCGTTCCGAATGTCTCTATCCACAGCCCAGCGCCGCCTGCTCCAGGAGTACCGGAACCTGACCAACGATCCCCCCGACGGTATCACCGCCGGCCCTGTGAGCGAGGATGACATGTTCCACTGGGAGGCCCTGATCGAGGGACCTGAGGGCACCCCTTTCGAAGGGGGCATCTTCCCTGCCGAGCTCAAGTTTCCGAAAGACTACCCTCTGGCACCGCCCAAGATGACCTTCCTAGGGGAGATCTTCCACCCTAACGGTAATAACAAACCCCCTTTTCCTCCTCAATCTGCAAAGAAGAAGGCGAAGAAGCTGACCGACCTTGTTTGTTCCTCGCAGTCTACACCAACGGCGTCGTGTGCATCTCGATCCTGCACCCCCCGGGCGACGACCCGAACCACTACGAGGAGGCGTCGGAGCGTTGGAGCCCCATCCAGTCAGTCGAGAAGATTCTCATCTCCGTCATGAGCATGCTGGCCGAGCCCAACGACGAGAGCCCCGCCAACGTCGAGGCCGCCAAGATGTGGCGCGAGCGCCGCCCCGAGTACGAGCAGAAGGTGCGCGACGGTGTCCGACGCATGCTGGGCCTTTGATACAATACAAAACCGGAGAGGGAGATAAAGAGAGAGAAATCAAGGAACAACGAAGAAAAAAACATTATATTCAAACAAACCCCGGAATGAGAAGGGGGGCGCAAGAGTTGGAGGGAAGGGGACGGACGTCGGTTTGGAGTTCCTTAGGGGAGGGAGTTTCATGAGAGAGTAGGCAGGAAGGGACAGTAAAGAGACCGATTCGAATTTATCATCACATGGCTCTCTATCTTTCTCTCTCATAGATGGTGGATGGTAATGACCTACCTTATCAAGGGGAGAGGGAAATCCCATTTGGCCATCTACTTAGATCCCGGTTACAGCACCAGTCTCTGTTTCATCTAGCCTGTCTACTTGCCCACTGCTTACTCGCTCGTCCGGGGGGATTCAGGTGTTGCGGCATTACGACCCACACCGACTACACAACCGGCGGAAGGGCAGGTTAGTCTACGGAGATATTGAGATGTATGGACGAGATTTTCCTTTTTGCTTTCATAGATGCTTAATAATCCCCACGCGGAAGACGAGACGGGAACGGCTAGATGAGAGGGAGATGAATCATTGCTGGTGAGCTTCCGATATGTAATTTTCTTTCTTCATAATAGCATAGCGTGGAGTTTTTCTTCTTTTCTTTTCCTTTTCACGCAGAATTGACAAATCTCAACTTCCCTTTTTCTATCAATTTCGCCATGTTTCAGAACAACCAGTGGGTTATGTAAATAAAGACCTCCCCCGCTGACGCGTGTTAGAGGGCCTAAGTTAAGTCACTTGTCGTGGTCTGTTAAAATATTTTGTTTTCTAATGAAGTAGGTATTCATGAGGAAAAGATGATGTTGCGCCAGATGAATTCGATATATATATGTACCTATTTGTCGTGCGTATGGACTCATCGCTCCCTGTGTGAAACGCCGGCCCTATGCTGATGCTCATGCAAAAAAAAGAATTAAAATAATAAAAAGTATACCCTTTCCCCTTCTCTTTGATCCTGAAGGCCTGTGACAAAAACAGATTTGCGTGAGAAGTTTGAGAGGGAAGGGGGGAGAGAGGGGGGCGTAATTTCGAATGCATGCATCCATGCATACACGAGATCAAGTTCAACCCCTCTTCTCCCTTCCATCTAGTCCTTCCCTTGCCCTTCCTACTTCTTCTCAATGATAGAAAAAGAACCCCCTTTGATGAATGATGGCAATTAGAAAAAATCGATCACTTCGTCTCATACCCGCCACTTAAAACCCCCATAACAACCGGAAAGTCCGTCTAGGCGGTGATGCTGATAGTGGCGTTGAAAGCGCGAACAGCAATAGAACCGGAAGCCTAGAGTTGATAGTCAGTTGGAACGGACCGAGGAGATAAAAAAAGGGGGAGGGAGGGGCAGAGTAAGAAAAGAAAAAGGCAACTCACGCCGACGATGTAGGGCACGGCAGCGACGAGGAGGTAGTCCTTAGCCGCCTGGCCGGCGGGGATGGCCACGTCGACGGCGAAGCTGTTCTGGCGGGGGTCGGGCTGGTGGTCGGGGTAGAGGGGCGTGTAGCCGACCTGCGTGCCGATGTAGATGTTGCCGTCGCCGGTGGCGCCCTCGCCGCCCCACGCCGGGTCCGCCAGCCCCCACGCGATCGCCAGGTCGTCGTAGTTCTGCACGTAGATCGCCGTCCCCAGCGTCACCGTGATGGTCGAGCCCGCCGCCGCCGTCGCCGGCGCCGTCATCTGCTGGATGTACGCTGTGGCGAGCCCCGGGGCGGCTGCTGCTGCGATGAGCGCCGTGGTGAGGGTCTTGAGGGAAACCATTTTGAGTGTGTGTGGGGGGGTTTAGTGGTGGTTGGGTTTGGTTTATTAGAAGTAGGTAAATAAATAAATAAATAAATAAAGGGGGGGATTAAGTTGGTTTGGTATTAAAAAGTCTTATGTGTGATGGAAAAGGGGGGTTATTAGTTGAAGGTTAAGGTAGGTATGTAGGTAGTTTAGCTTTGGATTAAGTATCTGGGCTGATGATGCTGGATAATAGTGTATACGAGGAAATCTCGATCAGGATGAACCGGAAGGTGTCGGTGGTATTTATATTTATATTTATAGGTAGTTATATTTATATTAGGTAAATATTGGGTTGGGATATGGAAGTCTCGTGTGGTCAGAGGATATCAATACCTAGGTAGAGACAGACGGTAAAAGGGGGGGCGCAGGCGTGCAACGTGGTTGATGCCGATGCTGGAGTTCATTGTCATCAATATTGATGTTCTCTTTCTTTCTGGCTTTCTTTCTTTCTCTTTCTCCGCCGTCTTCTCTCGCCCGCCCTTCTACCTAGCCCGTCTGAGTTTTCTTACCAAGAATGGCAAGAATACGAAGTGATCGACGCCACGATCTCCCGGCCTACTGCATGGTTTGTCCTCACGGGCCAATCACACTTATTCCTATCCCAACTCGATTGATCTGACACGGAGAAGCTCTTCCAACGGTCCCGATCACTCCATCCATCAATCAGGAGAGCTGAGCCACGCCCGTGTTGCCACGCCTTTGGTTTTTTTTGCACCTGAGCATCAACCAGTCCAGCGGTACCGCCCTGTCAGCTCGTGTGATATTAATAAACTGCCCGAAGATTTGTGCGATTGTCTCACCCATCAGCGTGATGGCACAAGAGATTTGGGTTATTCTCTGCGCCAGCCACGTACGTATCGCAACACCCAAACTTGGAACCCGTACGCTCTTGCTCTCTCGCCCCGATCACGAGAAGAGCCTGTTGGACCGAACTGACGACTATCTACCTAGTTAACAAACGGACGGAATTAGGTATCTATGCTATGCTGACCCAGCACATGCCTACCTAGCCAACTAACCTAACTACTTAATACTTGCTCAAGTTGGAAGAGGCCGTTATGAAGCCCCTATTCTTGACTGGCAATGTTAGAACATATGTGTAAGAAGCCTAGCTTAGCTAACCCCAGATCTGAGGAACGTAGCACCCGGCAGCAATAACAAACAACACTTCAAGGGGCAACATAGCGTAAGACGGTGAGAGGGAAAGAGAGAGAGCATAACAAACGTTGGATTAAACTGGGTAAAAACAACCCACAAATACCACGCTAAGATCTCAACCTAGGAGAATTCTTCCTTCTTCTATACTACCGGGGCTTTAATCCCAGGGTTGCCCCCAGTTCAGCTGTCCCAGACCCGATCGATCCACCGCCTACATATTTGGCATAAGGGGAACTCAGTTGGTTCTAGGTAGGTATGCCCCAGGACACAAGAACTTTTACCTAATATTACTCGCGATGGTCCTCAAGTACGATACTAGTTAGGTAGGTATGCGGTTTGTTACAGTTGATGTAAATATACATTTAATGTACCTACCTACCTACTTATATATCAGACTACCCAACCTTGGACACTTCTTCTCTACGTACTTAGTTGTGCGTAGTGAGATACGGGCGTAACTAACAATATAGCGCCGGGAACTCCCCCCTTTTCTCTCTGTCCTTCTGTCTCCCTGTCTCTCTCTACGTTACAACCACGGTACCTAGCATGTCTGGTACTAGGTACACTATTGTTTCTGTTTTTAGCCGCCAATACCACACCCCACAAACGCCGAGGATGCCGGGCTCAGGCGGTGTGGGGGGTTCTTCCTGTTGTCCCCTTGGCCCCCCTTCCCCCTTTTTCAGCCTCTACGTAACACTCGCTTACGGCATATGTATATAATTGCATTTTGACAGGCACACCTTTCATTGGGGCTCAAAACTACGTCTGTAAGTTTACAGGATATGCACATCAAGTTAAGTACGTAGGTAGGGAGGTAGATATGTATTGACGATACAATTGATGCATGTATTGTTACCTATATACCTATTAGATATAGGTCCTTACTAAGCTACATACCCTACATACCAGCCGCTCAATACGATGAACAAAACGTTACATTGGACAAGCTGCTGACCGGTCCAGTCCAGTAGCAGCGGCACGGCAACAAAAACAACCCGGACCAACACGGGGTTTTAACATGCTAAGCCTTTCTCTGGTGTAAATGCCAGTGTATAACGGAGCTAAAAAAACACGAGGCTTGCGATAACGGAATAGGGCTGACGTTGGTCAGCTGTCTGGTCGTGTAGGTAGACGAAGGGCGCATACCTACTTACACCACCTAACCCAAGTAGTGTCGCCGATGTCATAACTCGTGACGCTACGTAAAGAGGTTACATAGGTAGGTATAAGTTAGACGGGCGACACAAGCAGAGAGTCGAGAGTTATCTACCCAGCACTGCAAACCCCCATCTATTTATCAATCTATCCGCCCGTCCGTCCATATGTCCTGGGCGGTTTAAGATACATATGTCCCGAAACGGCGGGTTTTTACAAATACCCCATTCGAGTACTATACCGATGTACTAATCCTTTAATTAGTGTAAAGTTCGTACATAGAAATCCAAAGGGAGGAGAGCGTATCGAGCAACAACGTATAAACCAGAAGAAAAGCAGTTTTAGGTGCCCAGGTAGGTAATAACTTATTTCACCTTAGGTATGTAATTAAGGAGAGAAGTAATTGCATGATTCTCTTTCTATTTCCGCGCTCGGGTGCGGGTATATCACCCCCGTATTTCCCTAGTCGTCTATATCTATCTACCTACCTACTATATCCCCTCCTCCCCGCGCCACGTTATAACCCTAGCTTCCACGGGCTACCTACCTAGGTATCTCCTGAGACTACCTAGGTAATCGATACCGGTTGACTACCTACAGTGAGGTGAAATAAGTGTCGTCCAATTTTTTGTTTTCGTCGCCTTTAAGTTTATTAACGCTATAAATAGCTCATTATTAGCTTTAAATTAATTAAATAAAATTAATTAATTAAATTTAATAATTTAATAATATTTATCATTTAACAGTTTATTTTTAACTATTTTATTTATTTATTTATATGTGTTTAAAGTTTTTATTTTTATTTTTACTTCTTTTCTTTACCTCGCATTAGTGTGCTATAACTGCGCTATAACTTACTGTAATAAAATTTTATTACTTTTTTTTCTTTTATTTTTAATTAAATATATAAAATTAAGTAAAAATGTTAAAATTATATAATTAATTATATAATTTAATTTAAGCTTTAAATTATTTATATATATTAAAGTTTAATATTAAACACTTTAAATTATATTTTTAATGATTTTTCAAAAATAAAGTGTTTTTAAGTAATATTGCGGCGGGAAAAATTGGACGACACTTATTGCACCCCACTGTACCTCCCTAAGTAAGCATAGCAAAAGTACTATCCAACCCACCAGGAAGGACATAACAAAACCCAAGAAGCAGAACAAGAAAAGATGATATTCCTTCCCTCCCTCTTTCCCTCCTCCTCTCCTCACCACCCATCATCTCCCCACCCGCCCCCAGAGTAATCAGCCTCCACCGAGACACTCTCCTCCATAGCCATATACTCCTCTCCACCAAACCCCCCTTCCCCTCCCGCCATCGTCGCGGCATCCACCTCCACCTCCATGCTCATGTTCACGTTCACGTTCATGTCCGCGCCCACATCCACGTACGCCGTATCCGCCGCGTACGCGGAGGAGGAGTAGCCGTCTGCATAGGCGGCCGTGGTGGTATACTCAGAGGCGCCGGATGCGTCGAGGGTGGCGTACGATGCGTCGCTGGTGATGGTGGTGGTGTTTTCCGTATCGGCAGCAGCGAACGATGAAGCGTTGGTAGCCTCTAGGTAGTCATTAGTACTAGTAGAGTTCATGTCTGTGTAAGCAGCTGTATCCGTGTACGTGTAGGCGGCGGAAGAGGAGGACGCGTCGGCGTAGGAGACAGCAGCGGTGTTCGATTCCGCGTGCGCACTGTTGTTGCTATTGTCAATGTAGGTCGTGCTGTTGTCTACATACACGGCCGTGGCTGAGGAGTCCGCATATGTCGTGCTATCTGTTGTCGATGCCGCGGCCGTAGTAGTTTCCGAGGCGTATTGTGTTGAGGGAGAGAAATATGAGTCCGAGGGGGCCGTGCTTTCGTGGGCATTAGTGGCATGTGACTCGCCGTATGGCTCGTAATGTTGTTGCTCGTGATGCTGTGGTTCTTGGTACTCGTGATACGGCTGCTCGTGCTGCTGCTGCGAAGCTGGGTGAGAAGACGACGTAGACGCAGGAGGCTCGTGCTGCTGGTTGGTGCGGAGCGCTGCTCCGATCGCGGCGCCACCGATGGAAGCTATGGCGACTAGATTGGGGTCCACCGTATTTTGGTCTTGATTGGGCTGGTTGGCCTGGGAGTAAACGAGAGGAGGCGGAGGACCAGGACGATACTGTTGTTGTGCCATCATCTGGGGCGGTGGCAGCGGAGCTGGTTGCGGGCGCCCGACATACTGACCCTGACCAGGTTGTGGTGGACGTTGTTGTATGGCACCGACCTGTTGAGGGGCGTTGATATTCACAGTAGCCCCCATCATGGCTTGGTTTTGTACCATCACAGGTCGACCCGGAGTTTGCACACCAACAGGCTGCATACTTAGTTGTGGGCGATTCACGGCCTGTGCCGCTTGGTTATACTGCGGGATTGCACCGGGAATGCCCTGGACTTGTGGTGGTGCTGTTTGAGCATGTACGAGGCCCGGTGGGCGTTGTGTGCCGGCCATCTGTGGGCGAGATTGGGGTGTTTGGGATGTGGTATAGATCCGGTTCGCTAGAGCTGCTCCAGCGACGCCATCTCCACCTATAGACTCGGCGATGATGGCGCCGCCAACTGCGGCTGTCGTTTGTTTAATTGTAGGATTCTGCCACATTTTCTTGGCCCATTTCTTCACACCCTTCCCCGCGCTCATGACCGCTGCCGCAGCTTGGTCCGAGTTAAAGGGTTTCCCCTGAGTACTTAACTGTACAGACATCTGCCCTCCTTGTGTCTGGGTAGGCTGTTGCCCCTGGACAGTAGGAGGCGGAGCAGGCGGCGGCAACTGGTTGGCAGTAGGGGTATTTACTGTAAAGTTCGACTGCATCATCTGTTGCGTGTGATATGTTTGGTTGGGTATCCCCGTCGGTTGTTGTATTTTCAACGGGTGAGGCTGATGGGTTCCCTGATGCACCCCTTGGTACGGCTGCCCGAGGGCATGAGCATTTGGATAAACCTGCTGCTGCGGTGGCCTTATCTGTGTCTGAGGCAGAACTTGACTTGATTGTGCTTGGTTTGGCAGTCCCGAACTCGGTTGCTGAAACGGCCGTGGTGGTGGTGGTGCTTGTTGCATATATTGGTTGGGCGAGTGTTGATGTATGTGGCTAGGGGGCTTCGTCTGGACATTGGATGGCTGTGGATGAACGGGAATGGGATTACCTAGTACTCCAACCTGTGAAGGTAATGGTGTTACCTGGCCGGGTAACATTGGGAACGGTTTCGATGGGCCGGTAGGTCCAGAATTAGGCTGCTGGAATGCTTGAGCACTGCCTTGAATAGTGTGGTGCTGAACATTCTGAGGTCGGTGATGGCCGATATGAGTTGGCTGCTGGTTAACGAACGGCGGTTTTACTGTATTGGGTGACTGTGAGTTTGTGGGCATTGGGCTGAAAATGCTAGGTATCGCAGAAATGCTGGCGGACATTTGTGTGTGTGACGATGCGGAGGATGGAGGTCGGTTCAATGAAGCAATTGATGGAGTAGGTGATGAGACCTGACTCTGCGATGGGGAGCTGTGATGAACCGAGGGAGACGATTGCGGCATGTGGGATATTCGGCCGTGATTGGGGTTTGAAAATGGAGCTGAAATCTGATTTTGACCTTGAGAAACGACTGGCTGCGTTGGCTTTGGCCCTGAAGCCAATTGACTCGGGGCCACAATAGCACTTGGAGGCTTTGATGACTGCCCTTGAACTGTAGCTTGTGGGGGCGAAATCATCGAATGTCCAGGAATAGTGCTGGGTTGCTGGGGCCGATGTGGTGGATTTGGAAACTCAGAGTGTCCTATATTAGCTTGAATAGGGGCTTGTCCACTTGGTCTCCCCTGCTGTACTTGACTAGGTGTGCCCGGTGGAATAAAACTAGCATGAACATGATTTATTGTGGGTTGAGGATGTTGAATACCTAGTTGTGGGCGAGGGGATACAGACACTGAGGACGGTCTTGGGGCTGGCTGATCAACTGTTGATATTACTGAATATCCTGTGCTGCTAACCTGAGTAGCGGCTTGCGCATTTTGAATGTTCGTAGCGGGTGCTGTCACTGATTGTGTATGATTTGTCTGGGAGCTTTGCACTAGATTATAGATTCCGCCAGGAGTAGGAGTAGTCTGTGTCATATTGGTCGTACCATACGTTTGACCCTGTGAAGAACTATGAGGCTGTCCATTGATCATATTAGGTCTAGACCCGGGCTGTTGTACTTGAGAAGATTGTGATGGTCTCTGTTGGTTGTTGCTTGCTTGTGGGGGCTCAGGAAAAGTGATAGGCTGTGCTGATGGGATTTGTGCCTGGTAAGAAGTTGTTTGGAGGTTTGGACGAGCAGCCGGTCCGGATATTTCAAGAGGTTTACCACTGCTATCAGTAGTGATAGATGACATCGGGTAATTGAAAGAGGGTTGGCCTTGTTGTGATCCTAATAGTGAAGTCGTCTGTGGTGGTTTCTGTGCTGAGGTGGGTGGTTTCTGTAAGCACTGAGAAATAGATGGGTGATGACCTCCCAAGTGGGGAGCCTGGTTAGACACAGATGCTACCTCTTCTGATACAGACTGGTTTGTAGTAGGTTGCTGGTTGTGTCTCAATGGATGTTGTCTAGACATAGGCTGAGTGTTAGTGATGGAAAATCCTGTTGACAGCCTCCCGGTCCCGGCTGCTGCTTCAGTGGAGTTCGATTGACTAGAATTATGCGTTGAGATTTGAGAAACAACTTCAGTACAGCTAGATGGCTTATCCTCGGTGCTTTGTGGAAGGCCGATGTGGAAATCGGATATAATCTCAGATATTTGGTCCAATGTAGTATCCGGAGAAGCCGCTGGAGACTGAGAAACAGGACTTATTGAAGACTTCTGTGGACTATTAGACTGCTGTGGTTTAGATAAGGTCAGTGGCGCAATCACAGGGAGTATCTCGTTCATGATTGTATGAGACTCCCCGGTGCGCTGGTTATTGTTATCAATCCTCGATGTGGGAACTTTTGTGTTAGGATTTTCCCCTGGGCGCAGGTTATTCTCCGAGGACATCGTTTCATTATTAGAAGGAATTTCGTGGAAAAACCAAAAACCAGGTCCATTCATCCTTGGTGGCCCATTTGCTGCAGTTTGAGACGGTAATTTATTTGGCATAGTGTTGACCCTGTTGTTGCTGGAGTAGTCATTAGGTAGTTGTGCATGTGGCATAGCCTGAGTTGCTAGATGAGTCCCTTGAGCACTAGGATTATTAAGTAAGCGAGGTTGGCCTTCAGTGGAATTCACTGGTCTCGGAGGCTGAGATGGTTGAAACGGTTGGGTGTTCTGGGGTTTATGGTTTCCTAGATCTGGAACCTGCTCCTGTTGAGCTCCAGGCTTGAGTCCCGATGGGACATGTGTAAAGCCAGGTTTCCCACTGCCTGAGGAAATACTCTCATGTCTAGCTCCACTTCCAGGGATGGATATAGGATGTATATTCGGAGACTCTTGGGAAACCAATACCTGAGACGGTGTTGTAGCAGGCTGCAAAACGGTCGGGATTGGTGAGTTCAAGATATTTGATGGAGGCTTAGAAGTGTTCTGCTTCGTTTGTACTTTCAATGCATCGGGTATATCTGAGCTTGCTGTGTGGCCACCTATAGCCCCTGACAGAGAATGTCTCTTTCCAAAGTCCCCAAGATCACTGTTCTGGGTTTGTAGAACAGATGCCTGCGACAATATCATTGAGTTTCTATTTGGTAGTTGTGAGTTTTGCTCAATAACACGTTGTGCAGGCGTCCAAGGCCGGAACCCATTTTGTCCCACGTTTTCAGAGATCGGTCGTTCAGAAGCAAGAACCTTGGGTTCTTCATGGTGTGGATCAACTGTCTGGGTAACTGTACTAGAAGCTTCCGCTGATTTCAACGGCGGGTATGCAAACGAGGCCGACACTAAAGGGTATGAGTCAACCGGCTGTATAGGTTTCGGAGTAGGGACTGCCGCTGGCTTTCGGTCTATTGGGCTCTTGCGGGTAGGTAATTCAACCGGTGCATCATGAACTACATAAGTCCGTATATGTGACGGCATGATAGATGTTGCATCTAATTCAATCGGGGCCAGTTCGTCTGCACATTTGACTGTGTCGCTACTAGCAAGCTCGGCTACACATCCCACAGGGGTCCAAACTTGTCGAGTATCTTCATGGAGTTCGAATGCTGTAAGCCGCTCATTAGGTGTGTAGGCCACTGATAATACTCCAGGAGATACGATACCTTCATTCTGTTGGCTTATTGTTGGACCTACGCTCTCTTTCCCATTCCTATTCAGCGATACGCCTATACTACCATCGTCTTCGCCAATAACTGGGCTCACGTTGTTGTGGCTACCTGATTCCGTGTACATGAAGCTTTCCGGGTCGAAATAACCGGTGGCGCTCATCTCATATTCTTCTGCTCCTGTCGTAGCGCTTGTATTCCTATTATTATTTGTCCTTGATGCAGTGCCGGACCCGGTGCTCCCATCAGATATGCGCCTCTTTACTGGTTGCCCACTCGCGAGTCTTTCTTCGGGGGAAAGATCCAAAGGACCAACCCCGAGGCCGACGAATTCTGGGAATTCATCTCCTGGTTTCGGGAATTGAAACTGTGTTATGCCTGTTGGTTTGTACCGGTAAAACCATCGTGAACCATCGTAGTCCGATTCCCAGCCTTTAGGCAACGCAGGCATATTCGGTGTGCAAGTAGAGATCGGAAGCGGCCTTCTTGGCCTAGTGCTATCGACGGGCGACGGTTATAGAATCGTCAAATCTGATGTCGGGCAGGGATATCACAGAGTATTACGAAAATGGTTTCGTGGTCGAGTTTGTGATTTGTTTGTTGAATTGCTGTGATGGCTGAGGGTTGGTTAATTACACGAAGAGTCCTCGCATGCTATTTCTATACAGATTCTAAGTATATCACCGATCCGAGTCGCCGTCGCATTATTAAACTCCTAGAGGTAGTCGCTCAATCACCAGTCGAAGTCATGGGGTATAATAGTCGAACGCAAGGTAAGATTGAAGCATAGAACCAAAGGTGAAAAATAAACCACGAAGATGGTTAAGAAAGCAGTCGGGATTTCGAGCGTTGCGGCCAGAACAACATCCTCGACGAGCGAAGCGAGGCACTAGGTAATAGCCTGGCCATGCCAAGCTGGCAACCTAGTACATACATTGAAAGTAATCAGATGGCAAGCTCGGGGGGTTAGAAAGCCGTGAAGGCCTCCAAAAAGGGGCAAGCGAGTCCAGCCATGTTGGATACAATCATGGGCAACTAGACCCAATCATTGCGGCCTTAGATGCGCCATACGGTTCTAGATGCCCAGATCATGGGACGGTGGCTTGTAGCGTGCAGGAGCTGAAGTCGATGGACCCATACTCTTCCATATTCCAAAGCTGGTGCGAGGTGTGCGCCAAGCGAGCGAGCGATGCTTGATTTAATGTCCCTAGAGTGAGCGAATATGTATGTCTGGTAGGTTCCTAGAGAGGTATGATTTAGAACCATGGTTGCTATATGAGATTCTTGTGAGAGGAAATCACTGCTCTCAGGTGTAAGTATAGTTCGTTGAGATCCAGTGATTTATTGATGTCAATTTGATACATGTAAGAATTGTAGGGTTATTCTAATAGTAAAGTAGGTTAGTCGTATGGTTGAGAAAAAGATTGATGGAAGAAGTTCGGTGACCGAGACAATTCTCGATTGACGCAAGGAGTCCATTGGAGGGCTTGGAGCAAGGGTCGCCTTGGTCTTCGATCTCTTGCCCCACCTCCACGTTCTGGAGTGGTCAAAGCATTAACTCAGTTGCAAGGGTCTCAACTAACTTTGAAGGTTAAAATGTTACATAAGTCCTATCAATGTATCACTTGACTTGACATGATTAGGTAACTATGTAATAAGCATGAATAGAGGATAACATAAGTAAGGTGGTAGTATGCCATCTTGACAGATCTGTATTCTCCGTATACAGGTTACATCTCGCACTCCAAGACCGGGATTTAACTAGCCTAGACATCTTATTTTCATGTTAGAGACAATACGTTGCACACCTACATTAAAGGTAGGTAGGTTAGTCTATATCTACCTTGACCATTCACTTATATCTCAGTCACCTCACATACAACACCCCCAGTCAGTCGCAAATCCTAAGCCTTGTCCGAATCTAAACTCGACGATACTACTACTACAGACGTTGGACAATATGTACAGTTGAAAGAAAAGAATAGCATCATGCCGAGAACATTCATCATGCTTTACTACATGCCGAGTTAGGAGAAATAGCGTTCTAGTTCGGTACTTAGAGAGCACGTGGGGTTACTTGGCTGCTGGGGAGGTGAATACACTAGGTTACAGTATCATCTCTAAAGTATGTCCTCGGTGTTACCAAATTCCCCAAATAAAACGTTTCAACGTGGTGTCAAATAGCTGAAACTTGAGCCGTCCAGACTCCAAGGATTATTTGTAGTCTCCGTGGTACATCTCGAATTCCTGGTGGAAGGATTCCGGCACGTCGATCCCGAGACGAGATATTCTGCGGTCTGGTTAAGCCAATCACATCCGGTGAGGAGCCCCGATTTGGTGAAGATTGGGGAGAGGAAATACCTACTACTAGAGGCCGATAACTGAAGATCGGCCTTTGCGTGCTCTCGGGGGCTCTCTATTGGTAATTTTATCACCATAGATCGTCCCGTCCCGTGTGAACAAGGCCACGCATATGTACTGTCATACATATACATTTTATATCTACCTATGTATCAAACCCATAGATACACACGTGGGAGCCGGATCTTATATATTTTCGGAGAGGCACAGACCCTTCGTTTCGACTCCTGAGGCTAAGTACCTATTAAAGCCGTCCTTCCCAATTTGATCTGCATATAGACATCGTGGGCGGCCTATTGGTATGTTAACTATAAGTCTATTGCTGAAATAGGTGTCAAGGGGGTAGCTGTTATGTATTGGTACAAGGCATCTAGCAGCCGTCATGTATATAAAGAACAGGTCCTCCCAACCTCTAGCGATAGCTCTTCACCTAATCAAGCAATCTCATAACCCTGTATTTCAATATCTATAAGTGCCAGTAAAAGTCAAGCCTACGTCCCCAGTTTACCTACACACTCTCACCTTCAGTTCCGTTTATATATAGCTTATAGCTCTCGATATGAGGATTGACATCGAGGGTATATTGAGCTTGATATACAAGATTTATTGTTAAAGGAGTGTTATGGCCTAAGACAAGTGGAGGGATATTACGTGGAAGGGGGCTTCAGAAAATGTGCTTCTAACCTCTGAGAGATGAATGAATATGCGAGATTTTCATATTCAACATATCTCTTTCTCTGAAAAAAAAAAACAAAAAAAAAACACCTGAGAGCGTGGATTTGGGATAAAGCAACCCCGTAGATAATCCCTCGGACGGCACAGAGTGTGGCTTCCCTAAAACATAAGGATGAGCGAGGTAGTTCGGTGGAAGCAGTTGAATATTGTTAAGTAAACCCTCCAACTTCTGCATGTGCCCTAACTATAACGTGTCCCTAGGACTTCCTATCACGATTGCAGTGTTTTTGAAGAATGTAACATCTTATTATAATGTCATATGATAGAGTTACTTCTATAATAACACCTAAACCTCAGTGTGAGCAGAAAAGCCTACCTCATGCTCTTGCTCAAAAACTACAATTCGCAGCTGCTATCCTGTTCATAACTCCAAAACGTATAGTCATAAGTGTCTAGTCTTAGCCTTGCCTTTATATCATCCGCTATTAAAAAACACAAATCTACTCCGTGTGTTTGTTCCTTTCTTGAGAATAGACATCGAGGATGAAAGATCACCGACCAAACTTGTTCATTATATATGTTGGCAACTTTACCTCTATGCTATATGCATAACCTCGCCTCGAATGATCATATAGTGAAGGTCTAATAGCAACCTTCTCCCTGGCACGTATATTTAACGATATCACGGTAGATAGCCAGTCAAAGATGCCATTTCCTCTTAGAACCAGCAAGGAGTTGAATTGCGTGTCACTATACTGTGATCAATTCGAGGGAGCCAACATTTCTTAGTTGCCTGATAATGTGATGTTCGATATGAACTCTTAGAAAGAAAGCAACAAGGTGATATTCGGCATTAGGAACTTGGATTTCCAATAAAAACATCTACTGATTAACTCCCCCTTTCAACTTAAGTTAACAGCGTCGATAACCGACTGTCAAGAGTATCTCCCACTTCATCCCTCACATGCCGGAGTCCCAGCTAGAAACACCCCAAGTGACAGGAGCACAACAAGGAACAACACAAGAGAGACACGTCCAACATTGCCTTACTCTTACATCTTGCCAGCTCGTCACTGCTATTCCAAGTAGTAAAGCGACGACCACAAATGACGTAAGTTAACTCATCACGGCCCTCCCTCCCTCACTGGCGTACCTTACGTAGATAGACAGGTGGCTACGATTTCCTACGTGGGAATCCATACGTAACCCTAGGTATATCCATAACCATCGTCAAACAAGCAACCCATATGTTTCCCAACCCGTCAAACGTGGCGCTGACTAGGTAGACTATTCACATCAATTACGCAACGGTCTCGGGGTCGCTCATACGTACGTACGCAAAAACCCCGTTCTATGATGATATCAGTCGCGGTCTGCCGAGGCCCACCCGTACACTAGGTAAAGCGGTCCGAATCCAGGCCCAATCGAGCATACCTACCTACCTACCTACCTACACGCATATGTAGTAAAAAGAAAAAAAAAACCTCTCAACAGCCGTTAGGGGGACGGGAGCTAGTAACGAGTAGTCCGTAGTCGTACGTATGTATTATGCAGATTAACGGCCACCAGCACCACCATCACCACCACACTCCCCCGAGCCAGACCAAAATAGCAAAAAGACGTTCCCACATCGCAATCGCACTACCGAGGAAGGCTTAGGTAGGTACCATAGGTTTTCCCCTTCTTCTCTGCTGCCTACCTACCTACCTATGTACCTACTTACTCGCTTAAGAAAACTACGTACCTACCTAGCCTCATCCAAAAAAAGGGGGGGGGGGGGGGGAGGATTCGTTGTGTTCCGTGGCAAAAAGGGAAGCGAAAAAAAAAAAGTAACTTCGTATTTCGGTATTGATCTAGGTAAGGGCGGGTGGGCTCCAGTTCACACAATGGGGGCCCAAGGTATCTTGTCTTTTTTCTTTCTCGGAGACTTTTTTACTCGACACAAGCTCATCCAAGCCCATCCAACCTAACCCAAGTCTCTTTTCTTTCGCCCGCCTCAAAAAAAAAAGTTGAAAGGGTAAGGGAAAAAAGCACAGACCACGAGTTCCCATCTCTCTTGGTCTTCGCTCTCTTTCATTGATCTAACCATACCATACCATACCATACCTAGATAGTGCACATACGAAACAAATTAAAATATTATTGACCGGGGAGGGGGGGGGGAGGGAGAGGAAATACGATATTTTTTTTTTTTGCCCACAGCGACATGGCATGGCATGACGGGGCATGCGGTGCGGTGTTGCAAGCGAAGAGAAAAAAAAAGCAAAAAACCAACTTTTTATATCCCTTCTTTCCCCTTCTGTGAATTACCTATAGAAAACATATCTACCTATCTACATACCCCGCGATGCGATGTGGAATAAGCACCACATTTTTCACGTGTATAGTAGAATTCTGAGTGAAGAGCCGGCCGGCCTCAGAACAGAAAAAGGAGCGAGGTAAGTACTAAGAACTACTTACCTACCTATAAATGCAGTACCTACTAGGTACAGTGGGGTGAAATAAGTGTCGTCCAATTTTTCCCGCCGCAACATTACTTAAAACATTTTATTTTTAAAAAATTATTAAAAATAACGTTTAAAACGTTTAACTTTAAAATTTAATATATATAAGTAATTTAAAAATAAAATTAACTTATATAATTAATTTTATAATTTTAACATTTTTATATAATGTTATATATTTATTTAAAAATAAGAGAAAAAAAGTAGTAAATTTTCTTATAGTGGGTTATAGCGCAGCTATAGCACACTATGCGGGGTAAAAAAAATAAAAAAATAAAAAAGCTATATACTTAAATGCATATAAATAAATAAATAAAATAGTTAAAAATATACTATTAAATAAAAATTATTATTAAATTATTAAATTTTATTAGTTAATTTTTCTTTAATTTTTAAATTAAAAATTGGCTGCTTATAACGTTAATAAATTTAAAAGGTGACGAAAACAAAAAATTGGACGACACTTATTTCACCTCACTGTAGGTAGGTAGGAGTACTGAAAAGCACGCCGGTCCGGCCAAGCCAAACTAAACACCTCAAGAAGCTGCCCGCTCCACTCGGAATGGGCCATCCGCGCCGTTAACTATTCGCGTATACTTACTCGTTCACTACCTAAACCTACCTACCTACCGGTACCTTCTTACTCAAGTTCGAATCAATTCCGCCCCCCCTCTCCTCTCCCAGCCCCTCTTTTTTTGGTCTCCCTTTTCCCTCTTCCTTTTGCTCCTTTTTTTAATCAGGCTTTTAAATAACACGCGTGTTTTTTTTGCTTTTATTTTTTAGTGTGCTACCTTTAAATTTTCCCGTCGTGGGGTTGACTGATTGGAACCACGTTGTGTGGTGTCCGACCTTGCGATAAATTAAGAATCCGTTTCCGGTCATTTTTTGTTTCTCATGCCCATTTTCCATCTTGTGGGCACGGGTTCGTAGATCGCAGTATGTTACCTAGGTAGTCTACCTATTTTCTTTGCGGGGGGGAGGAGGAGAGGAACGGATGTTAAGAGGAGTTTCGATCCTCCTGTGTAAATTGACAAGGATAGTTGCAGATGGATACACTCTTCGACCCCGTTAAATAATAGCAGACCTATCATTAGTACACCAGCTATGGAGAGCTCACGAGGTTGCCATACCCATCGACACGCAGCGTAATGGCCAGAGCGTCGACAGTGACAAAGGGGCGGTCCAGTTGCTGGTAAGTGCGTCAGTATGGAGACTTGACTGAGAGATGTTGTGTAATGCGTGGATTTCCCAGTGTAGCGCACCAATCCAATTACACTAAATATACCTAGGTAGCGGGCACCCAGTTGAGAGCCGAGATTTTGCATGCGGTGTATAGGTAGGTACACACTATCGCATCGTCTCTATGTTTGTAGTCGTACACTACCAAGGTAGTAGACCACACTATTTGATTATTCTCAAAATAGCTTCTGACGTAGCTAGTATGTAAGCTTCCCGGGTAGGTAGGCTCTGACCGATCTAATGTATCTGTATCGATGTAGGTACGTAGTTAGTCGGATAGGTAGGTACGCAAGTTGTGTACCGTACTGGTTAAACGCGACAGGTTTTCCTGGTTGAACGAATATGGCGCAATTACGTAGGTGGTCAGCAAATCCGGCATCCCACGGTTCTGCAAAATGTCTGTAATACGACGACATATGATGGAATACATATGTAAGGTGATGGCAGGTAGACTGTGTCGGACAAGTCAGATCTTTGTTCGCCAGCGGCGTCGTGAGATCTGACGGTAGTGACCCCAGCAGCCCCATCACCTACCTACCTAGTTAGGTAGTTAGTTGGCTGAACCAGTGCACGAGGCGGACAGGTGTGAATGATCGCTGATCTCGCGAGATCTGGCGCGGGGTTTGTTGGGTCGACGGTTGGGGGTTCAGTTGATGGAATGTGCGTACGGATCCGTACGGTGGGTGGATGTATAAGCTGGAGTGCAATTCCGAGGTCCGCCGGTAGGATCATGGTACGAAACAACGGAGCCTATGCCACCAATTCCAACCCCCAATTCCAATTTCCGGCAGATACCTACCTAGGTAGTTAGTTAGTCTTCCTATGTGTCCCAGTGCCTACCTACCTAGTGGTGTTCGTTAACTCTCGAGTGACAAAATGGCCTGGTTGATGACGATAACATGTGATCTGTCCGATGGATGGTATTATACTACGCCTACTCCCGGATATCCCACGCCTATAGCTACAAATTCGCATCGGGGTCTGCGCAAGCCCGAGCCCGTTCTCCGGATCGACACCTTGGATGTGTCAGAGCGGTCAAATCCAGGTCCGAGTTGGAATCTGCACGTCGTTGCACCTTTGCACATCACTTCCTAACAAGACAGTGACGTCAAGGGGCCCAGCACACGTTTCCGAAAATGGAGACGGCTGTTGGTTTGGACGATCTGGTTGGTCCCAGGAGTTGGTGCACTGGATAAAGGGCAGAATATACTACTAGACTGTTGCAGTGTAGGTAGGTTATCTACCCGCACAAGCCCGCCCGTGGCGTCCGCCCAGCGTCCTGGGAAGTCCCCTGATTTGAAGGCGCTGACTTGAATCATGATGGTGGTCTCGCCTGCAGCTAACATGACCCGAGTTGTCCGAACCAGAAACCTGAGCATAAGCCTGAGCCTGGACTAGGAACAGCGCCGGCAGCTGCCACGAGCATGAATGCCTCTTATGTATATCAGATCTGATGTTTTGTCGCGAACTATAATTCGTAATCTGTTATATGTGTTCTCATACGTAGTAGGTATATTCACCGCTACCTACCTAGGTACTGTACATATGTAGGTTAGGTAGGTAACCTTACCTACCTAGTGTACCTAGGTACCTAGTTCGGCTTTGGCTCTAAAAAGGCATGGTCATGATGTCGATCTGAGCATACCCAGACAGCGACGATCTATCCTTGTCTGTCTTATCTAGGTTTATCAGTGAATATTGCTCAGCGATCTCACGTCCTCACGAGCCCTCGCTAAATTAGTAACCCTATGCGTAGCATTTACTACCTACTACCTATGTATGGGGACTGTCTGGGGAGGGGGGGAGGCAGGGGGGCGTCTAGTTTAATTCTTTTTGACGCGTGTCGTGTTGGTGGTGAGGCTCAAACGCCAACGTCGACGGCGTCGACGCCTCTTTTTTAGTCCTGCATGGCTTGACGCATCTCGTTTCTCTTTAGGTCGCTCGGGTTACCTAGTCTGGCCAAGCATGGGATCATGATCTGGGGCGACGGTTGGATTTCGTATAGTATGCCCGTGCATGTGCAAAGTGTCGGGTGTGGTGTGTGTAAGTCATGATGGGATGGATCTGGTGTCCTTAACGAGATACGTTAGGTAGGTACGTAAATGCGTTCAGAGACGGGTAAGGATCTATAAGGCTGGCAATCCCCGTTAAGTATATGCGAGTAGGGTTCTCTAGACATTTCGAAGCTTTCGCTTGTCTACCTACTGGTCTTCCTCCAATCTCCCGATAGAAGGGGTTGAGGGAGGGTTTTGGGCCGGGGGTTATTACTGTATGTAGCTGTTGTAGGTCTCAAAGAAGCACGCCGGGAACTTTCTTTATGTCCTCTGTCCCAATCATGAAGTTGGGATTGAGGGTGTGTAACCCTGGGCTAGCGACTTGTGTGTACTTGTCCTGTCGGGGTGGCACCTAGGCGGCTTAAGGTCAAGCTAGTGTAGATAAGGCCCCACGGCCCCTGCGTCTGGGTTACACCAATCAAGCCGAAACAGGGAAACTTGGAACAGGGTAAAGCTTCGCACTGTCCGATCATCAGGCATGTACCTCCACCACACACTTAGTATGGTGGGTTACTCAACATGGTGTGTAAGTGTGTGAGTATGTGTGTGCTAGTGACTCTTAATGGGTGGATTCGATGGGTGGTTGCATGAATTTGGCATTTCTATCACGACTCATCTTACCCAAGCTCATTGGTTGGCAGCTATAGAAAAGCAAATACTATAGTGGTATGTGTCATTTTTTCGTCTTCTTTTCTTTCCATCACAATTATAACTGCCTCTGTAGGTTCAAACTGTATCTATGTTTCTTTCGTTCAATATTCGAGGTCCTTCTTATTACCTACCTAGTAGTACCAGACACTAGTACACAGTTTAAAGTTTCCCTCTGTCGTGTAAACTGATTCGGCAGAAGGGGTTTCTTTTGTTCTAGAACCCTGTTCTATTAATATAAAAAAAACCTGCAAGGGAATAAATGCTAGGTAGTATTTCCCAATCGACTGCACCCTCTAAAAGTCAATTCGATGTTCCCGCCACAAGGTTAAGAAAATCTTTCTCTCATGGGTGGGTAGACCCGGGCTGCCTAGGTATGTACGGTACACTGCTCCCGCTTCCGTCTCATCTTTTGTGGTTTTCTCATTTCTTTAACCTCAACAATCATACGGTAACACTTTGTGAACTTTATGGCTTTGTTCGGTTCGAGGTTGCTTGTTTTCTCGTGACTATTTTTGGGTACATACCTACATCCAGGTATGTCTGTAACTGACAAAGAGCTAGGTATTGGATGTATTGATGGGACGGCCATATGCGTTGCGTTGCTTAGGTTGGTTAGGTTCAGACTAGTTACCTAGGATGTATTGAAGTAAGGCAAGGCAAGGCAAGGCAAGGCAAGGCAATTTAGTTAGAAATTGACAACAAGGGCAAAAGGGGTTACTTACTTATTGATGTATGGTTTGTCGTGTCTTTAGGTGGTGTGAATTTTTTTTTTTTTTTTTTTTTACAATTGACGTCGCGGCCCTTAGTTTGTTACGCCACATGTATCTACCGTAGGTAGAGAAACTGAATCATACCAAGGTTAGGTACAACATGAAGCTAGCCAGTCAATCTATTCTAGGTTTCCTTTTCCTTTTCCTTGCTCTTTTTTTTTTCGTTCCTTTTCTTTTTCTTCTGCGTCTTGGCTGTAATATACCTTCTGTATTTCTCTCCCTCCTTGTCCTGTTACTTCCACATGTTGCTGTTACCAATATATGACAAGGTACATACTTTACCTAGTAGACAGAAAGACATTGATATCAATGGATCTAGTATGTACTACCTAGGTGCTTATACTACATGTGTATGTAGATATGGACATGGGAGGTTACTGTTCTTACCTACTACATACATAGAACATATTGAACCTCAAAAGAATACTTACCTACTTTGGTACATAAGCTTTAGGAGAGGTATGCTAAGTAGGTACATAGTAATTGAAGTACTTAGTAGGTAATACCTTAGGCAAGGCAGGCGGGTGTGCTACTATGTACCTACCTAGCTTGAGGTACGTATGTCGTACGTACTACATTGTACTAACTTTAGGTAGGTAGTGTAACCTTTTAGACACCTTCTACCCGGGCATGTGCACAAACATAGGTACTTAGGTACGTACATATATACAGTGTCTAGAGATCCTCCTGCTTACTGTGGGGGTTTTTCTTCTCTCGCTATCCACCCGCATTGCAAGCTCTGGTCCTGTTATTAATGGCCTCCTCCACTCCTCCACTCCTCCCCCCCGGCACCACCTTCAACCCTTCAACAACCAATCGACTTCGATATTCAGTAGATCGCCTATCAAGAGAATTCAATATTGCGTGGTCCGTGGATCCAGTCAAAAGCGCGTCATCTCTAACCAAAGAACGAAAAACCCCCGATCGATGATCTTGTCCCTAACAATACACACCTTTTCTTTTGTTCGTTAACTTCTCTTCGGTCATCTCGTCGCTCGTTTATTCCCTTTCCCTATCTACTAATAGTTGTCCGTTCAGCCCAGCAACGACCTAATCTGCATTCTAAATCCTTCTCCAGTCTTTTTCCCCGGTTCATCCATCACTAACCGCCGTACGGATCGTCCATTCGCCAGATCTAGGCCCATTCGTCTTGTCTGCTCCAGCAGAGGAGATACATATTTCATCATTACCGCCAACCTCACCCACTTGGTTGGTTTTGGGATTTCAAGACTTTTGCCTTTTAGGAGACTCACATCCCCAATCCCACCTTGCTCTTAGGGTCTTGAGACGAAGACCCCTCGACTCACTATTTAATGTGTGCGATTTAGCTAGCTAGCTGCTGTTTTGGTTGAGCGTTGGTGATAGCTTCGGCATTTTCAAGAGCTGCCTTTTGTCTTGGAGTCGGCCGCCGTCGATAGCCGCAACTCATCGTTCGTTACTCGGTGCGATACACACACAAACTCCACCATGGGGTACAACAATGGTCAGAATGACCTTGACGAGAAGAACTCTTTATACAACATCCCGACTGTCTCGGAACATGGTGAATCTGAAAAACGATCCCAGCATCTCCAGATCCCCGGCGCCTCTGACCGGAACCCGGCCGACGAGCAGTTCACCCCCTCCGAATCAAGAGACCAGGCCTACCGGCTGGTTGACGATCTGACCCTTCTCCAGGCCGAGCGCGCTGTGAGCAATGAGGAAAATGGAGCCACGCTTCACCCGACTCATACCGGTCTGCGCAGCACCGATAACAAATCAGATGTGTTCAACCAAGCTACGCCTAGCGTCCCTATCATTCCGCTAGAGCCTCCGAGCAAGCTGAATAAGGGCTTCCTGCTCATCAAGAATCTTCCGCGGATGGCCCGATACTTCTTCTACTGTCTACCTGTCACTGCCATCCTGTTAATCCCCATTCTACTGGGTATCTTCCTACCCGAGGACCAGAGGGCAGTCATTGGCGGCCCTGGCGGTGTTGAGCTGCTATGGTTTGGTATTTGGCTCGAGGTCGTCTGGCTTTCGCTGTGGGCTGCAAGGATTGCTACTTCTATTATGCCTTACGCTCTAAGAATCGTTGCCAAGATGCTAGGTTCGGGCAATACTAAGAAGTGGAAGGATGTCGGTCGTCAGCTCGAGTTGCATATGTCTTTGTTCCTTTGGATGCTGGCTGTGTTTATCTCGTTCCTCCCCATCGTGAACACCCACAAAGTCCCGGCCGACGTCCCCGACGAGGCTGACACTGCCTACCCATACATCAAGTGGATTGACGTTGTCAATAAGGTTATCATTGCCTTTTTCGTCTTGGCAGTCCTAAACTTCGTGGAGAAAATCGTGATTCAATGGATTGCTACTTCTTTCCACATGCGGACGTATTCCACTCGTATTGAGGTGAATAAGCAGTGTCTCGCGTAAGTAATCTCCCATTTTCACTGATGGTTCATCGAGGCTAACATTAGGGGAAGCTACCTGGTCCATCTCTATGAACATTCTAAGGACAAGCTTGTCTCGGAGGCATCGGTTATGGGAGAAAATGGACTAGGTTCTGGATCTAAAACCCCCCTGGCCATGTTTTCCAACAAAGGCCGAGACGTTGTCAACAAAGTTGGTGATCTCGCAAACCGGGTGGCCGGTGACTTCACAGGTCGCCAAATCCAGCACCGAAATCATCCACGGAAGGTTGTCTCCGAATTGCTTCGTAATACTGGCACTGCCCAGGTTCTCGCACGCCGTCTTTTCCGTACCTTTGCGAAGCCAGGTGCCGATGTTCTCACGCCCCAGGATTTGAACCCGGCTTTCCCCACTCAAGAGGATGCTGAAGCTGCATTCGGCGTTTTCGATCGAGATCTCAATGGTGATGTCTCCATCGAGGAGTTGGAGGCATTTTGTGACGAAGTTCATCGCGAGAAGAAGGCCATTGCCGCTTCACTAAAGGATCTTGATTCCGTCATCACCAAACTTGATAGGGTATTCTTTGTCATCATCTTCATCATCGCTGTTATCGTCTTCATATCGATTATCTCGGCTTCAACTGCGGCAGCTCTAGCCTCAGCTGGTACTGCCGTCCTCGGTCTGTCTTGGTTGCTCCAGTCAACGGCTCAGGAATTCCTCCAGTCGATCATCTTCGTTTTCGTTAAGCATCCCTTCGATGTTGGTGACCGTGTCACTGTATACGGTAACACTGGTACCAACATGACGGGTGACGATTACTATGTGACTGAGGTTTCACTTCTGTACACCGAATTCAAGAAGATGGAGGGTCACATCGTACAGGCGCCTAACTCGATTTTGAACACTTTGTTCATTTTGAACCACCGCCGTAGTGGCCAGTTAGCTGATGTTTTTGAGCTGCGCATGAAGTATGGCACGTCTCCCTCTGTCATTCTGGAACTCGAGGCTCGCATGACGGAGTATGTCTTGGAAAACAAACGTGACTTTACTAGCAAGATTATTACCGAGCTAAGGAGTTTCGAAGATGCATACTGCATGACAGTCAACTTCATTTGCTTCCACAAGTCCAGTTTCCAGAATGAGCTTCTACGTCTTACCCGCCATAACAAGTTTGCCATCGAACTCATGCAGCAGATGGTCAACCTCGGAATCGAACAACCACGCCGACAGTACCAGATCTCTGGGCGAGACTTCCCCGTGTATCAGGCCAATGTTTCACCTCCATCGTATGAAGAGGAACGACAACATTCTACCGTCGACCCGGCTCTACTTTCCGCTAGTCGCCGGCGTGCAGGGTCGCGTGCTGCGGATACCTCAGACGTATACCAGGATGTTTTTATTAGCCGCAAGGCTAGTACTTCGCACACTCTTAACCACCCTCCGAGAATCAACGAGGAGGCCGAAGCTAGTGGTGCCAACTTTCACAACGTGAACACGAGTACTCAGAACCTCGAAAAGCTACCTAGTAACAGTAGTGCAAGAAGCCGGAGAAATCTCTTCAGCCGTTCCGCTAGAAAGAGTTCTGATCGGCCTCGTTCAAACCAAGACCGAGATATGGTCTAAACAGATTGATGGAAACAGACAACACACACACAGAGCGAGCGAATGGCGAGCGAACCAGTCCGGGCGATCTAAAAAAAATATCCTTCGAGCTAGCTATGACGATCATAGCTGATTTGGTTTTTTCCTTTTTTATCTTCATTTTTTGGCATCTTTTTTTTTCCTCAAGCGGGTTTCACTTAATGATGATGTGCGGATATGATGACTTTATAAAATGAAACCCAATTTGGGGAACATATGCATTTTTAACTCCTTCTTTCCTACCTTACCGACTTACCTCTATCTCCCTACCCGATACAACATCAAGAAAAAAGCGATAGATCGCGCGGACTCATCATTTGGTTTTGGGTTTTTCATATTTTTTTCTCATTTTCGCTTTTCCTTACGGACGGTTATCAAACTTACAATGGATTTTATACCCGGGAATTAGAGTTGGAGGGGGCCAATCATTGGAGAACCTCAACACCCAAGACCAAAAATACCTTGCATCACTAAAACACCAAAGCAACTACCATCCCCCTCCTTTCCTTTTCGTACAGCGCGTACGACTCAAAATAACCATCACCTCTCCCTCCTTTTATTTCGAAGACAGACGTTGCGGATTTACCCAACCAATCGACAATTACTAGAACACTGTAGATAGATCGTCAATTTTTTGCAAAGCTTTTTGCACACCTGCTGGGATACTTGTAGATAGGCTACAATCAGGACGCGGATAATGAAGGCTGACTCATTTCCGTCGTTATTTTTCTCATTTCCTCCTCTTCTTGATGCTTCTTAAAAATGAATGTGAAAATGTGTGTATTTGTGACCCTTTTTTGATCTAATCATGAGGTATAAGACATGAAGCATATACACGTGTAGACATTAGATGATGAGGATGAAATATGATATATGAGGTCTGAAGTAGAATGGTGGTATTACGTAAGAGGGCAACTATCTACGCCAACTAATACGATGAAGAAGGGGGTTGAAGAAAGGGGGTGAACTATATTGATTGTCTTTATTAGTATAGGTACCACCAGACCAGACGAGACCTGACCAGGTCAGGAAAACTGTTAGCATGGCCTCCCGTCACACGGTATACCCCCAAAAGACGGGTATAAATAAGAGGACAAGTTGAAATCAACAAACGAAGAGAGCACGAGGGAGAGGGGGTTATCATATGTTTTCTCCATTCATTAGTCGTTGCCATTACTCCCTCTCCCACACCCCCTCTCCCTGTCAGCTAACTACCACTACCACCACGTACTACCCCGAAATCTTATACCAGTCATCTCATCGATCTCGTTTCCTTCTTTTCCCCCTCTCTCTCTTCACACGGCATACCCCCGCCTTTTCTTCCCCAAGAACTAGATATATCTCGTCCCCTATGCGCTCACCACCCCTTTTCCCTTTCCCCTTTGACCTACCCCCGCCATGTATATACATACATACATAGAACCACCACAAACTCAAACCCATTGTAAGGATGGAAAGGGGAATAAAACGAGAATACTTAAACCGGAGAAAGAAGAATAGATTAGGTAAGAAGAAAAAAAGAAGAGAGAAAAAGAAAGGAAATCGCATAGAGAGTGGGTTTAGTAAGTACCGATCTAGGTAAGGTAAGGTAGGTAAGTGAGGTTATATAGGTAAAACGTGTGTAATGGAATGGGTGGGTGGGTTAAGGCATGTGTTTTCCATCTCGTACGTAGAGTATAGGTGGATAGGGGTAAATAGGTTGGAACAGGAGGAGGAACAAGACAATCCAACTAAACCATCTAAAATTCATGATAATAAAATTATAGGGGGAGAATGAAAAAAGGGGGGTTTAAGAATGGAGGTTAGGAGAAGGGACTTGAAAACTAAAAACAGGTAAAAAGTCAAGAAGGCTAGGTAGATTGATTACCTAGTATAAATGATAAAATATCCCCCTCTTATTAACAAAGTCACCCTCTCCCCCAAAATATTCTCCTCCAATCCTATAAATCCGCTATATTGTATTTCCCCTATTCCCATAACCTAAATATTCCTCAACCCCCTCATCTCCTCTTTTTATTTTTACAAGGTATGGAATACTGTCCGTTTTTATCCTCATTACCACTCAATCCGGACAACATCCCTTCCTTCCTCCCCCAAAATCTTTTTTTTCCATATCCAGATTTCGGGTTTATGATTTATGCGCTGTCCAAATGTTTCATTTCTCAACCCCTCGCCAAAAAAAAAAAGAAAAGAACACAACGAAAAAAACTCCTGTCCCAATGCACGAAATACAAGAAATAAACAAGACACGCCACACCATCTATGCACGCGTGTATCACTGCTACGCCAAGCCCAGAAAATCCCAAGTCTCAAAAAAAAAAAAAAAGACAACAGGAATCATCACAGTTTTCCTCACGGTATCTCACGTGTATTCATCCAGGGATGGGGGGATCATCTCGTCAAGGGGGTTTTCGCCAAATATCTTCAGATTCATCATACTCGCCTCTTTTGTGCGTGCGTGCGTAGTAGTAAGTAGTAATAATAATAGTAATTCCCGATTTTTTTTTCTAGAGAGGCCCGCAAGTGGATTTCTTGAAGTCGTCTACCTCCTTCATTAGGTTTGCGATGCTAGACAAGAAATCCTGATCGCTGCTCGTCGACTGCGTGTCACCTTCGCCGCTGCGGGCCCGCTTCCTATGCGCGGGGGCTTCCTTCCGATATGCAGATAGATCCTCGTCCTCATCCTCGCCGCCGCGCTTCCGCTTCTGGATACACTCGGACACTGAGGGCGATCTGCTCGTTCGCAGGATGTCTAGTCCTCCCTGGAATGAATAATCGAAACTCCCGGGAGGTGGCGATACACTTGGAGTCGCGGACTCTACTGGTGGCAATCCATAATCCCCTAACCCGGGGAAACGCTTTCCTTCCTGCAACATGGGTAATGCGAGCGATTCGTGAAGGTACTCTCCGTTTGGCATCAGCACAAGCCCGTTGGCCTTCAAACGCCAGTACGGATCCGTGACTTTTGACTGTGACTTCGATACGCGGCTACTGTTATATCCGATGCTCGAGCGATAGCTGGAACTAAAGGTCGAGTTGCGTAAACTACCAGTCGATCTGGACAAGGAGTCTCTGCCAGCACCGGTCGAAAGTGCCTTGAGCATGGCAGTTTTTGAGCCCTCCTTATGGGCTTTCGGCTCCGGAAATCTTTTTAAAGGTAAGAGTCCACGTTTACGCCGGCGTTGGTTTTCCGAGCGTAACAACATCTTTTCTGCCGGGAGTATTCCCTGCTCAGATCCATCCTCATCTTCCCGAGCAGCATAGCGAGCGGCAGCTTTCTCATCCCGAACGCCCCTGAAAACCCCAGTAGCAAGCAGTGCTGCTTCAACACTATCTTCCCTGTCTTCCTGTCTTGACCTTGTCGATTCCCTTAATCTAGCGGTCTCCGCTATGTTCCCTTGGCTTCTCTTCTGTACTAAATCCTTCGCCTCCTGGATCGCCTTCTCCTTTTCACGTTTTGCTGCGAGTTCTCGTTTCGCCACATTCTCGGGTAATTTCCACTGCCGCGCTTTCTCCTTTTCCATCTGAATACGCTTGATGACTCTTCGTTTGCGTGTAGTATCGAGCCAACGATAGAAATACGTGACCTTGAGACTGTATTCCCGGAACTTGCGCGCCTCAGCCCAGGATTTCTCGTCTTCTTCTTTTCGTTGTCGTTCTTCTTCAAGTTCTTGAAAATTGTTCCAAGTATCTTTTAATACTTGTTCTATCATGAACTGCTCCAAATAATCTTCCATGAGACCCTTGTCAGCGCAGACAAACCAGCGAGTAAAATCACCCATGGGGTCTGCCTTGGGAGCGATTTCTGGCGTAGGAGTAGGTTTCTCAGTTGGTAAAGATGCTGAAGTTGCTGGTGTCTTCAACGAGACATTGCTGGCAACTGGAGGTGGTGGCATGCCTTGAAAAAGAGGGTTAGGGACAAGTAGCGGACTATATCCCGGTTGAGACTTAGCAGACCCATCATCTAGATAAAGTGAAATTAGTTAGAGCGCATACCATTCGAGGATTGCCAACGGATTGTTATGGCCAAAAAAAAAGTGAAAGAATCGTTTAGGCCTTCCCCTCACAAGGTGTAAAAATAAAAATAAAAATTCTGGAAAGTTGTCTTACCTGTAGGTAAAGTCTCTTCACTACTAGAACCATCCTTTACAGTCGGCTTCTGGTACACCGAAGAGTCTGTCTGTTCCTTTGTTGGCAATGGTTGACCAGCGGTTGCCGAGGGAGGTTGTGGGATGGGATATTGAAACCCCAAGGCTGCGGATGCAGACGCTGTCGGAAACAGGTTCTGTTGAGATCCATTCTTGTCTAGCGTATCCGAAGAAGTCGTGGATGAAACTCCAGAAAATAGGTTGGTGTTGGGATTGATGGCGGCTGGGGACGAGTCGTTTTTTGAGTCCTTGTTGTTCAAGAAACCAAACAGTCCTGACGCTGCGCCATCGGTTTGGCTACTTGGAGCACCATCGCCGAATGCAGACCCATCAAAGGTGACTCTCTTTTTTGTGTCCCCTTTCTTGGGACGGTGGATTGGGCCGGCAGAAGGATACCCTGACGGTTGATCTGTTGCCTCTGATACCTGCACGTCCCCTGGTCTCGTAGACGGATTTAGGTTTGTGATGCTGCTTAAAGATCGTGAAGTCGTGGGGTTGAATAGATTCGTACTCTGAGATGGTGCTGTATTTCCGGGTTGTGCGAATATCGAAGGAGTGGTATGTTTTTGGATATTCTCTGTGCTATTTTCAAGCGGGCTTGCTGTGACCGGTGGGCTAAAGAGGGGAGTATTATTTACGCTCTGAGCATTACTTCCCAGCGCGGGGCCATCGCTGGTTCTGGGGGATGCGTTGCTAGTCTCGGGAACAAGCAAATTTTCTTCGGTAGTAACATCAGAAGATGCTTCGCGGATGTCTTCATACACTGTGTGGTGAATAACATCTGGAAGCGAACGACCACAGCGTTTGCGCTCTACAATAGTTTGTGAGAACGAATGGGGAATCCGGGCATCCGCAAATTGTTGGCGCGTGTTTACGACCAGATATTGCTGGTCCCCCTCCCCATTAAATTCGAAACCATGCTTCTGAACAAAATCGATAGCTTCTTCTTCGGTGTCGAAATGCATACGATCTCTGAGGAAGGCCGGCGTGATATCTTTGGGCCCATCTCTCGGTCGCGAATAAGCCTTTCTTATGACTTGTAGTATTGACTTTCGGACGCCGTTGAAATGAATTTCAGCAAAACAAGCCATGGTGTACGAGATTTGCGGCTGGGCCACGATGGAAAAGAACATGGATGCGACACTGAGCGCAAGTTCCGACGGCGCGTAGGGTGTCAGGGGGCCGTGTACTCTCCAGGAGTTCTCCATAGATTCTACCAAGCACATGGCAGTCCGGATTCCGTCAGAGTTCCATAATCTAGTGCCCCAGCCTTGAACAATCTCCTTTATTTCGGGGTTATGCGCATTGAACACAACGTAATAACCACGAAACTCTGCCTCGTTCTGGCACTCTATCCCCTGCTGCGCACAATCGTCGTAGAGTTCTTTCAGAGACATCAAAGTCTTGCCCAGTTGCTCGATTTCTTGCTGCTCCGAAAAGTCCTCTTGAGCGAAGCCTTCCTGGGATAGGAGATGAAGAGATGTCACATGAAACCGGGCAATTGTTTCCAGGCAGTATATAAGGTCTTTCCTCTCGTCTGATGTCATCGAGTATTTCTGCACAGACAGATCAATCCGGATCGCTCGCGTGCGGTCCCAGAGGAAGTTATGCCGTAAAGGTAAAAGGTTATCCGAAGGAATAAGGTCATCGATCAGATAATCCAAGGTTTTCCGTAATGTAGGGAATGACCGAACGTCCATGGGCAAAGGTGCGTCCTGACCAGCTGCAGACCGAGCGAGACGTTTGACCATGAGGTGTGGCTTAGCCACGAGGTCGCCATTATCGTCCACCTCCTTTTCTGCAAGCTTAATATCCAGTTCAACGATGCGGGTAATCCTCTCCCATTCCGGACACATATCCTCCGAGATGCCCCGAAAAATAAGGGCTTTATCCAAAGTACGCTTCTCGTCTGGATCATCAATAAGACCTGCGCGGATCAGGGATTTCCTAGCCTTTTCTCGATACGCCTTATGCGACTCTCGTAGCGCCTCTACTGCCTGACGCTGGCTTAGACTTCCGGGGTTTGCAGGCCACGATGGAGGCTTGATGCCATCCTTTGCAAGTTGCTGTTGGATTTTAGCTGCCAAGTCATGCGAACGCCCATTATCGTTGGGCGATGACTTCAAGTTACTCCAAGCGGCCGTATTTTTGGTGCCCCGGGGTGGCGGAGGGCCCGAACTGGAGCGTTTAGAAGCAAGCTTGGGATCGGGCGAATTCCTCGAGAATTTGGATCTCCCCTGAAAATCATTATCACTCTTCCTTTTGCCATTTGGCGGGCCCTTGCTACTGCCAGCACCCGACATGGGCGATCCCCCACTCGGCTTGTTGGGCCATGCTGGCTGGACAAACTCGGCAACCTTTCTTTTACTGTTGGGAGCAGATGAGCTAGAGTTGCTAGTGGGTGGTGCCGAGAATGGATTTTGCTTCGGAGCACTGGTATCGGTCGAGGCGCGGTTGGGTGCTGCTGCTTTGTTGCTCTTGTCGAATGGGTTGTGAGGTTTTTGTGCGGCATTGGACGGTTGGCCAAAGGCGGGCGAAGCTGATTGAGTTCGGGCTGAGGTGTTGCCAGAGAGAAAAGGGTTCACAGAAGTAGTCCCATTTCCGAAGGTGTTCTGAGCAGTCGTCTGTCCATTCGGCTGGATATGAGAGAAAGGGTTCAAGGGCGCCGGCTGACCGAATGCTAAAGTAATAACCCGGACATTAGCGAGAATTTGTAGTGTTGAAGTAGCAAGACAAGCGGATATGGTGATTTCAGCTGAAGCCTTGCGCGTAGTCGGTGAAGTCCTCTCTTCCCGGCGGTATCACTTCCAGCAAGCTGGATGGGTTGGTGGGAGGCTCGGTCTTCATTCGCGTCGCATCGCACCGTGTTGAGATAAATTAACGAGCATGTACGAGTTCGAGGCTGGGCGCGGGCTCTGCTCGAGCTGGAGAGCGGTAGAGAGTGTCCTTCGGTCAAGCAGGTGTCCGGCATGGGTGATAGCGTAGTAGCCCGCGGCCAAAAAAATTACATTAAGACGAGGGTGTCGGGAGAGAGAAAACGATTGACTTACCGTTGGCGGGCGTGTTTGTCGGACCACCAGTTCCCCAGCCGCCGTGCCTCTCGGTATTAAGCATGGCGCCCCTTCTGTTCGGCTGTCATCGACATAGAGGCGGTCGGGGGGGAAGAGTGTGATGTAGAGTTTGGTGGCAGTAGTGATGACGGTGGTGGTGGTGGTGGTGGTGCTGGAAGCGTGTGGTGTTGTTTGTTGAAGATGGTAATCAGCGCGACAAGATTGCCTGACGGGGGGGTTGGGCGTCGATGGCAGTATTGACAGCGACGGATTTGTCCACGGCGGAATGTTGTGTTACGGGTTCTCGCTCCTAGGGATGTGATGGTCGTGGTGGCAGGTGTTGATTAAAAAGTGGTGGCTCAATGGCCTGTTGTATGATTGTGGAAGAGTTGTAGCGATGCACGATCCATTAGACAAAGGACGTCGCAAGCGGCAGCTGGGCCTGTTTTGCCGCGCCTGGCCGCCTAAAAGCCACCCAAAGTGAGTTAGATCGGGGAGGTCCACTTACCTATGTAGGTAGTGGCTGATTTGCCTGTGGCTTGGGGTATGTACGTACCAAACCTTACCTAGCATTTACCTAGTCGTAATGTACCTAACCTAATGCATTACCCACTACCGGTACCTAGACCCCGCGGGGCACATACATGATGGGCGACAACTTTTGATGACAGGGCGTTAGGTACCTATTCATTACCACCACCCTTTCTGTAAATCAATCCCTTAATGTGACATTGTGTACCACACGTACAGAAGAGTGCGTAAATCTACCCGAATCTACCTAACCCAACCTACATAATGTTTTGACCCCGGCCTGCGAAGCACGCATAAAAAGACTCATGTATGTATGTATCACATGTATGTAGGTACATATATGTATTAAGGGACCTTATGTACTGTCAATACTTAGTACCCGTCATATGTAGGTACCAAGTAGGGAATGAGGTCATGGGACCTTGGGATGGGGAATTGGGGGACGGGTTCTTTCCCTCGAGATTGAGAGTCCGTCCAACCTGTCCTTGTACCTACCACATAACCTATGTACCTAACCTAGGTAAGTTTCTTAAATGTATTACTTACCTACATACATACATAGTACCTACTAGATATACTACGTACTACGTACTACTATGTAGGTAGGTATAGTACCCGACATTGAGTACCTACCTACCTTCTCGGGCTTGCATCCATGTCAAAACACTTAGCTGTCGCAGCACTTAAGTAAGGTCAGGTAGGAACTGTTGAACCTTATTCTGTACACCAGCTGCACCCTTCAACAGCCCGAACCAAAACCTTCCCACCTGCATGAGCATTTGGAATTCCTATCGTGATCTTTCTTTTTTAAACCTTTACTTTCCTCAAATCGGTCACCAATCCGAAGCACGTAAAAACACACACACACACACACACACACACACACACACATCAACGCATATCAATACACCCGTAATAATACATCCTCCATACAAGCTGCACGTCGTTATTGCTAAACTCTCCTGCTCACTGGCCTGCTAACTTAAGCCAACGAGTCGCAAACCGCTATCTTATCTTGTCCAAACTCGCTCATACATCATCGTGTATCTATTCGTCCTATGGTTTTGCAGCTTCATATCATTCATCGCATATAGAGCGGATCCCACTTCTTCTTCCCACCCCCTCGTCCTCTTGAATCAATTCTTCCGAATGGGTCTCCCCATCCTGACAGCCTGTAAGCCTGCATGATTCGCCGACCACTGGACAACGCGACTTGTTGTCAAGTCGGAACTCCGACCCTTCCAAGCCCTGCCCTGCCCTGGCCTACCCTGTCCTGACCTGTCTCGTCCTGTCTCGTCCTGTCTACACTGCAGCCAGCTTCCATCCATCCAAACGACGTCTTCTCCATCGAGCCTCCGTCACCCTATCGGACCTCTTCTACAGTAGAACCCAATTCTACCGCGGCATCTATTCGAGATGGCCTTCCTGGAAGATCCTCGTCTCCGGCAGCGGTGGAACCAGATCTCCCATACCACCGAGACCGTCACCGAAAATGCTGCCGCCGGTATTTGGAGCTTCGGGCATACCTACATCAACCCTTGCCTGGCTTCTGCCACCTCCTCATTAGATAATTGCGTCACCGTTTGCTTTGGCGATAGGGAAGAACGCGCTCGACGAGCACGGGAGCGCCAACGAACACGAGGCCGCGCTGAATATAGCTTTGACTTCTACGATGACTGGGACGAAGAATTGAGCGGTCAGGATGGGGGTCTTCTAGGCGGTTGGCGCAGGGAAGACTGGGATCGCGTACTAGCTGGTACGGGGGCGGGCAAGGGGGCGTCTGGCGAGGTGCAAGATCAACCCAGAGGTAGGAATCGCGGCATGAGCTATGGGACACGAGGTGGTCGGAGGAAGCCCAGCGAACAAGAAGACCCTACGATTATCCCGAGTACCGCCCCCCTGGGCTTCCTAGCCCGTCTACCCTTCAAGATCGGAGGAACCTTGAGGTATAAGCCTAGTGCGGCGAATCTACAGGAACATCCCGGAGCCTTGAGGCACGAATTGGAAGGTGAACACGAGCCTCTATTGGGTGCGAGCGGCGATGACGACTTGCACCCCGACGAAATACCGGCGCAGAATAGGAAGCGTAGCGGGACAACGGGTAGTGGGGGTACCAGTGATTCCTTTAGGTCTAGAGGCGATCTCTTCCCAAGCGATGGGGAAGGAGACGAAGACGCAATCCCCTTGGACGATGAATTCACCATGGATTTAGACCATGTAGACGATCGCTCGAGCAACATGACAAAGAGCAGTAAAGGAAAGCGGATAGCCGGCTATAAGACACCACGCAGCGTCTCGAGGACAACGACAGATTCCAGGAGACCATCTTTACGACTGAGTTACCATTCACCGTCTAACCCACAGAGCCCCGCCTTGCTTTCAGCTCAGGCGATGGAAGACTTGCAAATGGAAGAAGCTCGGCTGGAGCGAGAAGAAGAGGCAATGATCGAGAAAAAAAGGCTGGCCGCTGTAGGTTTAGCTCTGCGACGAGGGCTTAGCCGTGAGAATCTGGCGATAGAATCTGTGCCGGAGGCCAAGTCTGAGATAGTGGAGGTAGACGTGGTTCGAGTTCCGGAGCAAGCCATTTTGGATGAGGTTACCGACGACGAGGAGGTCGATGATGATATAAGGCCAAGGCCAGCAGTACACACACATAACGAACCACACCCGTCTACTGCATCGACTGCTAAGGATACACCCGATGGTCAGTTCGTGCCGGCACGTCTACCTTTTTTTCGGTGACACCATACAAATATAACTGATATCAGCGGTGCGTTTTCATGGAGCGCTGTCCCAAGGCCAACCTATTACTTAATTGCAAATTATCTACCTAATTAACTTGAAAGAAGGACTGGGTGGGAGGCTGCTGACCGAACAAAATGAAGATTCCACCATTGGATCGCATCAGCAACTAATTCCTTTTACGACGTATATGGCATGTTTTATGATCAATCAGGTTTCCGATGATCACCCTAGTGGTAAAATGGGGGATATCAACGAGGTGCATTTCCAAAGTTGTCCTACGATCTACATCAGACGGGAGTTTGCTATTGTTTAGCCATGTATGGCTTGGGATTGGCATGCATTTGTTGAACGCTGTAGCAATAGGACTACGGCCAGTGGCCACGAGGCCACGAGGCCACCCAGCAGCGACGTATATACCCAATTTCTATTCTGCGTGTAATTATTCACACAAGACAATATTCTTGTATACCTCTATATTGGTTAACCCTACGACTTATGAGATGGCTAGGCTAGTGTATCCAGTCATCAACATCAATAAAATCTATATTGATCCTAGATACCTACCTATTTAGCCCAGTACTTATATAAATGGCTACAACACGCCAACCTGAATCCAGTGTAAGTGGCTCAACCAGCCCTAAAAACAATTGGAATAGGTAGTAGTCTGGTATATCTTAAAACTCCACCTTGGTATACTTGATGATTAACTAGTTGACCTAAGTTTAGGTAGTGTTGCGGGGTTGGAGATGCACAACACTTAAACGAACTAACTAACTCATGATGACTAAAATGAATAGTATAACACTCTACCAGACCTCGAGTCTCAACTGTCAATAATGGAATTCATGTTAACTGTGTAACTAAAAGATAACTAGAAAACCAAGTTCTCTTGCCGACCAAATATCAATCAGCGAGAAAAGACTATATTGATATAGGTTAGTTGCCTAAGGTAACTAACCTTAAGTCACTTCAATTAGTCTCCTGTTCTTATAGGCCCCACAACAGTAGTTATGTAGGTACCGTGCTATGTATTGAAGTAATTAATCCTCAATGTTCTTAACGGTGACTTTGCTTTCTGACAGTTGTACTTTGTCTGGCAGGATCGGCAGGGAGGATGATTGGTATAAATGTGATATGTACATTATACTACTACCCTGTTAGTCAGACCGCAGACAAGAACACGACGGGAAGCCAGAAATACACTATTGCCTCGGCATCTCCTCACAGCGAGACACTACCCCAGAAAACCCCACCTGAGTAGTGGCCGAGTCCCCCGGTTTTCAGGGACCACGGGGTTTACAAATGCCGTACAAACCCCCCTATAAAGGGAATCAGTAGTGGGACTTCAACGAAAAACAACGTCAACCCAGTCGAGACTCTTCCCCGTGCAATCAACTTACCGGGTATAGGTTGGCACCAACTCACCATTTCAACTCACACCTCTTGAATGAACCTCGGGTATATGTAAAGCAAATTGAGACTATTTTCAAAAGGCCAAAGGCAAACTTGACAGAAGATCCGGAATAGCCGAGGGTCGCTCAATACCGCCCCCCCTGAAGTGAAGTCTCGTGTACTAGGTAGGTAGGTATACTTCATACATACTACACTCGCACATCGTGAGAGTCTCACACCACGCGCGCATACTCAAGTTGAAGCTAACATACCTACCAAGTCCCCGACCTCAAAAAAACCAGTGGCCCGTCACCCACCTGGGCGAACCGCAGCCATGGCGCCCAGAGGACTGATAACCACGCCGCTGACTGAGCTCCTCGGGATATCGCACCCGATCATCCTCGCGGGCATGGCGCGGACGTCGGGCGGCGCCCTCGCAGCCGCCGTCTCCAACGCGGGCGGGCTGGGCGTGATCGGGGGGTTCATGTACACGCCGGACCAGCTGCGCGAGATCATCGCGGAGATGAAGGCGGCGCTGCGGTCGCCCGACCTGCCCTTCGGCGTGGACCTGGCGCTGCCGCAGGTGGGCGGGTCCGCGCGCCGCACCAACCACGACTACACGGGGGGCAAGCTCGACGAGCTGATCGACATCACCATCGAGTCGGGGGCGCGCCTGTTCGTCAGCGCCGTCGGCGTGCCGCCCAAGCCCGTCGTCGACCGCCTCCACGCCGCCGGCATCCTCGTCATGAACATGGTCGGCCACCCCCGCCACGCCGCCAAGGCCCTCGACCTCGGCGTCGACATGGTGTGCGCCCAGGGCGGCGAGGGCGGCGGCCACACCGGCGACATCGCGAGCTCCGTGCTCATCCCCGCGGTCGCCGACGTGGCGGCCCGGTACCGGCCGGCGATGCTCGGGGGCCGGCAGACCGCGCTCGTGGTCGCGGCGGGGGGCATATCCAACGGGCGCGGGCTCGCGGCGAGCCTGATGCAGGGCGCGGCGGGGGTGTGGGTGGGGACGCGGTTCGTGGCGAGCGAGGAGGCCGGGTGCAGCGAGGAGCACAAGCGCAGCGTGGTGGCGTGCGGGTTCTCTGAGACGGAGCGCACGCTGGTGCTGTCGGGCCGGCCCCTGCGCGCCCGCGTCAACGAGTACATCGCCCGCTGGCACGCGCGCCCCGACGAGATCCGCGAGCTGTGCGACCGCGGCGTCGTCCCCATCGAGTGGGACTTCGAGCAGGGCAACGAGGTCGACCCCCCGCACCTCATGGGCCAGGTCGCCGGCGCCATCACCGAGATCCAGCCCGCCGCCCGCATCGTCGCCGACATGGTCGACGAGGCCGTCGCGATGCTGAAGCGGGGCGCCTCGTACCTCGGTGGTGAGGGTAGCACCGGCGACGCCGCGGCAAGGGACAGCAAGCTGTGAGCGAGCTGCGTTTGTGGTGGCTGTGGAAAATTATATGGCTGTGAAACACATCCGCGAACTATAGGACGTAGGTAATACGTTACGAAATGGTTTCTCCTTTTTTGGCACCCGCCCCGCCCCCTTTTTTTTCTTTTGTCTCTTTTCCGTTGAGATGGTTACATACTGTGGAAGACGGTTTGGGTCTAGGATGGAAGAAAAACCTCCGGAGGAAAGCTGCAAGCCACAAGGTCTCGGGATGATGTGTGTGTGATCACCCGCATATGTGCGCGCGTCTCTGCTCTAACCTTGCCGCGTCCGCCGGGAGCACCCTTAGTGCTGCTGGTGATGGGTATTCCCGGGGACGACGAGAAAATATAGGAGAGACATATTGCTACTCTACCCGAAGCTCTATTGAGTCACGGTTCAATATAATGCATACAACCGTCATATCATCATTTACACATCAAACCCGTCCGTAACTACCTATTTTAGCAGCAACGACAAAAGAAGGGCACGTCGTGACGACATGCCCATGCTACGTAAAAAACAAACGTGTCTAGGTTAGGTGAGTTTCAACGTGCCTCACATGCGCAAGCTTTTCCTGCTGGGGTCTCTAAACAGTAACTCTGATATCAAATGTGGGAGGGATGGCGTACGTATTCCCACGCCAGCGCGAACTCTATCCAAACGTAGCTACGTCAGAGGAAAGGGGAGGGGGGGATTCCTAGTAGCGAGGGTAAGTGTAGACTATTTGCATCTCTCTCTACTTACTAGCCAAGAGGGCCGGCGTGAGGTCAATGTAGAAGATCAGGGGGGAAAGGGGACGCGAATAACATCGGTCATCGCCAAGTTTACTGAGAAAAGTGAAAATGCGCAAGTTAGAAGTCAACAAGATATCGATGAGTTATCTGGTCCATCCCCCCCCCCCCCCCTCCCCCCTTTTTGGGGTTCCGTTAACCTAGTCCTTTGGTCGGTGCGCCCCCTACAAACTCTCTCGTCTCTTCCAGCTCGTAACACAGCGCATACGACCGGCTCATGGCTAGCTAGGTCCACGGTCCACGTCGACTTACATGGCACATGCACATATCACGCGTACATACACATATACAGCAGGCAGGACGCTTTTATCCGTCGGGAAGTGGGGGGAGGGTGGGGGGGAGAATGCAGAGTATAAGGGTCAGAGGAACAAGTAAAGTAGAAGTAGGGAGGGAGGCCACGAGGGAAGGAGTGAAACAGAAAGCGCCTTTTTCTCGTTCCAGACCTGCTGGATTTGGTTTGTGTGGCTTGGGCGGTGAACCGCATGCGGTCGCTTGGTTGCAGGCTTGCATGTGTGTGTGTGTGTGTGCGGATTGCATAGAATCTAGGCCACAGTAACTACCTAACTCTTTTATTGTCTCTCTGTTTCTTTTTTTTTCGGATTCATACACGAGAAAGAGAGTAGCTCAATGTCTTATAAATCTTCCCGTACATAGTAAACCTCCCTTGCTTAAGTAATAGAGCTGAGCATCGGCGAAAGGGAGAGAGGCAACTCGCCGATTGTATTGTCTGTCTGGATCGGAGAAGAGTGAGAGAAGTGATTTATGCATAGATAGTAACGCGCAATCAGTCGTATTGTGTTGAAGATGGAGAGCTGGAGGGGGCGGTCAGAGAAAAGGAAAAGCAAGAGAGGGACTTGGAGAGAGAGAGAGAGAGAAAGATCAGCGAACAATGGGGTATCCCAGGTGAAGTGAGGGAGATTACGTATTCCTTGGTGGCGTTAAGAAATATCACGAGAAAAGAAATGAGTAGAGGAATAAAAAAAAGGAAGTATAGATGGCATCTAAATCATGAAGACTTTACGACTAGCTAGATAGACATTCTCTCCCCCCCCCCTTTTTTTTTTGCACGCCCCCATCCTCCCCCCTCTTTCCCCTCTAATCTTTGTCCTCTCATGTAGTGGCATGTTGTACCCGTACCCCGATATGTAGTGGCGGCGTCTAGTGCCACGCTGGGACAGACAGGTGGTGCAATCGTAAGTAGTAGGTACTGTAGGTTGGGCTAGGTAGGTAGGTAGGTAGGTTGTGGCAATGATAGGGGGGTAATGGCATTCTCGGCTTCTCGCGGTGCCTACGCACCTAACCTTAGTTAATTCACTTTACCTCCCCGAGGTCAGGCGGGACGATACCTCGACGGCCGTCTGAAGCGCGAGGCGAAGGGCGAGTAGCGGGGAAGAGGGGAGGAGGCGGGTCGTGGGAGTCTGATGAATTGAAATGACCCCGTGGCGGTGTTTAGTGGTGGCGGTTTGCTCGAGGGAAGCTTCTTCACCATTTGGCTTCACTCACGATGAGAGAGGTCAGAATAACATGGTTTGTTCTTGAGAGTAGGTAGACGAATGGCTGCGAATTAATTGGAGATCTGGTATCTTGTAGCAAAACAAAACAGAAAAAAAAATCATTTCCTTGCTCTCTCTCTCTCTCCCTCTTCTCTCCGGTTTTACACTTCCCCATATGCATGGTGTTCCCATCGTGGACATGCACCTTAATAATAAAACAGCCATATCCAAGCAAGAAAGCCAACTAGACAGATCGCATCAGATAGACATATTAGCTCCCACCTCATCTCAGACGTGCCTTCGTGACTAATCGCCCTATCGGCTCTCGAAGCAGTGTCTAGCACGCCCACCTGTCACCGCAGGTTTTTATGAAAACTGCAGTTGACACGGCAGGTTCTTTCTCCCACTGCGTTGGCAGCACTTGAGTCAGCGCGTCCAGCTCCTCCCGCGCGGCCTGCATCCGCTTCTTCATAGAATCCGGTATTGCGGCGGGTTCGCCCATGACCTCTGCCTCGTCCAGCAGCTTGATCTGGTCTTCTATTTCGGCGCAGACCTCTTCGGGCGACGCGTCTTCGACCAGCCGGGGCAGCGGGCCCAGCTTGACCTTCTCGGTGTCGTGCACGAATATCATCTTCTGCAGTGAGTTGAGGTCCACCTTCTTCCACCGCAGCACTCTCCATGCGCCTTCGGACACCACCGCAAGCCGCTCTATCTTGTCGAGGCCTTGCGTGCGCGCCCATAGCGACGAGCACTCGGGCTTGAGCTCCGAGTGCCCGAAAAATACCGTGTCGCGGCTGAAGTCGACGTACACCCGCGACTGCCTTCCCCCGACGCCGAAGGAGAGGATGTAGTGTTTTAAGGCTTCGTATCGAGCCTCTGCGTTGACGTGTAGGAGGGCGGGTATTTGTGTGGTGGACTGCCATGTCTCCTCATCATCACAGGCATGTGATAACGCCTCGTCCAGAGACTTGGGTGTCTGTGTATTTCGTGTATAGGGTGACTTTATGACAACGATCCTTGCTTCTGGCATGGCATGTTGCCAGATCTTGATTCGTAGTTCGGGTGGAAGCTCGCCGAACTTGGTAAAGTTTGTAGGTCTTTGGGACTTGGTGAGAAATAGCGATGTTTGTTCCATTATGCTGTCCATGATGTCGAGGAGGTGATAATACTGGGAACGGTGCCAACGGTAGAGTCTTATAAGAAGAAGTACCGAGCTAAAGAGAGCTAAGAGAGCTACGGGAGCGTCATAATATAAGTTTACTGACCGGGCAGTGACTCTTGGCATGATATCAGTAGTGTAGTTTATGGTCGAGTCAGGCAAGATCTGTGAGCTTATAGTCTAATGTCCCCAACAAGGATAGTGTGACGACCGCGCAATATGTTGCGCTTGTATGTAGTGGTTGCTTGCCGGCTGGTTGGTACTGCCGACATGTGATTGGTAAACGAGGCTAGAGAGACAATTGCGGATAATATTGCTACATACATTTGATGCACTTTCACTTACGTTTCTTGAGCCACACTGTAGGTCGCCATCACTTATATGCCGTGGGTGCGTGCGTCGAGCAATGAGGGGTCTCATCCTGTCAACGTCCCTGGTTTCGTCGCACCTGACAACTCGAAAGATACTCCAATACTCATACTCTGGTACAGATCGAGACTTAGAGCCAACGAAGCCAACAAGAGCGGAAGGTTGTACCTTTTTGGCGCTAGAATGAGACCACTGTCCGCTGGGTTGATTCTACGCGGGCGACTAGGCGGACTGGAACGTGGTTAGATGAGAACAGACAACGCCACCATAGGCTAACGTTCGATGCGAGGCAAGCGGACACGGCCACCGACAGGCCGTCTCCGTCGCCGCGCCCACTTGACGTTGGAGCGCAGAATGCGTACGTAGTCGAATACAACTGCACGCGATAACTTGGCATTCCCACTTAGCCTCCATGCTGCGAATCGGGAGGTAAATATCAAATGACTGATCTACTGCCGCATAGCGATCAACAGGGGTTCGCTTGAGGCTGTATCGTCCTTCGGTTCCGAGATATCAGAGGACGATGTGCGGTGCGATCGGATGGGGTGCTTGCTTTCTCCCTTGGAGTGAAGGGTTACTACATAGAGAAATAGCACTACTGGGCTGAAAACGTTGGCGAACCTGAACTGAGACACGAACTTGTGTTGCTCGTGACTAGTGAGCCCCCAGGTTGACCTTGCTCTAAGCCGCTACCCCAGATCTTCAGGCAAGTTACAATCTTGATTGGACATGGCGGGAAGTGAGCAACGAGGGGGTCAGAAGGCTAAAACCACAGGAGCTATGAACGAGTGAGTCGTGGTAAATTTAGGTTAATAAATTCGATGGCTGTTATTGGTAGACGTTGTAAATCCAGGTAAGGAAGAGGCTGACTGTCTTCTTTGACTATTATTCAGCGGAATAGGTCTACACAGGTAGTCGGCTTCGTCGTTTCCCAATGCCCGATAATATATGCAGGTGTAAGTCAGGAAGCGCTGGAGATTGATACATTACAGTCACCGCCAAGTCTTGCACACTTACCCTTTGTATTGTCCTTTCTGGTCCTGTAAACTCTGAGAACATTATATTGGTGTGTTAATGTTACTCCTCCACTGGGAAACTAGCAGATGGTTGTCTTGGACTAAAAGGGGGTGAGTAGGGGGGGTGGGGGGGAAAAGGAAAAGGGAGACCTCATCCAATGCCCATTACCGTGTGTATGTCTCTCTAAAAGGGGCTCCAACTGTTCTTCAGTATCGGGAGTCGGCCGGAAGTCGTCTCCGTGCCGAGCTCACTTGTAATCCAGCACAGATCGACGGCAGAATGAACGCGCAAGCCGCGCACATCATTACCAAGCATCACTATCACAAGACGCCTGCTTGCATACAGAATATGTAGGAGACGGGTCTGGACATGCAATTATTCTCTACCGAACACTCTAAGAAAAGAGCACGAATGAGTAAAATAGCTAATCGTAGTGCTAGGAATCTGGTCGTCTCCGAGTTTCTTATCTGGGGGCTCATGGGAAAACAGCTCGCAATGCGCTGCTCACTCAGGGGCAGTTCCATGTCCTACCCAAATCCAAGACATATCGTCAAACCTTTTTGAGTCATGGTTACCAAGGCTATGGTAACCAAAAAGGTCGCTGTCTGCTAAGTTCCGAATACCGACTGTACTCAACGTCAAACGCAGAATCAACGGGTTCAAAGACTTCATGATAAAACCTTGGTCGATAGGTTCACCGTTTGCTGGACCGTCCCAACTAGGTGCCTACTCATTCGCCACTGTAAGAATAGAAGGTCTGCATATGGGGTTTGCCTCAATTCCATTCGCGGACATGCAGGGACCTGTCAGATGTCGAGTTTTTAGTTAGGCGTTGACACTCAGACCTAGCGATGTTCATCATCGGCCTCGTCACCAGACTGAAAATCCCAGTTTGAGTTGTCCTCCCCTGAACTTACATAGCCACGACTATGACACATATGGCTCCCAATGACACGTTGGACTGGGATGAAAACCGTTGCCGATACATATGACGTACTGACTTTGAGCTACGATGGTGGTTCTCAGGTAGAGTTCGAATAAGGCTTCTTATTCCCGAGGTTCATGAGCTTTCCCACACCTCCGCGGCTATGAGGAATCGCCTAATGTACGTGATTGTCAGCATTCTATTCCTGACCAATAATGATTTTGCGGCTAGATCCATACGCACTACATAGTTGGATGATAATATCTTCCCCCGCATGTGTGCAGCTCCAGCGCTGCAATTAAAGGGGGCTATATGCGAATAAGACATTCTTTCCAGACCTCCAACCAATATAGGCATGAGTGTAACGGTTATCAACCACGTCGTATAGCCCTAGCCAGTAATATAGGTAGTTCGAGTGCAAGTTGTAATATTGTGTTAGCATGTCGATGGTCTCGACCCCGGTCTGCAATAAACACTGCGTTCTGAATGATTCATTCATGATGGTCTAGATTGCCTGGGAATGTTCAATCGACCGACTCTGGCTTCCATAATGCCCATCTGCCACACGATGGCGCACTAGGATACCTTGACTACTTTAAAGGTGTGTAAATACAACCTGTGCTTAGGACTTGGAGTGGCCCCCTGAGCTACATAGTAGGTATACGTCACTTACCCCAGATTCTAGCATGGCTAGCTGTCACTATTGATGTCCAGGAACAAGGAATAGTTGCTGTAACTGAGACATAACTGGGAGTTACATAGGTAGTTAGGCACTGATCAATATAATGGGCCATGAAAATTTCCTTAATCAAGATACAGTGGGGTGAAATAAGTATCGACCAATTTTTTTTCCAGCTTTAACCACCACAATTACCCTCTTACTTTAACATTAAAACTTTTACACTACAAATAGCTTTTAAGATATAAAAAAAAGCTGAAACTTTTTGTTACTTATAAAAATACATTAAAAACCTTTTTTTAGCTAAATAGCTTTATGTGGTGCAGAAGGAGGCATTGTTAAAGTGAGAGGGTAGTTATGGTGGTTGAAGCTGGAAAAAAAATTGGTCGATACTTCTTTCACCTCACTGTATATAGCTCTCATTATTACATCCGGTTTGTACAGACATTGCGCGGGATGTTATTTGTGGTGGCAATTGACCTACATAAAAGCTTGTTTTGACATTAGCTCTGCTTATATCTATTCATTTGCTACAGTAATTTATTTAATTTAGAGGGCTTTTCCACCAATGAATGGCATGCAGCATATCATTTATTCTCGCAATGGCTAAGTTCTTGACCGTCGCTAGGAACTCCCCCCCTAAGTACTACGGAATATTGGGAAGCATTAAGACTAACCTAGGAGGTACTACCTAGACAAATTACCTCAACACCCTGTATTGAAAGGGGTAAAGGCTCAATATCACTTTAGCATTTTGTTATGGGTTATCGCGAGTTCTCGAGAGGTTATTCTCAGTTTCAGGAGACGTTTTACAGTGAGATTAATCACGTCTGGTGTATCTAAACACCTGGTATTCATAATGTGACGAAAGTGAATGTTAATTACCGAGCTGGCAATTAGCTCTTATCAAATATACGTTGTATGCGCTGTATATACGATGTGCGATACATAATACCAATGTATTTGGAAGGTATCATTAGTGGGAAATGATCGTACCATACAAAAGACGTTGGGAAAAGTCCCTTTTAACCCTCCTGCAGTTAAGAGGATTTCTATCCGTTCCCCTCAGTACACTCTTAATCATTATCTGGTTCGTCCTCTTCCCTAGGAATGAATTCTGAACCATACCCTTGTACTACCCAGGGTTGCATCCAAAGACCTTTATCTCCGTCCAAATATTCGAGATATCCAGCTAGCCCTTCAGCATCCATTCCATACGGATGAAACCTAAGAGTCAAATAGACTGTTGAACCCAGATCTCCTGATAACTGAGCTATACGCCCCCAGAAAAGTCCAGGTCCTTTCCATAAGTACCGAAGTGCATCGGCATATTCGTTAAGGTCTGCCCGTGCAAGCCTAGCCATGGATGTAACTATGCTCGCCCAAGCCTCAATATGTCGGGGGTTCATTGTTGAATGCATCAACCTGACAGATATTGATTGGTCTCGAGTTTCCGGATTCCAGTCGTATGGCCTGTCACCGGTAACCTTCCACCCATGCATGCCAAAATAGACAGCCATGTCGCCTTGGTTTTCTGGATCATCGATTTGTTTAGAGTCTCCTAACCCTTCTCTGACTATTTTCGAGCAAAGTTAGTCATCTCTTCCCTAGGTGAGTAGATGGCGGGCTGGAGATGGGAGAGCGATCTGATTACTTACGCGCATTGATACTGCGATATTGCCAAATCTCACGTATTACCTCCCCCTTCAGATCATCTTCTTCGAAGACAATAGGTACATATTTTCGGAACTCATCCATTCTCTTCTCTGAGTAGACCCGGTTTCTAAACCATTCCAAGTTAACGATTTCATCCTGGTCGTGTGCATACCCCTGATTGTTCCGCATCAGTTGCAGATATTTTGCGATCCGGCTGTGTGTCCCTAGCGGCCGGGTTGAATACTCGGACCCCCTATCCTTGCGGAATAACTTCAGACAATTCTGTTCGATGAGAATCCACAGTGTGGCGAACTTCTTCAGTTGCGTCAAGGTCCAAAACTCAGCGGCGCCGACGTGAATACACACCGTCCCTCCAACAGTAGACAGCGGTTTGTGGAACCGATATGTATCGCGTAGTTCCAGGCATACAGCATGGAGACTGTCCGTGCTCTCGGGGGTACCAGCATACATGATGCGAGACCTGAGCTTTCCTGGAAACCATTTATATTGTCGAACAAGGTAGGGCTTCTTCAATGGCAGCCCATAATCTGCATCTACGAGGTACTCGATAAGGATGTCAGAACTTCTACCAAGAGTGTAAAATCTGTGCTGCTCTTGCATTCCTCGCACCGGCCATTTTGAATTAATCGGACGCTCATATAAGTCAGTTAAAATAAGCTTCAGCTGGGTTACTCGCCAAAGTGAGTCCTTCGTGGTCTGGATTAGCTGTTCCCGCACATCGTCTGGCCAGTTACCCCTGAGAAATGTTGGTCTTCGAAAATTGTTGGCGATATAACAGATCGTGGTATACAGAACCCAACCTGGGTGTATTTGAATCGATTTCAAGTATTCATAAAATTGATCTCGGATTTCTGCCCAAGCTTGTTTTCTATTCTCATCGGGTGTCAGGTTAGGGTTCCATTCATATCCGTAGCCGAGGGACGCGTCCATAAACCCACATATTTGGATGTGGGTATCGGCAGCCTCCATGACCCCAAAGTCCAGACGATCATAGAAGGTCGATTCGTCTTTCACATTGTGACCCGGCCAAAGGGAGTCGTCGTCGATTAGAGCGGTGTCTTGTGAGGTAAGTCGAAGCGTTTCCAGTGTGTGGTCTCTAATCCACAGATTCCACCTTTTCTCATCAAACTCATCTAAAAATCTGATACCATTTGGACGAAGCTTAGGAGTACCCAGGTACCATGGAAGCCAACGAGGCTCCCATGGGTGTGGATCTATTTTACTGTTTCTGCCACGACAGGTCGCCATAGCAAACTCAATGCTATATCCCCAGGTGAGTAAGTTTTTCTGAATGATAGCTGGATCGAATTTCTTCTTCTCTGGTTTCTTGTCGGTAGATTTCTTGTCGGGACCGTTTGGATCGTCTGGGTTGTTTGTATTTTCAATATCATCATCATCTGCATCTTTCATCTCTTCATCCTCGTCCTCACCATCCTCAGGTACTATATCAATCTCATCTTCTATAATCGAAACACGTTATTGACGGATCTTCATAATGTCATGGAGAGAAGATGATGCTTGGGAAAGTCTAGTAGTTGCTTAAAAACCATAGGAATGCAGCTTCCAGCTGATTGGATGGCAAGGTTGAGCCAAGGTGTGTCTTAATGAAAGAGATTGGAACCAGCTTGCTCTGAAAACATACCTGTTTCAGGAGTGTAGTCAAGATACTCAAATATATTGCCCTGATACTTGTCCCGGAGTCCCATGCCAACAACGTCAATGTCCTCGCGCAAATCCAACTGGCGGTACTTCTTCTTCTCTTCTTCTGGGTCCGGCTGTGCCATTGATGGCTGTGCCATATTTTCTGCCATTGTGTATATCGACATGGTTGGTACCGGGCTTTCAAGTTTCTACTAAATTAGTGGCGGAAAACGCAGCAGGCATTGGCATAGGAAATCTATGCCACGATACTAAAAGCCACAAAAGAAGTAATTGTATGTACTAGCGTGGTGGTTACAAGAAATATCGCAATTTGAGTTATATAAATATACGGTTTTGGTGTTGCCAGACCTTTATAATCGTGGATTCCTTTGAGGGCCTTATGAAGAGTCAGTCATTGATCTCAAAGAAACGGTGTAGATGTTGATATAAGGAATTACTTCCTTATTTAAATTTGCTGTTCTTTGTCCACCTATCCGAAAACATCATTTTGCTATACAGATCAATTATGTCAAATGGAACATAACGACAGCCTAATTTACCTGCATATATTTCTATGTATGTAGTTGATAACATTACAAGTCGATCAGTTGAAAGGTTGTTATGCTGATAGTTTTTCAACCCCTATATGATACACAGGCAATTTATCCCTACTGCCAGGATAATGGTTCACTCATTCATATTTACCCTACATAACTTGCTATTCTGTGAAGGCAAGTTTTCCATGATCATCTGGGACATTTCCCAATCTTCTGAACCAACCCCTGTGTGGGCATAGAAAACCCCAAGAGGATCGAAGCGCTGTTTTAATTGATAAAGCCTTGGATACTTACTCCCAAAGAAAGCCTGGGTAAAGTTGGGCTCAATGTAGTCGGCTTCCGACAGATATGAGCCACCGTTGGGAGATACGTCCCTCCACCTCTGCATCCAGTCAAACGTGAGCTTGTCACTAGCTGTCTTGATATCGGATGCAGATATAGTCGGATCCCACATCGTAGCCAAGACAGCATGCATCACGGTATCTCTCCATGCCGGGTTGATCGCATTATCTGGGTAGCCTGTCTTAGGAGTTGTTGCTATATTGAACGCAATCACAAATCCTCCTTCCTCAACTACGCTTTTGATCGCATCGAATGTAGCATTGAGTTTTGCAGTGTCTTGCCAGTTGGATCTCGGGAATAAACGACTGGCTTGACGAATCGCGTTACTTCCCCAAGCCTCGACAGGGAAAGATGCATACCAAGCATCATAAAAGTCGTCGTACTCTTGGTACACAGGACTAACCTCGACTCCTATTGTCCTGAATCGTTCAAAAAGGGGGGCTACAAGTGATTCTAGGTCGTATCGTGACATTCCTGGAGCAAACCATCTGTAGAAGGCAGGGGTCAGAACATGGACGAGTTGAATTGAGGAAGTACTCAAAACTTGATGAACTGAAATATCACTCACGGTCCCATATCTGAATAATATTGTCCTCCGCCGAGATTTTGAATACGAAAGTACTCATAGTTTCCAGCAGACTATAAAAGGTGCGTCAGCAACTATTCTACCAGAATCATTATTTACGCTTGGTAAATGTTTCGAGAGTGGGGAGGTTCAAGACATAACACGATATGCAATCTATGTTTCCAAGGTCTACTGTGATGGGTAAAAGAGAACTCAAAGTCTAGCTTACAGAATAAGTAATGAAGCCGTCGAAGAAGGCGCGGAGAGCGGCCCAAAACTGATCAGCAGTAGTGGTGTTGCTTGTTGCCAAGGTATAATTCAAGGTCGTAACCCCAATCTTCGGGTGCGCTTTGACGATAACAGAAGTTACAACGCCGAACGTGGACCCACCGCCGCCGCGCAGAGCCCAGAACAAGTCGGGATTACATGTGGCGGAGGTAGTAACGAACCGCCCATCTGATGTGACGACTTCCATTGACAGCACTTGATCAGCACCCATGCCATAAATGCTGGAGAGCGGCGAGTGTCCTCCGCCAAGGATGTATCCACCCATGACGCCGACGGTCTAATATATTAGATTAGCATATCTTTTATCACATGGGAACCATCACTCTTACACGGCCCTCGCCTCCCACGACGGTGACTCCGTATTTTTTCGCTGCTTCGTAGATCTCGAAGGCTTGGATACCGGCACCGACCTTGAATGCGGGCCCGGTATAGGAGCCTTCTTTGTAATCTTCGAAAAACCGTATGTCTTTGAGATGATGGGTCCATATTGATAACGCCCCCATGCCGGTAGACTTTGCGCTGAAATCATGTCCTGTGTTTTTTATAACCAGCCGAAGATTGAGATTTCGTGCTAGGTTGATCGCAAGTTGAATCTGGGCGACGTTGCTGACATTAACAGCATAAGAAGGATATCCTCCAACCGTACAGTCGCTTGCGGAAGGAACGAGAGTCGGTGGCAGGCATGTTAGCCCCTGAAATAGGATTGCGTTGATTGATGTGGGATCTTCAGTGCTGGTATGTATTAGAATCGAGCCTATAAGTGATATTGGGAGATATTACTGGTATATTGAGCCGTTGATCCAGTTATTGGCGATGAAGTCACACTTGGCTTGGTTATAGTTATTAAAACTATCGTAACAAGGCGCTGCATAAGGCACAGTTTCGATCAGGGCATTTCCAAGTAAGAGATTGAAGAGTCTCCATAGCGACTGTGAAGGCCAAAAGTAGTCTCCCGGATACGTCTTGCATTTACCAAAGGACACATGATTCGAGATATTATCCATAGCAGAGTTATTTTGAAAGGCGAACAGCGTAACATTAGACAACTTTAACTGGGTGAGGTTTGTAATGACCGCATCGGTCAGTTGCAATGTCTCGTACGTAAACAAGTCTGCAGTTGAGTTTGAGTCCCGCTCGTCAGTCCTGTCTACCGCAGGAGCCACAGTAGACTCATTGGCCGCTGGTTGAATGGTCAGTAGCCTCGCAGTGCATGTAAACGTGCCTCAGACGTGGAGAAAATTAAGTACATACGAACTGTCAGGTTGTAAAGCGTTATGGACTGGGCAATAACCAAGCGCGATATTGGGAGCAAAAGCGCCTTGAGGATAAAATACTTTAAACGTGACATAGTTGTCAAGACTTGACCCAAGATTCGGTACTATCTGGATCGATGGTCTGGCTCGCCACGAAATAGTAGTTTCGTATTATACTAATTACAAGAAAGGAGGCGGGAAATTATTAGATTTAACTACATGCATATTATATATATATATGTAATCACGATGAAGTCACTCGGCAACCGTGCCTCCTATGGTGAACGTAAACGGATATGCTCGAGACGTTTCACCGCGTAGAGTTGTAGGCTTGGAAAAAGCCCTTGTAACACGGCCCATACACCTATTCTTTGTATGTAAATGTAACTCCCGCATTCGGATTCGGGATAGATTGTGCACAGAGAGCTGTACTACGAGACTATATGACAAATATGTGCACGCTGCTACTAAAGCCGAGCTGACATGCTATCAAATACCTATTTTCGACTTACTCCATCACTCCGATTTCGGGAAATACCCGGCCCTGGAAGAGATATCTTCTTCGATCGTCCACACTACCTAAAACTCCTACAACTCACAACTATATATTGGTTTTATAAGGCGGTAGGTTATACCTAGGCACAATTTACACGTTATTAAACCCATCTTTCTCCAGGGGAAATTACGTTGGCTTAATCCCGTTTCGTGGTTTTGGAGTTCGTAGTTCCGCTCTTACATGGCCAGATATAGATGATATTTCCCTACGAAAGGGGGCGTGTTACATCTAGGCGATGCATATCCGCCCGGTTGAATTCATAAAGTATCCAATGAATTTCAAAGCCAAGCACCGAAAAACCTGCCATGCTTACAGGAATTTTACCGCATATCACATAGAACGAAGAGATCAGTTTTGACCTTCCTGCCACTGTTAGCCTAGCTCATCAACGTACAGATCAGCATTACTGTTCCTGTTCGCCCTCGAAGCAGCATATAACATGGGAATACGCACAACTGCATGATCCCGTCATGTTGTGCATATCAAATGGTGTAGACGAAATCGATAATTCACATAGACCCTTCTGATGACGCATGATCTGGAGCAGAACGAAACAAGAAACACATGAATCCGATCTATGCTTCCCGCCTGGCGACCTGGTCAATGGCGTGGTTAGAGACATGAAGTTTAGGTAATTATATGCAAGATATTCAAGCCGGAATTGGTTCAATCTATATAAGGCGTCCGGAACATAGTTCGTGTCACGGCATGGCTTCGGGACCCATTGTTTCCTAGACAACACAGGAACCAATAGGACAACAGGAGCTTGGGTACGTACCTGCCCCACCTATGTATATAGCTGTATCTGGAGGTACCATCTTCCATTTGCTTTTTCTTTCCTTTTTTAACTTTAGTATTCTCGTCAATAGTACAGGAAATCAAGCATTGCCTTTGAATCCACCTGCGCTGCCGTGACAGTTCGTGTGTTCCTTATTGGCCTTGTAATTTAGCTCTCTATGAGCGATCCTTGACAGGGCTTCGCGCTTTTTGCTATTGCCACAAGTTTGAAAGGGATTAACTGAAGAAAACCCCGGTCCACGTCAAATCAAGAATCTGGGGTAAATCCATCCCGGTTGATGAGGATCCAACATCAGATAGTAACGCTGTGTTATACATCTCTCATGTATCGCGAGTCGTATGTGTTCTCGCATACCACATATATAAGGACTAATTGCCAGAAGGCAATAAGCGTTCGTTTTTGTCTCACTGGAATGGTGTTATTCACTCTATTATACGTCACTTCTTAGTCACAAGTTGAAAATGTCCTGAGATAAAGGGGGTTGCAAATACAAGAAGATCTCCCGACAGTCCACATTGCGGACGCATTATTTTTCTCTTTGTTCACTTCATATCCGAGTATTTCTTGCTAGTTAATACTTATAGGAGCGCAGCATCGTCTTTACATACAACTTGCGCATAGTCATGGCGAGTACTACCAGACTTCAATCTCCTGGAGATCCGGCCGTGTTATCTGAACCTACTGTCGATCTATATCCTTACTCACCGCTTCAACAAGATGGCATTTTTGTCTTATTTTTCTTTCCTTCAATCGCTCTTATTGTTGTTGGCCTAAGAGTTTATGGGAGGATAAAGTCTAGGCAGTTCGGCTGGGGTAAGGAATAATTTTCTTTATTCGGGACACCATCTCTCCAAATATTTGTTGCTGACCTTCAGCTAGATGATGTATTGACTTGTGTAGCAATGGTGAGTCTGGTTTCACTTTACATACCGATGCTTTCTAATAATGGGTGGAGTAGGTGTTTTCTATTGCTGAAACGGGCTGTTCATATATGGGTAAGTGCATGGAGTAGCGATATCAACTTGCTCCCCTGTATAGTCGTCGGTAAACATAGCCCATGCCATAGCTCACAGCTCTACTAGGCATGCGAACAGCTTACTTTGGTGTGCATATCTATAATATACCGCCAACAGCCGATAGAAGCCTAGGGATGAAGTGGAACTACTTGATCCAGATTCTATACAACCCTATCTTAGCTCTTGTCAAGAGTTCTATTCTCCTGTTCCTCCTTCGTATCGGCGGACAGCAACGAAAGATTCGATACTTGATCCACTCACTAAATGCTTTCAATATCGGATTGATGATTGCGATATTTATAACAGTAATCTTTCAGTGCAGCCCGATTTCATACTTCTGGGAAAGAGTCAGGGATCCGACATTAGAGGGATCATGTATTGATACCGGAGCTTTTTATATAGCCACAGCAGGATTGACGATTTTCACGGATATTCTAGTCCTCATACTCCCATTTCGGATCTTCATGGGTCTAAAGATGTCGGTTAAATTGAAGATCGCTATCATGGCCGTGTTTCTCCTAGGTGCAATGTAAGCAGTAGAAGGCTTATGATTACCTGGATTTCATACTAACATTGACTCGTAGTGTGACTATTGTCAGTATACTCCGATTGCTATGGATAATTGAAGTCTCCCTCTATCCGATGGCACCAGATGGCACCTACGATATCCGCTTTACATACTCGGCCGTTGAGACTAATCTGGCAATAATAACGGCATCGGGCCCTGCTCTAAGGCCTTTATTTATAGTGTGGTTTCCTAAGCTTTTCTCGTCAATCCGCGGGACATCGAATCAGAACTACCGATTTGGGGGAAGTAGGTATGCTACCGGAGGCTCTGGACATTGTGCTCAGTCAAGGGGGCATGTCGGTAGCTCGAGGGGTGACCACGGATATGGAACTGCTTCATTTGCTCTGAACAACATAAAAACACGATCAGAGGCTCGCTCAAGGTCACCTACAACAAGCGAAGAGGAAATAATAACATCAACGGGGATTATACGTACGACTGAAGTTGATATCGAGTTTGGATCAAGGCCTCCAACCCAACCAGAAGAAAGTAACAGTGAGATCCAAACGAGTTCATCAGATATAAAGGGGTAGAAGCATGGCTGTTAGCCTCTCTTAATTGATCTAGTAATACCTTATTACGAGTTTCTAAATTGTCCAACGTTTGCTGTTATAGAGAGGATTGATTATCACAAGTGACCCTTCGAAAATTACTTACGATATACCGGATTTATAATACTTAAAGAGTGAACGTATGTCTGCATAGGTTTTGGAGTCGGGAATTTTTACCTCCACATTATACAGCATCTTATAACTCATCTTGAGGTAGTTTAAAAGTCGGTAATAATGTCAACCATGCGCCACAATTGAGCGTTAACGGGATAAAGGCAATGAGGTAGGGAGTATACACCTCAATATTCCGGCCTTCTATGAGACTTAAATATTGTACTCTTTCTTAGATAGCAGACTACATAGGTTTAGCGAGAGTAAATTTCAACTAGCTTTAGGTATGGAGATTTCTCTTTTGAGTTTTGTTCCCAAAAGCTCTGCGTTGATATAATATCAGAGCCTAGGTAGGTAGGTACCTAGGTAATATTTCCGGTAATGACTAGTCAAGAAAAGAAGGAGAAACGATACCACAGCGATGTGTAATGAGAGTTGGGAAGACTCCGGTGAAACCTATGTTAATCCATCCATAATAAGTATTGCATTTGATAGTAAATGAATGGCTTCCTTCGCAGGTTCATCCGACCCTCTGATTATTACTCGTGGTTCACCAACACAACTAAGGACAAAACCCTTCTCAGCTCTCCCTATTCGTGTTTGTTCAATTTCGCCTTATTCCTTCTAACCCAGTTTACTGCGGTTTTCGATACTGCTTGTAGGAAGATGAAATCAATGGTGGTGCATACGGCCATAGGGGTAGCAAGTCTTAAGTTAGGGGCGCTTTGTCTAACGGGATGGGAGTTCCCGAGTAGCCTTTCAGCTTCTCCTGTGTCCATGTCCCCGTCGTGCCGATCGAAGAGACGATACCGGTGGTGGAACCTCCGCCGAGCAGCACAGAGAAGATTCCCAGCAGCGGAAACTTTTGGTAGACAGGGTAACTCAGGTCGAACGGCTGGGCCGAAGTGAAGAGATCCTCTACAGTAGCGTGTGGGATAACTGAGCCAAGTTTGATCGCTAAGATTTCCGGGTGTATGTTTTGGCAATTATCGCCGATACCGTCGTCACCGAAGATGTACGTGCCCCCGCTGCCCCATTGATCCGTCTCCAGATTGACGATGGACTCGGATTTGTTCGGGATCCGGCTGGCTGGTATCTGCCACGGCATTACCGGCACTTGCAGTTCTAGGCTGAGCACACCGCAGAAGTCAAAGAAGCGGTCCCATTCATATGGGCCGTAGCAATAGCCGTTGATGTAGGCTCGTTGGGTAAAATCGTCGCCTTCGTAGCGGTCGACGGCCAGGAAGTCTGGGCAATATTCGCCGCTATACACTCCCAGCTTCTCAACGTACTCGGCCGTCTCCTTGGCCTTATTGGCCGGTCCGTTAGGGTCATCCTTGTTGTAGATCCAAGCCGAGGTACCGACACCCCAGAGGTTTACCTGCCATCCAAAGGTCGCCTTTTCAGCCACCGTCCGTATCAGCCAGTTGACAGCAACCACGTACCCTTGTAGAGTGTCGGTAATGACGCCAGGAACCTCGACCTCGACCTTTCGGTACTTGAGTGCGTCTTTCAGCGGGTCACACACCGGCATTTTGTGGTCCGGACCCAGTCCGTGACTCTGGCACTCGCCGAGAAAATCCGGATTGACGATATAACCGGCAGGCACCGATTCCTTACCCGCCTTCTTGGCCAGTGTTAGCGACAGGATCAAGTTGCCAAAACTGTGTGCGAGGCCTGCCTTATCCTGCAAGTTGGGCATATTACCCCCGGATAGGTTCACAGTGTACGAAACCAGAACCGGCAGCACCGGATGGTCGCTGCCGAGTGCCTCTTCAACTTTATTGGCGAGCTGAACCGTTTTGGTGGTGACGGGATCGTCGTCTAGATAGCGACCAGCATCGCCTGCGCCGTCATTGCCAGCATACCTGAAAGCCGAGGATGCCCAGGCCTGGATGAAGGCTAGCCCATTGAGATCTACCAGGTCGGTGAGAGCGCCAAAACTCAAGTTTTGAGGGAACCCGTGGACTTTGAGGCAGGCCCCACGGTGAGTCGTAAGCTTCAACTTCGTGAGGCCATCACTAGCGACGGTAAGCTGAGCAGGGCCCTTGACGACATAGACTATAAAGTCGTCGACGAAGCCGGTGACCTGGACCGTGTATTCATTTGGAGCCACGGGCACGGAAAACTTAGATGAATCTGTGATCCGGTTGATCACTTGCGTATATATAAGGGTCTTATCCGACGAAGTGAGCCGCACGGAGATAGTTGCGTCTAGTTTCTTAGAATCCGTGTCTATCTCGATGGGTAGATCTACGAAACCAGAGGTGTCGATATCCTTAGTCTCAAAGTCGCTTTGGTCGATGGTGACACATATCGGCTCGTTCACTAGAGACGTGGACTTTGAAGCGACATATTTCAGGTTATTGAGGATGAGATTGGCCTCGATATCAGCATCGCCAGATAGGGGCAGCTGCCTCACTGCAGTCGTGTGGTTGGTAGGACTATAGAATTCAGCGAGAGTCTCGCCATCTTCCTGTTGAATAACCTTGACATGGAGCTGTTCCTTGTTGATGGGAGAATCAAGCTGTCCAACTTTCACATCTAAGGAGCAGTACTTGTAGACTTTGCCATAGGTCACCTTAATGGTTTTTGTCTCGTCAGTCTCGACAGTGATTTCGCTGGGTAAGACTTCAGCGGGGGCCACAATGGTTTCTTTTTCCGTGGTGAGATCATCGGCTTTGATGACATATTTTCCAGACACCACCTGGAATGACTTAGTCTCTCCAGGAGACAAGGATAGGTCAGTCGCCCGACTACCCTGCTTGAGCTGCACGATCTGCTCTGAGTCTACTAGTCCGGGATCTGGAGCGGAAGCACACGCAACTTCAACTATGCCGCTAGGTAATTCGTCGACGTAGAGCTCAAAGGAATCTGTGTACTTCTTAGGGTCGTCTATTAGGTTACCATTGATTCCCCAACTGAGAGTATCCCCGGTCGTGAATGTGTGGCTCCCTTGAACAGAGAGTTTTGCTGTGACTTCGAAGCTCCCGCCTTTAGTTACCGCGGAAATCTCGGGGGTTATCTCAATCCAGGGGTTAGTCACTGCGTTGAAGCTGATATTGTCAGAGGGCGACTTGAACTTGACGCCTAGGTATTTCTTGATAGTCACACTACCACCGTCCTCGTAGCGAATATGGTCGTTGAATATTACTCCATAATATTGGTTGGCATTAGGGTCGAGATTAGTATTGCAAGTGACCTTTTTCGAACTTGTGGAAGCCATATCGCCATAGAAAACCCAACTTGGGGATAATGATAGGGGGTAGTAGTAATATTAGTAGTATTGTTTAACGTCTAGGTGAAGGCCCCATAGGCTATCCTAAGCAACCTTCAATATTTAGGTATATATACATTTGATGCCATTCTTTGTCTTATAGACTGAAAATTCTTTGTATACTGGTAGCTACGTTTTAATGTTGCTATGTCATTTATATTTTGTCGTACTATTTGACAAATAAAAACCTCCACCCTGTGTAGGAAAACCTTTTTGTAGCCTTCAATGTGATTTGTAAACCATTTTTTGTCTGTATCTTTGATCGAGTTGCTGTTTTCGTGCATTTTATACTGTGGACTACCTATTTTTGACTTAATAATAGCTTTTAGATTATTAGCAGTTTGAACAAATAGTCGCGAGCGTTTTCGGGATGCTGGCCGGTTTCGGGATGTTAGAGGTTCTTAGGTTGGTTAGTTAGCTGGCCTGTATTGTTTGTAGAGCTTTTTGTGAAATCATAGATTTATTTACTTTTTTATATGGCTACTGCATGCGTTATAGCTGTTGAGGTTTTTGACGTCTGGTAGAGGTTGTGGTTTGCAAGGATTTTAACCTTAGCAGTATTAAAGCTATGAGAAGTAGTTGGTTAAATTTATTGACATGGGATTTAAGTGTGTTATTACCTGCCGGCTATTGCCGCACTAACAGTGGACGCCAAGAAGTGATAATAAAGAAAGAAGGTGTGAACAATAGGGCGGTTGAGATTGGGAAAGCTTGAATACTCTGCATATTTTTGACGGCTATGGATTTTTAGAAACGATTACAAGCAAGATGATTAAAGGTAGAAGTTTCTTATATATCTATTATCTCTGAATAGCATATAATTCGTGCCACTGGATGCCGTTACGAACTTGTCCTTGCGTACATGACGGACTGGTCATAACCACCAGCGACAAAATTGTGTTTCGGGAACAGATCGCAGCTCACTTTTTATTGCTAAAGACAGATATTGCTCTAGTTTACGTGTATAAGGTCTAAATAGGCCTTCAAGTACCGCAGTTAAACAAGAGGGAGAAGGCCACCATGTCACGATGTGAGCTGCGGAGCGAAGGTGAGATGGTAACTGTTGCGCAAGGAGCTATGATCAATGGTACATATTCGATCTCGATTCACTATGAGCCATGGCGAGCCCCGTTGGCGTTTAATGTACGATCATACTACTTCTAAGGCCGTGTCGTGGTCATCTAGGTTGCACAGTTATACCCGATGTCAAACAGTCACGATCGAAGTTAGACGGTCACGGCGGGGTTGGTGACGCTAAGGGTTACGATTCCCGGCACACCCATCTCTAGGAGATGATCCGGCATCTATCTATCCTCTCTCACAAACACCATCGAGAAGCCACCGCCGTAAATGCGGCTGTAATTCTCTCTCTGTTGTCCTAACCGCAGCGGTCTCTCCTTGGCAAGATATAGTATTAACCTGGATTCTACTCTTTCCAACAGTTATTTGGGGTGTGTATAGCTCTTTACCTAGGTACCCAAGGTTAGTCTATAAAGAATGGGCCGTTCAAGGGTTTGATCCAACTGAGTTAATTAGGTTTGGACCCGATTGGTAGCTCAAGAAGTAGATATAGATACTCGTAGGATTCGAGACTAGACTGGAGACTGCGGGTAAACTGATAGTCCTGCCTACTCGCTGAAGACCATCAAGTAGTTTCGTTGGCAGTTCGGTGCCGAATAGTCAACCTCGATAGGCGAGCGAGCTGAACAAGTAGCATGACAATTTGGCAGTCAGACCTAAAGAGGAGAAGGGCAGAAGGCACCTTTGCAGGATGTGTAAGTGGGACTGATGCCCCCCAGCCTGATCATGGACGGACATATAATTGGGCTAGCTGGCGTAGTAAGTATATTTGGGCGGCCAAGCTTCAGTGGTTATTGGTCGATATGATCCTGACAATGCGAGATGCAACCAACAGAAGTAACCTGGTCAGTATTGTGCAGGAGGTTAATACTATAGTCCAGTCTTTGCCAAATTACGCACCAGGATCAACACTGATTATGGCGAACCCCGGCGAATGATAGAACCCTGGATGGCCTATAACCAAACTGTCGGGTCTGGACACCTCATCACGCGGCACGAATTACATAGTGACATACGATTGCGTGGGCGAAGACAAGTCGCATGCATACCCCTCGCACAGTAACCTCACCAAACTTGCAAGTCTCTGTTTGCTCTCCCTGGAAGGTGGTGTACAATCGTAACCATTGAAATTTTGGTTTATCGTCCATCCACACACTGTAGGAACGGGGGGTCCTGACCGCTTAAGAGAGATCGCAGATCGCTTCCGCATTGTAGTCTTTGCTTCGGCGTCCCGATGAGTGCCACCCTGAGGAGCGGCCCGGTCGGCTTGAGAGAAGTGGATTATGATGCTAAAGAGACGGGCTCTAGCAGCAAGAGAACTATACTCCAAACGGATACTTCCACATGCCTGACAACTCTCAATCCTGGTTTAGCTGGGACTAAAGCGTCGACTCGTTTCCTTCTAAACTTTGGTGTTGGTGTCTAGGTAAGGATACGGCTGCAGAAGAGACCAACACTTGAGGTATCGTTACCAAGTCGGGACCAAGATGCTTCCACTCAAGCCTATAGGCTTTCTTCTCCCAATGTCACTAGTGTGTTCTAAATGTTAGAATATCCAGAAACCCTAGGCAGGGCGGGCGGGCGGAAAAGACAAACTAACAAGCGCTGCAAGATCCTACGAGCGCTAGTTAGAACAGACGACTAACAGTCTCCCCTTGCTTTTTAGTGTAGTTCGAATGATCAGTTTCTCGACAAGAAGCCATGCTAGGTACTACCTAGTCTTCCCTTGCTTTGAAGTGTGGTTAGAGAAGTTGTGTTCTATCAGGTCTGTCTAGGGCAGCTTATAGGTAGTTTCGCAGGCATCGTTTGAGTTGAAAGACGCCCGAGAAGCACCAGTGACGCTCACGGCCCGGAATGGCATTTGGTGGGAGAGTGTTTGACATGATTGAGTCGTCCCTCAGAACCAAACAGCTAGGCGGCGCTTAACCATGAAGCGCCGTTGGCCACAAAGTGAACCCCCTTGACCGCACGGAACCCCTCCCTGGTGCTTCTCAGCCCAGCCCCCCCCCCCCCCCCCCCCCTCCCAATGGCCTACCTACCTACCTAATCATCCCTGGGACCCGAGGCGTACAAGGTGATCCCAAGGTCCTGTACACGACACGTCAAGTAAGTAGGTACTGTACTGTCAGCCCGTGGGGATTCTTGTTTCTCCAAGGCTCCGTGCCGGATTGACATTAATACACAGCCTTCCTCATAGTCTGCATCCTATTTAGTCCAAATCCGCTCTCCGGTGTCTCTTGGTTATCTCTTATACCCCACCCTTTTCCTCGACCTAAGATACACTAACTAGTTTATTCTCTTCTTCATCTTGACATCACTTCTTTGAATGTCTGTTTTTTCTTCCCTTCTACACACTCTTGTTTACGTGTGTGCCTCTTGCGATCGTTTAGGGGGTCGAATCATTATTGATTTACGGTAGCATAGCTGTAGGCTTGGCAGAACGGGATACCCCTTCGGCGCAAAATGAGAATAGCCTGCTTGCAATTCGCCCCGCAGGTCGGCGACATCGACAACAACCTCAATCGTGCCGATGCTGTCCTGAGCAAAGCGAACCCTGAGGACTTGGATCTCTTGGTACTACCCGAACTTGCGTTCACGGGTGCGTGTTCTTGCTCGGAACATTTCGACAACCAGCTAATGGCACGTAGGATACAACTTCAAGTCTCTGCAACAGATCAGTCCTTTCCTCGAACCTAAGGGATCAGGCATCAGCGCTCTTTGGGCTCGCACGATTGCACTCAAGCACAATTGTGTGGTAACAGTGGGATATCCCGAGAAGGTCGATGTCAAGCCGAAATGGCCTACGTCCCCCGAGTACTACAACTCCGTCATCGTGGTGAACAGCGATGGAGAGACGATTGCAAATTACAGAAAGAGCTTCTTGTATTACACGGATGAAACATGGGCGTTAGAGGGCCAGGAAGGATTCTACGATGGATTCATCCCCGGCCTTGGGAACACATCTATGGGAATCTGTAAGTGATGATGAGCATTGCCTAAGACCGCGAGCTAACCCTTCTCTAGGTATGGATATTAAGTGAGTGTGTCTGCGTATAGCATAGGAGATGACCTGCTAATTGGAAACAGCCCCTATAAATTCGAGGCACCCTGGCATGCTTTCGAGTTCGCATTTCATGTTCTCGAGGCAGAGTCGAACATTGTCATCCTTACCATGGCTTGGCTCACTCGGGAGGACGGTCGCATGTTTAGTCGCATGCCAAAAGAGCCAGACATGGATACCTTAACTTATTGGATAACTCGACTCGAGCCTATCATCCGGTCAGAGAACGACGAGGAGATCATCGTGGTATTCTGCAACCGTACTGGGATCGAAGACGACGCGGTTTACGCTGGAACAAGTGCTGTTATAGGCATTAAGGATGGTGAAGTCAGTGTTTATGGGATTCTAGGTCGCGGAGACAAGGAGCTTTTGGTTGTGGACACCAAAGCTGCGCCCTATGCGAAGTTGGTATATCGACCAGATGAGGAAGGGTCGCTGGTGGCTTCGACTACCGAATCTACCGCAACTCCCAAGGACCCCGAGACGAAAAAGGGATCAGAGGCGCCCCCGGGACCGCAGACGGGGAGCAAGAATAGTTCAAACGACACGTTAGTTGGTCAGCACCCAAAGACCAATGAGGCTTCGACGGTTTCCAGGGCAAGCGCACAGCCCGGTTCACCAACGAGCCAGAGATCATACTCTAGTCAGAGATCCCGCTCTAGTCAACGATCTCGCTCCACCCAAGGATCACACTCCAGCAAGAGATCGCATTCTAGTCAGAAATCACACTCAAGTCAGAAGTCGATACCTTCAAAGAGTGTTACACGGGACTACGACTACGTTCCTCTAGGGCGGAGATCTCGAGCTGGTAGTGACAGGAGCACAAAATCTATCCAAGGCTCGGTCGTCTCCGGCTATTCGGCTGGTTCAGGAGTGTCAAAGGATTCGCAGATGCCTAAGAGCTCTAGCCGCCCTAGAGTACCTAAAGACGCAACGGTTTCAATGAGTTCAACTGGACAGAGAGAATCGTCTAAGCGGGAAAAGCCCAGATCCCCCCCTATCAAGATTCCACCACCTCGATCGGAAATGGACACGATCCCAACTCCAACGGGGCCTAGTCCAACACCCTTAGCTATCCGGCCTAAACTAGTTATCCCAAAGGACGCACATAAAAAATCATCTGTGCCACATGTGCCAACTCCTTACCCCTCTGCCGGTGCCAGGGGTGGTAGCGCGCGGATCTATGGTGGACAATTATCAATACAACAACAGAATGACATACTGACACCGACGACCGCATTCGACGATGTAACACCGCAGTCGCCCAACAGGTTCTTTTGGATACCGTCTGACACACTCTTGAAGACTCCCATGGAGCCGCGCATATGGACTCCCGCATTAGCTGACTCCCCAACACTTAGCATGCGGACTCCTTTGGCTCCAGAAGCGTACGTGAAAAATACCGCTACAGTAAGAACTCAGCCAATTGTGCTACAGTCAGATGAACAATTCCCATCGACGACACCAGAGTCGAGAGGCACGGCCCAGCTTAGTGCAGAAGACGAGCGCTCAGCATCTGACGACTCCAAGCCCACGACTGATGCTGACAGCATCCCAGTAAGGCCATCGTCTCCGAAATCCCGAAATGCTAGTCGATCGAGAACCCACGACCGCTCCGACTCGGCGCTTGGCAATAGGCCTGATTTGGCAGAAATTGCGCAACGCTTGGAAGCATTATCCCCCCGTCCAGGCTCAGCAGCCGCACAGCGGGTTGAAGCCTTTTCGCCACGTCCCGGATCAGCTTTGAGTCACCGAAACCGAGAACAAGAAATAAGCTCGGTAGATAGGCCGGAACGGCCGTCTTCGCCCAAGTCTCGCAATGCTAGCAGGAGTCGATCCGTTCACCAGGAGCTCTCAGACGACCCCTTAGAAGACCAGCGGCAGTCGATCTGCTCAAGGGCTTCAATACCCATAGGTGCTAGCCCTAGCATACTAGACAAGCAGATTACTCGTGGACCGTCGGCCATGTACCGACCGGATAGCCGCATGAGCAATGTCGAGCCGACTTTCCGGCCGATGTCTCGGGTAGCACACTCGAGAAGTAATAGTATTACCTTAAGCCATGTAGCTCAGACGCCTATTCTACCGGAAGCTGTCTGGAGCCGCCCTCAATCTCGAGCAGCCAGTCGTGGTAGACAGCGCGCACCGAAAGACCCGATCGACTCCGCCCAGACCAACGCCCGCGACTGTTCGATACCTGCTAGACGTCCGAGTGCCCCATCTTTCGGCTTCAGGAGTCCTGCCGAGTTTGAGGCAGAAATTAAACGTATCTCCCCAGCGTGGTCTAGTTCCTATCGTGGCTCTGCTGGAAGCGGAGACGAGAACGAAATAATTGGGGAGATCATTGTTCGGCGTTCTCCCAGCTGTGCGATTCATGGAGACAGGCGTCCCAACAACGACAATGGAGGGCATGAACCCCATGCTCGTCCTGCTACTGAAGTCGGAGAGCAAAAGGATGAGAAACAACAACTACATGGTGTACCTGAGTCCGTGTCACCCAGTACAGGACAAGAGAACTCGAAGACAACCGAAGCAGTCCTCTCGCACATTCCCAGTGAAGACTCCCAGCCAAGCCCACCTGCATACACAGCATCCGCCGCAACTCTTACCAGCCCCAAAGGCTCACCAGCAACTCCCAAATCTACATTCAACCCCACTACGCCCAAAGCGATGATCTTCGTTCGAGAAGACGACGACTCCATCCCTACCACTCCAATGTCCGCACCCTTCCTGAAACATCTTCAGATAGCCAAGCACATTGGACAGGAGGCAACCGGCGACGGCATCATGCGACCGAAGAGTGCGGTTTGGTAGAGAAACTTCTATGTGCATATGAAAACTTTCTTCTTTCTATTTTTATTTATACCTTATTTACCTACCCATGTCAACAGCGAGGAGTTCAGTTGGAGTGATTTCTTATGTGAACTATGATGAACCACTATAGCTCCCAATAAGTCGGGACAAGAGGATAAAGGGGGGGGGGCAACTCGGATGGGTATGGAACCCAGGCTATGGAATTATTAGCATTTGCTCTATCATGCGATACCTTCTTTGCTTTTCTCTCTTTGTTTGTCTTTACTTTCTGTTCTTGACCATGCTTTTTTAGTCGGTCACTGATAATGCTCTTATCAAGTCTCTTAGACTAGGTATTACCTAGTTTACTTGATGGCAGTATTGATTTCCTGGAGTTTAGGTCAGACAATCTGCATCGGTCTAAATGCCTTGCAGCATTCTATTGAGTTCCTGAGAAGGGGAAAATTAAGTAGCTTGATACTTATGAAATTGAAGGCCTTTTGGCGATGGAATGTACCTACTGAGACACGAGCTTGTGGAAATGCGCGCATGGGTCGATGAATTGCGCTATTGACAGTCTATTTGATGTACGGACGTACCTAACAACAACAAGCACCTACAACTACATTGATGTATCAAATCAATACACCTAACTTAGTTCTTGTTCTGACGGCGGCGTCTGGAGCCTTGGTTTTATTAAATGATTCGTCTAAGGTTACTTAAGTTTCGACGAACAGAACCAATGGAAATTACCGACCGTATGATTTTGGTCTTGATGCCAAAGCTAGGGCTGGCCTCATCACATGAAAGGCTATCAAGTCTTTGGAAGCATCGTATCTAGCAAGCGATTATCGTCCTATTCGTCCCTCTCGCCAGTCGGATCTCGCTGAGAGGCTAAGATGGCCACAGCAGTGCTCCCCGAGGAGGGTGGATCTCAAGCATGTAACGCACTTGTTAAGCAGGCGGGCTTCATTGGAGTGTGTAAGCGCCGGGCAGGGTCGCAAATTGTCCGGTCCCCAAACTGTGGGTATTCCTAATACTAGGTTCTACTAGGAACCCGGAAAGAGGCTGAATGGGTTGCATCTGTCGACCATCTGGGCAGTTATCGTCCAATTTCGGAATTTTATAACGATGACGAGGCCGGCTAGGTCCTATACGATCGGGCAAGTAGGTAGGTAGAAGGCTGATGATCCAGGAACCCGTACGACACACCTAGCTATGGGACTGTAAGTAATTACCTAAGTTATGCATAGTCTGGGCCTGGGAGATTGGCTTGCGAGACGAGATATACCTAGGTAGTGTAAGGTTAGGTATGTAGGTGGTGTACATACCTATGTAGGTAGTAGGTATGTTATAGTAGGTAGGTATTCGCACCGGAGAGACGACCCCTGAGTCCCTCCTACCAGACTTTCTCATCCTATCTATTCGGTCACAGTCCCAAAAGGGGTGAGCGAGACAGGTTCTGAGGTCTTTTAAAGATTTATGATCGGTCGATGAAGATGAGTCGAGGTGGTGGCCATCGGTAGTCATCAGTATCATCAGCAGCATCATCCCACCCCTGGACGACGATTTCAGCATAGGGCATGAGTCTGCTTTGGGGAATCAACAAGCATCCCCCACCTCAAGCGAGAATGACACCCTGTCTCTCAATGATCATCTTCCGCCACTAAATGGGGCCAAGCATCAACAGCCTCCAATCATATCGTCGAATCCACGGGAGCCCGGGTGTTTGTTAGCTGTGAGATGTGAATAGCTGCAGGGAACCTTGCATTTTCTCGAGGCTGTCACGATTTCCTACTGGTCAGATTCGTGAGATACTGCACACGGCCCCTGCCAGGATCACGTCCTAGTGGGGATCGACTTACTGTGCTCTGTCGGCTGTTGGATAGCTCATTGGGGGACGGCCAGGACGGAGGAAATGCACACCTAGACTGGATGCGATTTGGCCCTGAGACGAGACGATTCCTCGGGCCGTTCGATCGCATCTCGCCTTTGCCATGCTTGAGCCGGCGCTCGTCAGATCTCTCGACTCCCATCACACACGACCTGTGTTCCAACTGCATGTCACCGTGGTGGCCGCGCTTCAGCGTCAGAGGTGAACTGTGAACTGTGAACTGCGAGGTGTGAAGCCTGCTCCCGCTGTGACGGCGATCTCCACACCTGTGACCTGGCCACCGGTATTCTCTCGCCTATTTTGGGTGCCGACCCCAACCAACAGTGCTGAACACCATCGAGGCGCAAGGGAGGCTGCGTATCTATATCCATAGCACGGGCGCCTCAACTTGAACCGTGCTATGCTGGAGGCTTCACTATTATAACGGCCGAATACGTAGGTAGCTGGATATAACGCCAACCTCCCCCAGATCAATGCAAGATCGCAAGGCGTCCCCACGGCCCAAGGCGAAAGCACGGATATCATCTCGTTTTACCACCACCTCTCAGACTGCCGTCTTATGAAGTTGCCTCGGCACTCAAACACTCAGGTCCTAGCCATGCGGTCGCTCCTAGCGACTTTGCTTTTGGGCGCCTCTACGCCCCGGGTTGCGGCAATTATAGTGGCGGACGGATCGCCATGCGGAACGCAGTGCGGCAACGTCCTTGATTCGACGACTCCCGACATGATCGTCTGCGATGAGTATGACTATACCGTCACATCGGCAGGGAAGGTCTTTGACGCGTGCGTGACTTGCGAGTCGACGAGTTCATATGAGACCATCGAAGGGGGCAAGAACGTTACCGACTTGCAATATCTGCTTTGTAGGTTCCCGTGCTCGTTTCGCTGGGCTTATTATGATATCGACTAACTCCTATTAACTCCCCCCGGTAGACAACCTGCGCTACGCTACATCCCATTGCTTGTTTGAAGCAACCTCGGGTCCGTGTGTTACTACGTGGGTATTTTCTCGTGAACTCTCACCATCCCTCGGAAGCTGACCTGGTCGTATATAGGACCGCTTGTGGACCTCTAAGAGATGCCGTCGAGTATGGTAACCTCAGCTCGAGTGTCACCCTCTATGGCTACTGTAGCCTGTGGAGTGACTACCAACTGGAGAAGTGCACGGATTGCTTGAGCGCATGGAGCGAGGGGCATTACCTTCACAATTGTTGGTCTAAATTTCCAGAACGAGAAGGGCTACAACTAACTACGAATACCTTAGTTATGTCAATTTTGTCCGGAGCCTGTAGACTGCGGCTCGAACCACCGGCGACGCTTCCTCTCGAGGGCCAGATATTTTCTACCGACCTCGTCAATGTCACCGACCCGACTCCCACAGCGACCTTTGCCGCCGTTGGTTCCACGGGCCCGTTGAGCAACGGCGAGATTGCGGGCGTGGTGGCCGGGGGTATCGTGATTCTCCTGGTCATCGTCGGGTGCGGCGTTGTCCTCAACGGCAAGCGCCGCAGAAAGTCGTACCTGCGACAGCGAGAGCAGCTGCGGAAGAACTGGCCGAGCCCGCAGGCCGGGGGCGAAATGTTCGAGACGCCGGTGAGCCAGCGGCCGCTGCGCGGCGGGGGATGGGGCGACTCGCCCGTCAGCGCCGCTACCGCCGACGGGTCCTACCCGTACCCGCGATACTTCTCGCCCTACACCTCGCAGTACAACAGCCCCGTCAGCGCCGCCGAGAGCTCGAATCATGCCGCATGGTCAACGACGACGCCGCAGGAGAAGGCGCAGAACATCGGCGTGGCCCTGAGCCCTGATACGGAGGTCTCCCACCACCCGTGGCCCGACAACAAGGGGAAAGAGAAGGAAAAGGCGGACATGGACCGCGAGGCCTACGAGATGCAGGAGGGCGTCAATAGCTCGGACGCGTACGGATATGCCCTGCACACGCCCCCGCTGCAGGCGTACTACCCGCCGGTGCTGAACCATCCGGGCTACGGGAGGCACCAGGGGCAGGCTGGAAGACGGGCGTCGGAAGACGAGACGCGACATACCGGCGAGGCTAGTTGATACTAAACATTGGGTTGTATTGTTTTTATTTGTTTTTTTTTTTATGTATAGTTTCGTCTTGGGCGTGTTATAGCATGGAGTTGGGGTGAAGGGTGTACACACGATGAGGGATTTGCCTACCTATCTGCCTACTGCCTCGTTGGGTTTGGGAATAGTTACATGTTTGCAGGTACGCTTGGGGGGATGGTGGAGGGATGGATGGATGACTGTGTTTGATATATATATATTTATATACCACTTGTCTTTGAAATAGCGAGGGGATATTTTCTTGCTTCCCCTGGGATGGGAGGGGATGTTTAACTTCTTATATAAGTCGTTTGTGTTATATACACATGGAGCGTTTCTAGGTAATTGATGGGGTGAATACTTAGGTAGGTATCTTAAACTTAATAGGTACCTATGCCCTCATGGCAGAAATTGGAGTTGGGGATAAATTTAATAGGGTACTACTGCTACCCGTAAGTAGGTACATAGGTAGGGAGGAAATAATTGAATGAGCAGACTTCAAGTACATTAGTACTCCATTATGTACCTAGGATGTAGTGTATTGTCACGGCACCTACGCGTGGCTGGCCATGTCCATACAATTGAATGTACTTTATTAAAATAATAACAATGAAGAAGAAAAGGTTGTATGTAGCCAGGTCGGCTACACACCTTTTCTTATATACACAGAGACTAAGGGGTCAGGTGACTAGCTGACTAATCAACCAATTAACCAACCAACTGACTAATCAACCAACTGACTAATCAACCACGTGACCACGGCTAGGAGCCGTGCCGTCATATGTATGATACAACTTCATGGAATGTATTAAGGTTAGTATGTATGTAGTAGGTATGTACATACTTACCTAAGTACTAACCTACAATGATGTATGCATTGATACACATACTCCGGCTCCTGTCTACTATGTACGGAGGTCCCTACCAAAAGTCATGGCCGCACCAAGAATCTGGGCATTTTGACTGCCAGTTGCTGACAACCGACATGTTCAGTAAACACTTGTCACTTTATATTTCAGCTAATTAGTTTTATTTTTCTTATAAATTAAGAAAATTTTATATTATATAAAAAAAAGCTTATTAAGCTAAACGTGCTTTTAACGTAAGTTAATATATAAACTTAAACTTAATAAATCAAGTAAATAAGTTAAAAACAATTAAGTTATTCAAGTAAGTAGTAGGCTTTTAGACTTACTGTGTCGGCTGTCAGCAACTGGCAGATAAAATGCCCAGATTCTTGGCGCGGCCATGACTTTTGGTAGGGACCTCCGTAGTACCTAAGGTACTGATTCTGTGGCTAAGGTAACTACCTACCTGGAATGCTTCAGGAGTTCGTGTGGCTCAGCTAAGCTTAAATGCCCAACTGGAGCACGGACACTAGGTACCTAGGTACACCTGATATGTGGATAGGTAGAAAGGTAATCGGGCACTAAGCCGAGAGGGGTTTGGGGTTCTGTGGCTGGAGCTGCCGTCCGTCTTCCCCACAGCGGTGTAGTTCGCGGCCAGAAAAATTTTGGAGCTTCCATAATTTTTTTACTTTGATTTTTTCGTGCCTCGGATCCTCAGTATATTTTCCACGAGGCAGAACGTCCACCACCCATCTGTTCTCTCCTTGTGCCCGGTCGCCTCCCCATACACCAATTCACCCCTCTGCAAGTATAGACACTGCGACAAGCGCGAACAGACACAATGGCTCTTGTCATGAGAGATAGCAAGCCCGATGAGGACGAGTTCTCCATCAAGCCGACTGCCGCCACTCCGTCGGTCGACACGAGCACATGGCCGCTGTTGCTGAAGAACTATGACAAGCGTATGTGGGATAGAATAGAATAGAGCGAAGAGGAGAACTTTCCTGCTGACCCAATTGATTGACCAGTCCTCGTCCGCACCGGACACTTCACCCCCATTCCCTGCGGAAGCTCGCCTCTGACGCGCGACCTGAAGTCATACATTAGCTCTGGCGTGATCAACCTCGACAAGCCGAGCAACCCCTCCTCCCACGAGGTCGTCGCCTGGGTGAAGAGAATCCTGCGTGTAGAGAAGACGGGCCATTCTGGAACACTTGAGTGAGCATAGGTCCCAGCTTGGTTTTTTACTTTCTTTTTCCTCTTTTACTGACGCGCTTCCTCCTCACAGCCCCAAGGTCACCGGATGTCTTATTGTCTGCATAGACCGTGCTACTAGACTTGTGAAGAGTCAACAGGGTGCTGGAAAGGAGTATGTTGCTGTCATTCGACTGCATGGAAAGCTTCCAGGTGGCGAGGCCCAGGTACGTATCCACTATCCTCCCCTGCCCTCCCCTCCAATACACCAATTAGTCTGCTATCCTATGGAAATGTGCCAATGGCAGGCAGACTATATTGTCAATTACATGGTATTTTGGTGCTAATTTGCGTACAGTTCTCTCGTGCCCTGGAGACCTTGACCGGTGCCCTCTTCCAGCGACCTCCCCTAATTTCTGCCGTCAAGAGACAGCTTCGTATCCGAACCATTCACGAGAGCCGAGTCATTGAGTTCGACAACGACAGACACCTTGGTGTTTTCTGGGTATCATGTGAAGCGGGCACCTACATCCGAACTCTGTGTGTGCACATGGGTCTCCTCCTAGGTGTAGGAGCCCACATGCAAGAACTTCGCCGTGTTCGATCTGGTGCCATGGACGAGACCAAGGGCATGGTCACCCTTCACGATGTCCTGGACGCTCAGTACCTCATGGACAACATGAGAGACGAATCTTACCTCCGAACTGTTATCGCCCCCCTCGAAACCCTCCTGACCTCTTACAAGAGAATTGTCGTGAAGGACAGCACTGTGAATGCGATCTGGTGAGCAATCCAAAAAGGGGGGGTTACTTGAAAGAACGGGAAATTTTTGTGCTAACTGCCACCTAGCTACGGTGCCAAGCTCATGATTCCTGGTCTTCTGCGTTACGGTATGCACTATCATATTCCCCCTTTGTAGAACAAAGTCTAACTTGTGATTACAGAGGACGGCATAGAAGCACATGAGGAAGTAGTGATGATAACAACAAAGGGGGAGGCTATTGCCATTGGTATTGCAATGATGTCAACTGTAGAGATGTCCTCCTGCGACCATGGAGTCGTCTGCAAGGTCAAGCGATGTGTAAGCACCCTATCGATCAGAATACTGCAAACATATTTGCTAATTTTCAATTGCAGATCATGGAACGAGATCTCTACCCGAGAAGATGGGGTCTGGGTCCCACTGCCACAGAGAAGAAAAAGCTGAAGGCTTCTGGAAAACTAGACAAATATGGACGTGTCAATGAGTCGACCCCCGCCAAGTGGACTTCTGGGTACAAGGACTACAGTGCTCAAGCTCAACCCGCCACGGCTACCCCCGCTGCTGATGTCACCATGGCGGAGGCTCCTGCGGCTGCTCCTGCAGAGACGGCAGCACCGGCTGCCGAGGAGGCTGCTGCCGATGACGACAAGAAGAAGCGCAAGAAGCACGATGGCGAGACGGCCGAGGAGAAGGCAGAGCGCAAGAGACGGAAGGCTGAGAAGAAGGCTGCCAAGGAAGCAAAGCGAGCCTCGATTGGCAAGAAGGCCGACTCTGACTCGGAATGATTCGTCTAAATCCTGCTGGGGTTCGTTCTGGTAATTGCGGTCGATACCATCTTTAAGTTGCATTCCAGAGTTCTTATATTGGCGTTTCTTGCTGTAATATTCAGTCTCAGGGTCTGGAAAAGAAATTGGCGTTCCGGACTTCATTGCTTTTCTGGCCATAATCGCATCTTGTAGGACGAATGAAGGGTTGGGTGGTCCTAGGTAGATAGTGGGAAGTGTTGCGATATGGAATAAATGAACTGTTCTTTCCCACGTTAAACTATTATAAAGCAGGAGATGAGGATGGGTTCCCCACGAGCACACGTCTTGAAGGTGGGATCTGATCACTCAACATCTTACGTCCTTACATGCGCGCTTACACCACAAATCCCATTAAAAAAAGGGGGGGAACTTGCAGAACCACGGTGCGTGCCTGCTTACCTACGCACCTTAACTGAACATTCTACGCCGCAATCGTGACCTAGGTAGGTAGGTAGGTAGGTAGGTAGGTCATACACAGACTGGGCTTATGGGTCGGGTTATTTTATGCAGAGGACGGTCGACCTGGCAGCCTGGTTAGGATAAGGATAGGATGTGCACAGCTGTCCAGGTAGGTAGGTATCTATCCACGGTTCGCGACCCCCCCCTTCCTATCACCCTGATATATGCACATCCCATTCTTTTTTTTTTTTTCTATTTCTTTTCCTCTTCTATAAATCTGGAGAGCTTTTCGCTCTTTGACTGACGAACGCGAAAAGGGAAAAAAAAATAACTAGGTACCTAGGTAGGTGAATACGGTACGGTGACTACCCCCTAGTATACCTAGGTAGGTACGTAGTAAAAAAAAAAGAAAAAAAACGCACCGAAAAGAATAGGATAGAAAAAAGAAAGGGAGAACCAAAGAATTCCCAAATGCGGCTCTGAGGTAAAAGAAGGTTGGAGGGGAGGGGAGGGGGAAGGGGGGTGGAGGGGGACCGCTTCTCCCGAACCAGATCAGCGCTTCGAATATGGTAATTACTGGATTGGGATCTTCAAATAGTTTTTTTTTTTTACTACCTAACTACCTATACATACATACAAAAAAGGAGAATAGGTAGGTAGGTAAGGTAGGGCACGAGCCTTTTGGGGATACCCGCTGCCCGGGTATGATGTCACCGCCTCGACGACAAACGACACGCGGATGGTCCGAGTTACCTAACCTAGGGCTAAAACTAAACCGTAGAGGAGAGATTAATGGATGGATTGGGAGAGAGAGGTGCGGGTTTCGGGGTTTCGGCGCGGAAGGAAAGATGCGCGAGGCGAGGGGGATGGGATTGGATGGGATTGGAGTGATTGAGGGTGAAGCCGAGAATGATGGTGATGGTGGTGGTGAGGATAGGGAGGGTAGGGTAGGGTAGGAAAGAGGTAGGTAGATAGGTAGATGCAGGGGAGGGAATGAAAGGGGGAGATGGTAGGTACCTGGGTTAGGTAGGTAGGTAGATAGGTAGTTGATTCGAAAAAGTTAACTTGCTTCAAATACTTTTGATGGGATTGGATTATACGAGCCGTGTTTTCTTATCAAAGTCGGTGTTGGTTTGGCTACCTAGGTAGGTTATAGAGGAGAGCTACCTTATCTAGTTTACCTATACTATCTTTCTCCTTGCCGCCGCCGCCGCTACACTACACTACCATGTGCTGATGAGGCTTGTTCGTGGGTTTCCCTCGGCGAGGTAGGTGGCGGTCGGGCGTCTCAAGTTTTATCAATTCTAACCTAGGTAAAGGATGTCTGTCTGTCTGCGTCCTCTAGGGGGGTTTTAAAGAGGGGTTTTTTTTTTCTTCAAGGGGGTTCTTCTGCCTCTCTTACCTACTTCTTGATCCCACGTGGGTGCAAAGTCCCGGCTTTGCATTGATATACCTGGTAGGTATTACTTACACCTAAGGTCAGGTTGGGTTTCGAAACATGTCTCGGCAGTCAGCTTTATTATCACCCCTAGCTTAGCCTAGGGTTTTGATGCATATATAGCGTACGTAGTTATTACGATATTATCTATGCATCTACACTATGTATGGACTTTTCCGATTCTTCCTTTTTTTTTCTTCTTTTCTGTTCTCTATCTAAGCTGCTAGGTACTCACTACTGCGAAAAATGAAAAAGTCCAACTTGGGGCCTTGGCGGCGTGTAGTAGTGTAGTGTAGTGTGTGCGGTGTAGGTGGTGTGTGCGTGCTTCGCCACTGATCCTTCGCTCGCTTTTAGGGATCCTATAATTATTATTATTATTTTGGACGTCTTTTCTTGTTCTGTGTTGTCCTTTTTTGTTTTCTTTCCCTCCTTCACTCTTGGCGCATAGGAGAGAGAGAGAGAGAAGAAGAAAAAATGGTGGGGCACAGGGACACACGTTTTTTTCTTCTTCTCGGAGAATTCGTGGAAAGAAGGTGTAAGAGAGTGAGAAAAAGAGAAAGGGTAAGATATGAAAGAAAGAAACATTGGCAAGTGTCTGTGCTGACTGCCCGGCAAATGTTTGTCTTGGCCCTTATGTATGTATGTGTGTGTAGGTATGTATTAGGTATGCTTTCAAGGGATTCTAGGGCCAGTCAGTCAGTCAGGCTGTCTGTCAGTCCGTAAGTCTGTGTCGGTTTCTGTTATGATGCCGAGACATTGGTGAACTTCATCACCACCACCTTACGCTACACCACCACGTGTGGTTCTGGTTCCGTGTTACCCGACCGAGGACCTGCCCCGGCCGGGATACTGGAAAACGGGGGAATGGGTCGTAAGTAAGCATAGGTAGGTAGGTAGTTGTAGCATCAAACCTATCCCAATATCTCTGCCAAGGCGGCGCGGCAGAGGGGGGGAGGAAACAAAGGGGAAAGGCCCAGGTTGTTTCTCTGTCAGGTTGCTACCTAGCACCTACCTACTAGACCGGATATGAGGCGATGCGGTCGTGGAGTTTGACATGCAGGTAGGTAGGGAATCAATTGATGACCTACCTATGCAGCGAGGGTCTTACCTATTCTACAGTCGGCGATCCGATTGACGATCGATCAGCGCGCGGTAGTGTAGGTATGTGGTGTAAATAGATACGTACTAGCTATTCAGCTTGGTCTGCCTACCTAGTTTAGTCCATAGTAAAGTCGCTATGTTGATGTACATATCTCATCTATTATAAGCAACTCTTGGCAGACAGGCGGCGGCGGCAGCGGCTTGGCTGTGTGTGCTGGTGTGCACTTCTCGAGTCTAAAAGAACCAGCTACTAAGGTTAGTTTAAGTCGCGATGCAATTCGAGCTAGGTACATGCTCAGCCTTATTCCATCGATAGCTGCCTAGATGCAATATCGGCGAACTTATGCAAACTTGTGTTGGCCGGTCCTTAGTTACCGCTTAGAGTTGAGCACGTGTGTATGTGGTGTATGTGTGAATGGCAACCCAGCAACACTGCTTGTCTGTCTTGGGTAAAGCCAGTGTCCCTAACTTATAATAGAATTTTGGAAATGGGGGAGGGGGTTGTCATTGAAGGGGGGGGGACACTTGATAACTCGCGGGGGTTAAGGTATTGAGAACAGAGTTTAGATCTGACTAGGTAGATGAGAGCCGGGAACCTGTTCAAATGGGTTGGCTTACTTAGAACGATGTGTTGTCTATGCGGGTGTATGAGTATGTGCAACTAAAGTACCTAAACTTGGCGGGTGCCGACAATGTGTCAACAATGTCGTCAGGTTCCATTACTCGAGTTAGTGTAGAACCTCCCACGTTTTCCTTTTTCTTAATTCTTCTTTCGAGCTGAGTGTGATAGAGCGGAGTAATGGAGACATCCTTCTTCCCCTTTCACATCCCAGAGAGTTACAGAGTTTACCATCTGGTACATTGATAGAGGCATTACCTACCTATATGTGAACAACTTAGACGATGAGGCAGCCCGTTAATCTAATACCAGATGCCTGGTGTTTGAAAAGAGCCGTCTCTGGTTTCTTGTTTCTTGTTTCCTGTTTCTCGCTAAGAACAATCACAAAACAAATCTGCCTGAAGGGAGTATGTGACACGCCGGTTCGAGTCATCCCGACCCGTTCAAGAGTCTGTCCCTGGCAATCCTGACACGAAAGGGGAAATCACCTAACACATGGACCCTACAAAGCTCATCCCATAAACTCTCCACCAAGATCTCCTCGAGGAAAGCCGGTGCCGATCCGCGACCCGCGGCCCCGTTCTTTATTCTCTTTTCTATACTCTGGCCGTCTGGGTCGTTTACAGTATGTACCTAGCATCTTACCCAGGTATCTTCTCTGAACAGCGGTTGCTGTGCGGTTAGGACCGGTGGCCCAGCTTTCATAATGGAACCCCGTCAATCGCAATTCGCACGTCGACATAAGGAATCGGGATTTCCCATCACAAGCTCAACATGTGATGGCAATAAAGAGAAAATCCTGCTTTGATTGGGGCAACTTGTGGTTTTGCAACAGTTCATGAGATGTTTTGTGTTTTGTGCTGTCCGTGCAGCAGGGATAGGAAGTTTAATAATATGAGGGGAGGATGCGTCGTAATGCGGAAAAATAACTATCACATTCCTCAATCTGCATTGAATTACATCGACTGAGAGATTGAGACTCACTCTCAAGCTAAGTATTACCTACTAACATAACCCATCAGCAACCTCCCTACCTACCGGTACCTACTAACTACCTAGGTTAGGTAGGTAGGTCAAACTCGCATTTAACCTACCATACCTAGGTATGGACCTGACTTTATGCAAGGAGTCGAGTTTTTGCGCTTGCTGGGATTACCTAGAAGGAGACTAAAAATGGACCGTGAACGAAGGATGATTGGTTGGATCTGGCGCACCTACACAAAGACTTATTCCCTATTACTGTATTATGGATTAGTACATATCTGCTGAAGTTAGTTTCAGGGGCCAGTGCGCTTTTAGTTGCTGGATTGGCGTCTTGAATTCTCCGACTTACACAGCTTCAGGTGAACGATGTCTGTGCCATAGCCATGGCGTGTAACAAGATAGTTGTTCCTCAACTACCGAAGCTGCCATCTCCGGTCGTGAATCGTGGTGCCCTACGAGGGTTTGTTTCTTGCATATATGCCTGTCATGAATCTCCCGGCAGGGATAATGACACTCGGGGATTTTGCGCGGCACGGCTTGACAACTCATTCAACACACAAGTACACTTACACCCGGCAGGACATGGCTGTGCGGGTGCGTCAGATTCGTTCGACACCGCATCTCTCGAACCCCCCCCCTTTACTTTTAACTTCCAGGGTCCAGTCGTGCCCCGGGTGGGATTAGAGACTGATCTAGACAAGGACGGGAAAGCTAAAGTCGATTTATTATAGGGGATTTCTCTTCAGCCTCCATATTCGGGAAAGTCAAAGGAGCCCACTTCATGAAAGTCTGTGCCTCAGATCCCCTTGTCGATCCTATAGCATTCCCACCAAGTCAGCGTAGCTACATCCTTCGCCAGGTTCAGACGTACAGTTTCTCTTCCTTTTCTTCTCGCCTTGCGCCCCTCTTTAGCTCCATGACATACTTATATAAACATATGAGAACGGCGGGCCGGCACAAGAATTGTTGAAATGATGCTAGTTCCTCTCTGCCTCCCCCCTTCTCACTTTCTCTCTCCCTCTCTCTCTCTCTCTCTCCGTATATGGTCCTCCTCTCCCCACATCCTTCCCACAACAGTCAGCCGTTTAGAATGTCATAGTGTCTAGATCATCGTATCAAGGATCCCTCATGCGAAACGGGGTGCTCGGCTTTCTAAGCACATGAGACGACACACGAGACGAACATCAAGAGCACGAATAATCGCCACAGGTTCGCGCCCCTCTCTAACCGCGAACACGCTTAGATCGGTTCTCATCTCTTTCTTTTAAGAGGTCTTAGCATCCCGGCGTTACCCTAGTCGTGGTCGGCCAGTATAACAAGATAACATCGTAACACTATTACCCGAAAGAAATGCATTTTTTCTCTACACTTGCTGCCCTAGGGCAGATGCTCATATTAGCCCGCCCGGTGCTCTCGGCGCCGGTGGTTAGTCGACCACCGCAGGGACTGGGCGAGGGACCCGCCCTCGCCGCCGACTTCCCCGACCCTTCTATCATCAAAGTCGACGATAAATGGTATGCCTTTGCCACAGCCCACGGAAACAAGCAGGTGCAGGTCGCCAGGGCGGACAAGCTTTACGGGGATTGGGAACTTCTCGATATCGATGCCCTACCGGAGTCTCCCTCCTGGGCTACGGGGATGAACACCTGGGCCCCCGATGTGCGGCAAGTGGGAAACGGGTCGTTTGTCATGTACTTCAGCGGCCAGTCTGCTGTCAACAAGGCACACCACTGCGTGGGCGTGGCTACCTCCTCGACGATATTGGGCCCTTACACGCCGGTCGACACGCCGTTCGCGTGTGACCTGACCGTCGGCGGTGCTATCGACCCGTCCGGATTCAGGGACGCGGACGGCAAGCAGTACGTGGCGTACAAGATCGACGGCAACAGCATCGGCAACGGGGGCAGCTGCGGCAACACGGTGGCGCCCATCATGAAGACCCCGATCATGCTGCAGGAGGTGGCCCAGGACGGGGTGAGCAAGATCGGCGCGCCGGTGCAGATCCTCGACCGCATCGAGGAGGACGGCCCGCTCGTCGAGGCGCCGTCCATCATGCGCACCGCCGCCGGCCTGTACGTCATGACCTTCAGCAGCGGCTGCTTCACCGCGCCGACGTACGACCTCGACTACGCCACGGCCGACAGCGTCAAGGGCCCGTACACGCGCGCCAAGAGCCCCGTCGCCAAGACCAAGAAGTTCGGCCTCACGTCGCCCGGCGGCGCCACCGTCGTGTCCTACGGCGACGTCAACGACCAGCAGCCCTCGATAGCGTTCCACGCCAACTGCAAGCAGGGGCGGTGTCTATACACGTCCGAGATCGACTTTGACGACTCCGACATGACGATTAGTCTTGTGATGTAAAATGCATGATCGTCTGAAAAAAAGAACTCTTTTCTTTTTTTTTATCTCTTTTATTTTTTTCTTTTAGATCTTCTTTCCTTTCACCTGGCCTATATTTCTCTTCCGAGTAGATCTATACAGAGCGGGACGATGATAGAAAAGTAAAAACATTGCATTGGGACGGCGTAAATGGAGGGAATCATCATTATTATCATCATTATGTTATTTTATGGTGGGGAGGACCCCTCGGCGAGGACTCCGCATGTAACGTGGAAATGGTGTTTGGGAGGAGGCAAAGAGGGAAGAGGGCATTCACACTTAGACACCCTTTCCCCTTACGTGTCTACTTCTGATACGGGTTTAGGCGTGGAGGAAGTAAAAGAAAAAACGATACCATCATGGGGGAGGGGTTTTTTTTTTGTTGGAGGATTTTGGGTAGAACGCACGATACCAACAGCGTCTTTGTCCTAGCGTTCTGATAGATTCATAGTATTGTAATGAAGAATTTCAAAGCGATCTGCCTCTGCCTCTGCCTCTGCCTCGCTACGCACACTTACATGTCTCCCCTACCTCCTATTGCATCCGCACCCACGAACTGAAAACTCTCATCCCACGTAGTAGTAATAGTCGCTCGGATTAGCTTGTCTATTGACTTTTTGCCATGGGTCTAGCCGTAGTATTGGCCAACCACCCCCCCGGAACCAAGTAACTTTCAAGATGCAAAGTAAGAAGGGACCCCGACTTTGGGGAACAAGATCTCCTCGACCCAAATGCTGTGACGGCGGCATACTAGCAATCGAGTCGGGCACAGTCAGCCAGAACGATATAATGGTTCGCGCCTGGGCGGTTTCTCCCGCGTGAATCGGGTCGAGTGTCATGAGCAGGAGCGCGGATTCTGGAGTTTACAATGAGAGAGAGGCGAAAAACCACTCCACGCCTCAAGACATAAGTCTTGTCGATATCTAGCGCGCGAAAAGTGCTTCTCTTGGCGATGCCGGCGGACTGGGCAGACCGCTGGGTGTAACCCGTCGCTTGTTCAGGGCTGACAGAACCAGAGCGACTGACTTACCTAGGTATTCCCCCCCCCTGCCCCTGTCTATCCATCGTTGCGTTCGGAAAACCCCCCCCTGTTTATCCCTAACCCAGGCCCAGGAACCAGCACTACCTACTTACTTACATACTTACATATGTATGGAAGGACAGTGACTCGCACGACTGATTGATTAGCGCTTGGTCCCGCTACTTAGTACGGTCGTAGTGTAGGATAGGTAAGTTGTAGCGTAGAGCGTAACCAACGAACCGGCATGTAAGCCACCATCGTGACATGCCTGACCCTTGGCTAGGGCTAGGTAGGTATGTAGGTAGGTAGGTTAGGTATGTATGTAGTCTAAAAATAAGCGCCCATCATTTCTTCCCTTCCCCTGTCTCTGCAACCTCCAGAAACTGCAATCTGCACGTTTCTATCACTGGTCACACTTCTGCCGCCACTGTTTCCTCACCTATGCAGGTTTTTCTAAGCGACCGAAAGGAGGGGGGAAACGGAACGGGGGAGGGGAGAGAGAGAGAGAGAGAGAGAGAGAGAGAGAGAGAGAGAAACGGCTGGGCCTGCCCATACCCATGTCGTCTCCGCATTCGCATCTCTTCTTCGGGACGCTCAGATTGGCCCCCAATTCGCGCTATTCGACCAATCACTCCCTCCACCAGTCTCTTTATTTGTGTGTGCGCTTCTCTCTTTTTTCTTCAAGCGCCCCGCGATCACATCTCGTTATGCCCCTTGCAGGATGACCGGTAGTTCTTCGTTGATGAGTGCCCACCAGCTCGGGTGTGGTGAACTATATGGGTAGGTAGGTCCCTGGTATTCGCCCGTCGGTGACTTGCGATGAAGGGACGAGTGAGCCTCGTCTTGAGATCGGTCCATCTTAACGTGATGTTTCTGTCTCTCTCGGCGGGCCGTAAATAAACCATTCGCAGATAGTCGTCAGTGACCCTATGTTTTTTGATTCATTTCCCCTGCTGGTTCGCAATTCGTTGGGTGTCAATCCATCCCGTATATTTGGGCTGGTACGATAGATGGACTAAAAGGATGGTCTCTAGATGCTGGAGGACTAAGTCAATCAACTCATCTCAGGATTGTCTGCCCCGGAGGTTTTCCAGACAGAGATAAAGCTGATGGTGTTATAAGATGGCCATGGGCCTTGCCGCCGGTGACCTGCCTGCGACCCACCAGATTGTCCCGGTCAGACGGGCAGTTGACGAATCACAACGCTTGGAAGCGGAGAGTAATGCTTCTCCTCTCTGTTAGTTACTGGTCTGTTTCCCCTGGGGTGCAGTGCTTCTATACGTCCCCTGTTTTATGAACGTATTCGATCGCCTGCACACTTGCTCAGAGTTGTGTGCTTGTCGGGGCATCTAGTCAATAGCGTGGGCGGTTGTTGTTCACATCTGCGATACTACCGTGATCGTGGGCGGCATGGTGTAAAGTGGATAGTTCTGCATGATCGCACCAACATTGGGCACTGGGACTATTGACTAACTTAGAGATGTGGTCTAGCCCGTCATCTTCACTTACTATATGACTTGGACTTCTCCAGTTCAATCGAGTGTTGGCACACTTCATCTCTCGCGTTCGGGGTAATACATTCGTTCACTCTTTATCTATTTTCGACTGTATAGTATACTGTTCATCTAGCTGGCTAGTTGACAGTGATTGCGGCTATCATTTTGTAATATATTTTCACTACGAATTGTAATACTGCTCATTACAGCCCCGACTGACCAACTGTGGCGACCCCCTTCATTTATCAGCCTCACTTCACTCAGCAAGATGGCCCTCCTTACATCTCTATCGACACTCACTTCACTCATTTCCTATGCAGTCGCCCTACAGGTCACTCCTAACTCCCCTTGCGCCTCATTCTGTGTCGACTCCAATGATCTCGACTTCTCTGATCCTAATTCATCTACCACGGAAAGTGATGATATAACATGTTACGACTCTGACTACGCAAGTTCATCGGCAGGTCAGAAGTTCCAGAGATGTATCAGTTGTCTTCAGGACAGCACTTTCTCGCAGGGGAGTGAGAACGATCAGCTATGGTTCTTATGTATGCTCTTACTCATTCATTTGTCTTATGCTGTCCCGCCTCTAACAATTCACTAGATAATCTTAGATATTCGTTCGACCACTGTGTCTTTGGCTTTCCCAATGCCACTGAGATTGCGTCCACGCCGTGCTCAACCTCAACCGCATGCGGTCAACTAGAGTCAGCCTTAACAGACGGGATCTTAAACCCCAATAACCTCGATTACTCGTATTGTGGGGTGGATGGAGGGGCTATGACAAGCGATCTGATCCCCAAGTGCCTCTCCTGTGTCCATGCTTCTGACGACCAAGGCTTCTTGGCCAACTGTAGGCACACCTACCTAATACTATGGCCCTCTACCACATATTGCAGGATCTAACAGCATAACAAAGACCTCGTCGCTTTAGAAGCGGGCTGTCAGCAACAGCCACCAACTGGCACCCTAATAGGATTGAACGATACGGTCTTCTCACAGACCACTATCGGCGCCATAGATCCTAGCTCCGAGGCATCATCTCGCAACAATCAATCCTCCATGTCTATACCGCAAATTGTAGGCATCGTCGTCGGAGCCATCGTAGTCCTCTCAGCCATAGGCGGGTTCTGGTTCGTATGCTATCGCAAGCGGCGCAACCGCCGCCTCCGACTCGGAGGAAATCTACCAGGAAAACGCGGTCGTCACCGGCCGGCATCTCCACTTTCCTTCCGCTGCCAGACCCACCTGTCGCCGAGGTCTCCGGCCTTCTTCCATAACTCCTCCGATTCCGCGATCGAAGAAGAGAAGGCGCACTCCGTCTCCTCTTCCATGTGGGGGTTTCAAACTACCGTTACTGCGCAGGGCAAGCAGGCTTTCCGGTCCTTCTCGAGCCACGGCGACGGGAGCCCCCTGCCCCTGCAATCCATCACTACGACGGCGATACCCGCCATCCCCGGCACCGTCCACTATTCCACCTCCCCCAAAGCCGCGCGGTTCTCGCCCATCGATGTCGAGGACGCCACGCCCGTCAGCACCACGAGCACCAAGAGCACCGCGCAGCTCTTACCCCTGCGGTCCTACAACCCCGCCGAGTACGGGTTCGCGACGTCGGCCCACCCCGACGGCGGCGGGTCTTCCGCCTATACGAGCCCCATCTCTGGCTCGACAGATAGTCCCTTGTTGAGCCGAGCGTGGGAACAGCAGTCGCGGACGGCAGCGGTGGCGCCAACGTGGGATTTGCCGCCGCGGAGGTCGAGCCGGTCCGCGACGAAGGCTAGCGGTGCGCTGGGGAGGGCGGCGGGAAGGGCGAGTGGGGGCGCTGGTACGGGGAGCCCCGTGGAGTCGCTGCAGATTAATATGGTTTTTCCTGGGCCGCCGACGGGGCGGTAGTCGGTGGGCATACTTTTCCCAGGGGAATATTCCGTATGAGGTGGGAGCTTGGCTCACCCCTTATCCTGTGGAGATTAGATAATACTCTAAGAATCAAATTCGTAAAATTATCTGCTTTTCTTATAGATGGTGACACACTTCGTCTCTAATGTAAATGTCAATCTGTGTAAGGCTGTTTTTTGGCCACAATTCATTTTCTACGGTGGATACGGCGACGACCTTGCCAACCTGCGAGACGAGGATCGCCACCTTCTCCTTCAGTTAGAGGAGTTTGTTTCCGAGTTGATGGACGAGTTCGCGCAATGGGATGGGCCTTTGGGTTCGTTTATACGGGGGCCCTGGGCAGTCAGCATGGACATGTTCGATTAGGACGAACAAGGCCAGGTACTATCAGAGCAGGATATCAATCTAATCAGGCCCCCCGGAGTAATTGTGGGTGGTGTCGATGTAGAAGACACTCGAGAGTATCTAAATCCCGTGGATTACTCGGTGGAAGAATTACTTCCCACCCCGGACAAATCGATATTTGAGTACTGGAAAAATATGATAGATGACATTATAAGCGGCAAGCTTTGAGCTTATAGAAGGTCTTAAGATGTAGAGATTACGTGTATTACCGAGGATATTAAAATGCTGCAGACATAATAATCGACACAAGCCTTGTTTGACAAAGGTGCGTTTATTATCGGAGCCGACTGTCCAACTATACGGTGGTGTTGGCCAATATCACATGGCACAAGGTGCGAAATATCCCTTTATTAGCTCCCATTCCAACAATGCTTGCTCTATATGTCATGAGCCCCCAACTAAGGGGTTGGGTGGTAACGCAGCTGTTGGGCGAGGAGTTGGGCTTATAGTTATGTACCTACATGCCGCAATAGCTATATCATTGTACCCCTGACCTTTATACACTACACTCTTAGTGGATCTCAGCTACTTTCGTCTCATGTTATCCGAAAACTAAAAGTCGTCTTATTACTTATGTCCACTCGGTATCTGTACTATTTGGAGATTTGAAGTTGTCCTCCGGAAGAAGAAGTCCAACTATCAGGGGGACTAGCTATCGTTAGTTAGGCGCAAGCGCCTAACCTTAACTTTAGCTAGAAAAAATATACTTGCTTACCTACTTGCTTATTATTTAACTAACTACTTAGCGTAACCGCTTTGCGGAGCCAGCGCCGCTGCTTTGCAGCTTTACTGGCTTAAAAGGGGGGTTATAGGCGTATGTCGGCAAATGAGTTTTTTTATTAGGTCGCCAACCCGTTGCCAACCCGTTGCCAGTTAGGTTGCTAGCCAGGTCGCCAACCCGTTGCCAGCCAGGTTGCCAGCCAGGTTGCCAACTGCTTGCCAGCCAGGTTGCCAACTGGTCGCTAACCTATCGCCAACCCGTCGCCAACCCGTTGCCAGTTAGGTTGCCAGCCAGGTCACTAACCCGTTGCCAACTGGTTGTTAATTACTTGGCGTAACCGCTTCGCGGAGCCAGCGCCGCTGCTTTGCAGCTTTGCTGGCCTAGGAAGGGGGGTTATAGGCGTATGTCGGCAAGTGAGTTTTTTGTTAGGTCGCCAACCCGTCGCCAACCCGTCACTAACTGGTTGCCAGCCAGGTTGCCAGCCAGGTTGCCAGTTAGGTTGCCAGCCAGGTCGCCAACCCGTTGCCAGTTAGGTTGCCAGCCAGATTGCTAACCTGTCGCCAACCCGTTGCTAACCTGTTGCCAGCCAGGTTATTAACCTGTTGCCAGCTAGGTTGCTAACTGGTCGCTAACCTGTTGCTAGCTAGGTTGCCAGTTAGGTTGCCAGCCAGATTGCCAACCCGTCGCCAACCCATTGCCAGTTAAGTTGCCAGCCAGGTCGCCAACCCGTTGCCAGTTAAGTTGCTAGCCAGGTCGCTAACCCGTCGCCAACTGGTTGCCAGCCAGGTTGCCAGCCAGGTTGCCGACCTGTTGCCAGCTAAGTTGCCAGTTAAGTTAATTGCAAAGTCGGCAAAAAAATTGCAGCTTGCTTTACTTTTATAACCGGTAGCTTTTAACCTTGTATGACTTAATATCACACGATCGTCAGCTGTCGGCAAGCTATATAAAAACCACACGCAAGCCACACGAAAGCCTCGTATGTAAGCCTTGCCGCGAAACCTTTCGCACGACCCCGCGCGCGAAAGGGCAAGAACATCAAAAACGAAAGGATTTCGAAGGCGTACAGGCACCGTTAGAAAGCGTAAAAAAGAAAAAAAAAAGCAGACGAATAAATCGGACGGCGCGCGGATTCGAACGGTACCGGTCCGGGAGAGTGCAGGCCCGGGGGTCACTTATTCGAGTTTTGGTATTATATTATAAGATATGAGGTCAAATGTATAGAGGCACTGAGAACTACCGCCTCTTTTGGGTAATTCCGCAGATTAGGTGTGGAGTCTAAACCCCCCTGTGACAACGGGGTATCTGGAGATCAGCCAGGGTATATGTAGCAGGTTTTGTTACAAACTAATAAAACTGCACAGTTATATTACGGTAATGTTGATCTTATGTCACGAATTAAACAGAACGTATTTGATCTCAGATCTGTAAAAAACCAGCTCCACACCTAATCTGCGGAATTACCTAAAAGAGGCGGTATGGCTTGCAACTGATTTTACCTTGTTTATATCCGGGGCATATTCTTCATTAATAAGGTACCTAGGTAGACGGTTTGATATGATCTATAGGTAATAAATTGAAATTATTCAAGTTTTCTCTTCCAATAGTGACCAAATATAGGGAGCGGGGCATCCCTGATGGTAAAGGCGAAGTCACGTGATAATCGCAAAAAGGGGGAAGATCTGGGAATAGCTTCATCCGTTATAATAGCAGAAACGAAATGGAAAATACCTGTGGCTGACGTCAATTTTACGAACTAAGAGGTGAGAAAAAAACCCGATATGTCGGTATTCAGGCAATCCTCATCCAGGGAAGCTCTGGTACGTGATATCATCGTACTCTTGTCACAAGTCCACATCAGGCAGGTAACCTGATCGGCGCCGAGATGCCCAAAATATAAGAACACCAAGAGCAAGAAAACAAACGAGTCAACGTAGGCGGTAAAAGACATCACCGCCTCCAGACTATCATCAACCCAAACAGTGTAGCTAGTCAATGGGCGTTGCTTGTCCGACTTTTCGAAGATGGGGGAGCCACGGGTGGTCGTTGAAGCTAGGTAAACTGTCATGACGCATGTGCACTCCGCGGCCATCAAGCCAAACGATTACCCATAAGCACATGGACCGCTAGCTACCACGTTTTGCCGTGAGAAGGTAGATAGCTACGTCGACACCGCTTGAAGACTGGGGATCCCAAGGATCTGGACTTGCTGTGGGTCAACCTTGTCCTTGTTCGGACGGCCCAACTGAGAACGCCCGGCCCGTAGAATACACAAAGCGTCAGTGTTTGTTCTTGAGATCCGCGTCTTTATCTTTCAATCTTCGCAGCATCTTCGCCTGTGGAATCACGGAGACTCTGCACGAGGCATGCGTAGACAGAGCCCGGCTGTTGATGTCAAGAATACCTACGCAGCTTAGTAGGGACCTCCGTAGGTAACTAGGTAGGTACTGTGAGCATTATTGCTGAGGTAGATGGTAGGGTAAACCCCACTAGTTACAAGTCGGGGCCGCAGGATAGAGTGTTTGTCTTAACAATACCGCGAAATGGGTACCATTATCGCAAATTAACAGTCTACGTAGTTATCAAAGAAGCCACACTATGATGCGGCAGGAGACCAGACCATATCTCATTCTAAACTTGTCTTCCGATTGTCGCATTGTTGGGCAGCGTAATATCTGCCTCTAGAGGGTTGTGCGATGACCATGTTCTGTAATCTAGAGCTTCAGGATGCCATGGACACAGCTTTCGAAGTTGAGGGTCCGGTGACCGGGCGCGTAAACCGACGAGCGCAGTCAATCAAACCTGTCTGTGCGGGTTTACGATAAACATGCAGGATTCAAATTGAAGTTGCATCTAGTAACATATTGTCAAGTGTCTTGCCATTGCTGGCTTGTTGTGACCGGTAAGGAGGAACCAGTCCTCTTACCTTAAGGTCTGCCTCGTGACAGGTATTAGATTAGTATAAATAACCTAACCATACACCAATTACTCATTCTGTTTTACAAGAAAGCATTGGCTGCCGCCTAACCATAGACTATGCCGGCATCTTTGGCAATGGTTGCCTCACTTGACCTGATAACCCCTTACTTGGATACACCTCTCTAAACCGTCTAAAATGCGTCGATACCTATTGTAACAGGGCTCTATGCTCGACACCTCGCCTCTTATCCTTTTACCCTACGGAGAGTCCAACTCCAAACATGGGAGACATGGATCTCATTATATAAATTGATGCAGTGGCAGCATTTGCCGCTTCCTACTTGATACCTTTCAATTCCAGCAACCCTACAAACCGCATGAGCGAGCAGATCAACCTCCACGAAGAGACTATGGCGTACGAGCGCATGCTTGGCCTCAGCGGCAGGTCATCACACCCTATCGAACGAATTTGCGACATCGCCGAGGATCCAGGGAATACCGCCACATTCTGGCTGTACGGCAGGATACTCGCGACGAGGTGGCCGTCTTCAGCAAGCCACTTGACAGGTGGGAAAACAGCAGATCCAGTTAGCATTGAGATTAACATTAAGCATAGAGAATCTGCACATTAAAGGCCGTTTACTCCTAGGCGTTTGGCTTAACGCAAGTTTGTACGTAAAGAGTTACTTGTTGATGTAGCTCCACTAACATCTGCCATTGCCTTCAGCTGGGATTTCAAGCCAGTGGTGGTTAGATTTTAATCACATGGCACTTCTGGGGCTTTGTGAATGTAAATTGTGCTTGATTGTTTTAAGAACAATTCATACTAGCAAGAGAATGACTTTAGAAACAGATACCAACCCAAAACGACACGAATCGCTATACGCAAGTAGCGCATGCCTTAATAGCAGTAAAGACAGTCCTGGTACCGCAAAAATTGCTTTAGTTTTTTTTTCTCTTTTTTCTTTTTGCTGAAATGCTGAAACATGAAACAAAGAGTAAGCTTCGTACGCAACCCGACGGCTATTAGAGGGAGTTCATGGTCTAGAGAATAGGAAACTGGTGAAAGTGGTAGGCGCCTATTCAAAGACACAGCAACGTAAGGGTTGCTATCCTCCGTAGAACCGCTGCTGTACTTTCAACTGTCGAATGCTCTTATGAACTCGTCAAAGATCTTCCCTATTACGTCCTTACGTATGAGTTCGCGTACTATTGACATTAGTTCAGGCCTAGACTTACTGGACAGAAGAAATATATCCGCACTCATTGTGCGAGTGGGCGCCAAGTTTGCAGAGATCATCGTGCTCATCGCCTTGGACTAAATTGTGGTCAGTAATCTAGCCAGAAAATATTTCTCATGCGTTATGTTGTTGATGACAAACCTTTCAGCAACTTTGGATTGACGCGTGCTGAAACCTCATTCAACTTCATACAGTGACACTGCTTATTCTTCTTGGCACCGAGTGGGCACCAGAGGAATTCGGCCTCGGGATCACAGATATCGTTGTTATGGCCATCTTAAATGTCTGGTTAACGAGCTGGCCACTAATCCTTCTCAATCATTCTTATAACATTGTGATAAGGTCCCTGTACTTACCTAGCGTGAGTCCAGGCATCTCAGGAGAGTTCGAGCTCTTTTCATCTTTGATCCCTAGGGCACTGCTACTCGGGCAGCCACCAATACAGCATAACTTCTTAGAACCAGACCAACAGCAGGCCCCATCACCGCAAGAGCCGGTGCCACACTCTTCGTAAGGGCTTTCACAGAAGCCATCACAGAAAGGAGCTGTCCCGCCCCAGTAACAACTGTCAGTAGCAGCTGCTTGTTGGCCACCCGTAAAAATCTGGGAATCTGTGATCATAAATCAGCACGCCATATAAAGTAATAGACGAAACAAGGGGCCCGCAGTGTACCAATGGATAACGCCTTCACCACGACTAGAAGACAAGGTATGGCTAGAATATTGGGACCCATGGTTGCCACTTTCGAATCTTGGAAGATAGGTAAATACGATTGTGTGGGAGTAGAGACGACTTTTGGTAATAGTGGTTTGAAGATTGGACACTTTCCCTGATACTCTTAGGTTTTTGGTCAGGTTTTATATACGTCCGCCATCTGCTCACACATAGAACCACTGTGTGAACTCACATGAGTTTTCTAAACCCCTTCACTGGATAGCTCATAGCTGCAAGACTGTCCCTCTTGTACGCCACGATAGGTAACGTAAACCATTTCTCGGAACTCAAAGCTTGTGCTATTGGTACGGAACCCATTAGGCCTGATTTAATGACCAAGGTGTATGGTTAAGATCGAATTATACTATTTACGAAGTCGGCAAGAACATGCCATAATATTAGTGAAAACAGTCAATGGGCTTGTGATGTGATTAAGGTGCATAGTTATGTTGCATTGTAACATGGGAATGGTTTATTTACCAGTCAACTTCCTTTCCTATCCTCTCTACCAATACCCTCTCTTCCTCTGGTAACCTTCTAAGTGCATTTCACATCAATATACACAAGCAAGTTGAGTTGCCTATTGTATAGGCATGCAGGGCCAGTCCATGTAACCTCTAATCTTATAGACTGTCTGCATCACAACATCTGTATGTCCTCTGTTGTAATATCGGACAGCATGGCCAGTTTTCACGCATTATCTTGCTGTATAACTAAGACATTAAATGCTGCTTCCGATATCGACGGACTCTACTGCCACTGGAGTATACGGCTAATCTTGTTTTATTTGAAGTTGGTAATCGAAGTTCTGTCAGGGGTCCCGGGATCAGACTTGAGCGGAGGAGGTCCTGGTAGACAAAGGTCAAGCACAATCTGTGTATAAGGGGATCGTTTTACCCCTATGAAAGCTGAGAGGGACCCTATAAACTCCTCAATACATTGAACAACCCATAAGTAGTTTATCTAATAGGTTAGCTGTTGCCGTTTGTTATCAAACATTCTGACTCGCAAACGATATACTCACACACAAAGGACCTTACAAAGGAGATGACGCATTGCTATTACAAGCTCTAGACACACCGTCCATTACACTAGAAAGTGAGGACGTACATATCCTGAGGATCTCATGCCCCCTAAGACCGGAGTTAGCTATTACATTGTGGCTAGCTGGAAGAGATTTCGTATAATACCAAAAACATACCACATCAATAGTTCGTTTCTATCGTGTATATTAGGGAATTGTTACAGTCGCAGTTAGAGTATCCGCGGAGAAGCACATAGGTAATACGGAATTGGGAACCAATGGTCAGTCGGCCATTGTGAGCTTCCTATAGCCGGTTGCCCCAAATCAACTGCAGCACTATATATGTTCTGAACAACTGTGGCTAGCTGAACCCGGGGTACATCGACTCCAGCTATGTAGCAGGTTATGTTGGTAGGTAGGTTCTCGTTTAGACATTCCAGTCACGGTTGGTTTAGGGTAACCAACTGACGGGCTGTCATGAACAACCAAAAGATTTCGCCAATGGCCAATTAGCCATTGGTTCCCAATTCCGTATTACCTACGTGCTATTCTGCAGACACTCCAACTGCGACCATAACACCATTGACAAAAGCCGTGCTGCATAATGAGGTCTACGGAGATCCTAAGCTCGTCGTAACCGTAGAGTCTTTTGAAGGAAACCGGCACAAGATGCCGTGTATGAAACATAAACGAAATATATGGGATATTTTCAAATCAATGAACCTCTGGAGTTGTATATCCGTAACACCGTGTATAGCCCTCATTCCCCCTTTTTTGATTATCCTAGTAATGATGTATATTTATGCCTGATCCTCTGTCCTCCTGGTCGTCCCATGATTGTCGCCATTTGCCGGCATCTCGTGATAGTCTACTTGGCTACCCATCTCGTGCGTGTACTCCTGGTTTGGCATCTCGTAAACTACCTGAGGATCCGGAGCCGGCTGATATGGCTGGGGACTTTGCCACTGCTCCTCTGGCTTGCTTTGGGCTTGGTTCGGGTAGAACCGTCCATCGATCCACTGGCCTTCGGCAACGCCAGAGGTATACGCCGGAGCAGGCGAAGGATATGAGGACGGGTGTTGTTGATTTCCTACTGCTGCTACTACTTCGGCTTCGGCCTTTTCATTTGCCTTCTCCTTCTGCTCCTTTCTACGTCGGAGGAAAAAGAAGACCGCTAAGCCAATGAGTGCTAACCCTCCGACACCCACGCCAACTCCAATCCCGGCCTTGGCTCCAGTTGTGAGACCGCTCTGAGTCGTAGGTGGCTCTGTCGGAAGCCTGTTGGCGACATCCCAACTGTTCCCAGTATTTCGGTGAACTTGAGTCAGGTTTCCTCCGCTCATATAATACACCCAGAGTTCGTTGCGGCTGAAGTCGAATGTCGCGGCGAACTGAGCGTTTGGCTCATCCGCCTGGGGCCAGATGCTGCTATCCTGTTGTGTCGAGGCTTGCCATGTATCGTTAACCTCGTTGACCTGGTGTAATAATGAATCGTTCCCAATATAGAATATGTTGCGGCTCGCATCGTTGTTTATAGTCAGTCCGATCCCCCTTGCGTTTCCATCCCATGCTTCTAAAGACCAATCGACCTGTGCACTACGATCCAGGATAATGGAAGATGAGTTCGTGGCATTTGTCACAGGCGAATCAGTTTCGTTTGAAGATACCGCGACAGTCTCAAAGGGAGTAGGGAAGCTAGCTATAAGATGTTAGTCTTAGTAGGGCGATATGTTGTATATCATGATGACTTACTAACTAGCCACGTTCCGTTTGACTCGGAGGTAGACACCTCGATGTTGCTTCCGTCTCTTGGAGCCACAATGGTGATCAAACTTGTATCAGAGAACCCGCCGGAAATTGGTGTTCCTTGTACTTGGTCTTGGGTAACGAATGGCCCTGTTGACCAGTTATCCGCAGTGGTATACCTCAGATACCGAACAGCCATGTTCTCATCGTGGAAGTAAACGCGATATCCTGCATCTTCACCCAGGTTCAAAGCCATCAGACCAGTATTGGCATTTATTGACGGCGCACTGGTGGACACAATCCACTGATTTGGTATAGAACCGGGAACGAAATGGCCTGTTTCATCGCAACGCCATATCGAATTTACGATTTGGTTTGCTTCTGTAAGGTGCCATATAACGGCCTTGATGATGTTAGTATCGCCTCCTAACTGCGTCGCGAGATAGTTCGATAACTCACTCTTGCGCCATCATCCGCTACCCAGCCTACGCCAGTGAGGCTGGTGCTGTTCTTAGGAGAGAGGCCATCGTCGAAGACAAAGGCTTCCGATTCAGTTCCCGGGAAAACCGCGACGTCACCGCTATTGCAGAGACTGTAGCGTATGCTTCCTGTCGCATCGTCCTGCATTATGACCTGGGGAGAATCACCCCCAGTGTTCCAGGTGGCTATTGCCCCAGCTGCGACCGATCCCAACCACAAAGCCCATATCGACGCGTGAATCAACGCTCGAACTGTGAATAGCAGCGACATGTTGGCAGTCACACAGTCATACCCTGAGCTGTAACGATATAGTATGAAAGGTGGGACGGGAGATTAGGAAGGGAAAGTTGCTCGGCAGATTCATACCTGGTAAAAGAAGAGGGAGATACAAGGCCTAGGCGGGCTACGGGCTACGGTAAGCAATCCAAGGCCTTGAGGGAGCGAGCTGAGCGCAGTCACCATCAGCATGGTGGATGCGGACGCTGCTTCGCCTTATGATTCTAGCTCGGGGATGTTCAGCATGTAGGTTACCCAGTGCACAGGACACGCAAAACCCTCGTTGGCCGGTTCAGAGCTGGCTTGCACTAGCAGCTGCAGTCATGTCCTGTAAGCGATGTGTATAGGTAATATGCTGATCATTACTGAAGTACGAAACGAATGACCCTCAGTTTCGTCCTAGATAGCCACCCAGGTGTTGGTCGCGGTACGTGCGTGGCCCTCCTCAGCCGTTTGGCTCCCCGTCAGATCAGATGATTCCGCCGGGAGCCCAACTCGGGTAGAGCAGCATGACCATCAAAACAAAGATTTGTATATGAGCCTCATCAACACAAATAGGTAAGTATATGAGACAGCTAACAACTTGGTAGCTTTCTAAAACTTGGTTTATTTCACTGTCCCTCGGGAGCCTCGAAAGATTCAAGAATCCTAAGAAACCTTCAGATGTATTCAAGAACCAGTTTCGCCTCGCATGCCAGTTCCCTTTACCTAACGATAGCACTACCTATAGGTAGGTAGTTTTCGTTTGATTCTCTATCATATATGTGTCAGCACTACTGTGAAGGTAAGCGGGAGCACAAGAGGAGGGCACAGCAGCTTGGCTTTTGCCGACCGATTACCTATATGCTGTAAAGAAACCGCCCTGTGGACGTGCTCCTATGGTCGAGTTTTACGATGTTTATTCGAAGTGGAACGAATAGGATGCTACATAGTAGGAACCCGCTCTTCCTGCCAACACCTATTCAACAAGTGAGTGAGTGCACTTGGTCCGTGGTGCGAATCGGGGACATCCCCAGAGCGGGAGCGATGTGGATTCAGATGCCCGGTTCCTACTGTATGTATGTCCACTTGTCCAGCTAAAACTCCATTCATCGATAAACGAGATGTCAATCACTACCAGGAGAGTAGGTAGGCTGATAGCTACACTACATAGAACTCTCGGCGGAGAACGAAGCACAGTCATACGTAATGACCTAGTAGTGTTTCACGACGTAGGTATATGAAAAATGCAGTTGTCTGTCTTGTCTGTTTACCGAGGTGTCGCGGGACAGCAGGAGAAGAACTACTGGGGCCAGGGATATCTCCAGATTCTCCCCGAATCCCGGTCTCTGTCTCAGCCACGACGATCCTCCTTAGGAACATCGAAGCCTCGACATTGCCACAGCCCCGGTCCGGCTACCTACCTACTCCATAGTTTCCCCAGCATTTTTGTACGTACTCATCGCCAACCTCCCCTTTGAGAAATATGAAAGTGGAATGCTATACAGGTGCCTGCCACTTACCGCGACCCGCGGTTCCGTACAGACGATCAGACCCGGACGTAATATATTGCATACTTTGTCACTAACTATAAGCGGTGGTGAAGCGGGAAATTTTACTTGCCCACCCTTTACGATGTTTGCATTAAAGTACGCGTCGCCTTCGCTTTTTACGTGAGAAGGCAACTGGAGTGAATAACGAGAGACAGTGGCAAGGACTTAGTGCTGAGTGATATTGTAGGTATGATCGACAACGCAGACCAGCCTTCGATCATGTATGGTCTAGTGACGTTTCTGTCACCCGAGTGTAGGATTCCAGCATCAATCTGCCATGCCAACGCCACGTGAGCTTCTTATCTGTTCTAGAATATTTGCTAACAACCAATCTTAATGGGCTTCTGGGATGGGCCACTATACATCCACGCGCTTGGTAATTATCGGCCTGTCTCGCAAGATATTTATGCCGTTTGCTGAATGGGCCGTGAAGATGGTTCCCCTTCCTGACTGGGTGCGACGGGCTTGGCTGAGCCTTTAAAAGTCTCATAGGCTGCGAGCCAGTCTGCGTCCATCCCTTCGATCGGCTTCAGCCCAGCCTTTTCCAACTCCCCATTGACCCAGTCTAGGACTTCACTTATATACAGCTTCTCCCCCGATGGTATGGTATGGAACTTGTCTCCGGGCTGGAAGCGGGCTTTTCTTTCCTTATGTTCCTTTTTCATGTCCGACTTTGACGGCAGATGAGCCTGTCCCGAGAACACTTTGGCTAGAACTTTGGCCTGAAAGTCAAACAGTGAAAAGGTTGAGACGAGATGCGAGACGCCAATGAATGCCAGGGACGGGTCTGGAATATAGAATATGTCCTTGTGTAGATTATGAGTAGTATAACCGTCGGAGGTTATGAGCACCTTCTCGTCAGCGTCTTCCCACTTCACCAAGGGCTGCTCTAGGTCTCCTAGGAATGGGTAGGTGGTGATGTAACCAGTGGCCACCACGACGTAGTCGATGTTCTCTAGGGTTTCCCCATCTTCTAACCTCACCTTCCCCGGTATTGCACGGTCTTCTTCAAGCGTGTAGGGCTGCCTTTGGCTGGCTGCTTCGTCGAGGATAAACTCAGCAGACATTGCCACTCTCTCGACAGATTTAGGAAGACGTGACGCCGTTAGGTCGTACTTCGTCTCACGCCGACTTTGGTACACCTTTCCACCAAGCTGCTCGACCTCCTTAGCAACATCTAAAGACGAAGCTCCGGCGCCAATCAAGAGGACAGTCTTCCCCCTGAATGGCTCAGGGTCCCTATATTTCTTCGAATGTATGACGCGATCGGGGTATCGTTCTTTCCAAGTAGACAGCCCAGGTATGTCTGGCACGAACGGGACATGATAGTGGCCGCTTGCCACAACGACAGCATCAAACTTCCAATTCTTCTTCGTGATTGAATGCGAGGACCCGGTAGTTCGGAGAGTGCTCGACTCCACATTCCATTGGCGTCCATTCCGAGGTTTGGATACACTCTCAATACGTGTATGAAAGAGAATCTTATCTATAACACCGTGAAGCCGAGCAATATCCTCAATGTATTTTCTTAGCTCGCCCTGGTCGATGAACTCCTCCGTCCCTTTCGGCCACCGCAACAGACTACTTCGCATGAGAGATGTAGGAACATTATTCTTCAAGCCGGCATAGCACGGGCCGGGCGGAGCATGTATCAATGACGCTTCCTCTGCGCTCAGTCCGGCTCGTTCAATTTCGGCCCAGTTCGGCTTGGGAGGAATGAGATTCGGAAACGGAGGGTCTCTGTCTACTCTAGCATCAAAATGCCACACTCCCCCTATAACTCCTGTCCGCTCAAACACTGTGACGTTGAGGCCTTCTTTAATGAGATGGGCTGCTGATACCACTCCACTGATGCCAGCACCGATGACGGCGACATCTTTGACCGCGCCAATAGATATATAATCTGGCACGGGTGCAATCCCATTGAGCGAACCCATGGCCCGTCGTGTATGTGGTTAATATATAGGCTTTAGAAGGTATGAGAAATGGTTTGTCTAAGGCACAGTTTAATTTATACAATTCATGAGACTGGGCCAGAGGGAAGCAACGGAGTTTTATAGAACGATTACAAAAACAGAACCCACGTATGGATAAACATATGTTGCATCGCATATTATGTGATACAGGCCCAGCGATGAGCTCATTTTGAGTACATATTACGTATTGATCCCTTCTATCCGTGGCAATGCGCTTGGACGTGGCGTACGAGATAATAAAATGCATGTATCGCTATCACAGCGGCGGGAGACGAAGTATCGAGCCTATCAACATTTGCAAAACTACATTCTAAGTTGCTTAGTATACGATGATAAAGCGATTTTATAATGCCCTCATCCATTAAAAAGGGACATATCATCAATAACTTGAGGAAAAACCATAATAATATGGTATTGTGCCCAGTATCGAATACTCCTACAAGTCTATTGAAAAAAAAATACATCCGTTTCATATTACGGGTATTGTGTAGGTCATCTTATTTTCTCTGTGTACGATGTCAATATCGTGGGCTACAACGACATCTACAAGAGGTATTCTTAGTGTTCCGAGTAGCAAGAAGATGCTGTCTACCCATCTGCCGTAGCACTATTTAAATCTATATATGCTTCCAAGATGGTCTATCAGACTATTCTATAGAGGTTGCTTGACGCTTTTTAGCGACTTCCCGGTGATGTAGGAAGCGTATAGTAAAAGCGCTGATAATGAGAGCAGTCGCTATGAATACCATAGTAACGAACCCCTTCCGATACTGCGGTGACTCAACCTGCTGCCAGATGAGCAGAGGCAGCCAGGCCTGAATCACATAAGCCATCTGGTTCATGGATGCCACGACGAGCGCTCGCTCTTCGTTATCATCACTGCATATCTCATGAGCCCACGCGAACGTCAGTCCACTAATCCCGCCCCCTATCATTCCTATAAGATAGCAAGCCCATTTCCACCCTAGCGGTATGTCCCACACAGCCAAGCTCACATTTGTGATAATGTTGACGACCCCTGAAAATACTATAGGCGGCCACCTAGCCCCCTTAAATACCGTATCTGATGACCAGGCGTATATAAATGTGAAGACCACCGCGAGCGCAGACGCGATCGTCGGATAGCTATTTACAGCCGTCACGCCGTAGCCTTCAGATTTCAACCACAGCGCGAAGGCCGGCTGGCTGCCGTAGCCACTCCCGTTGTTGAAGAAGATGTATAGCAGCGTCAAAGCATAGATATGCCAGGAGGTAAATATCTTGTGGAATTTGGCCTTAGTGTATGTTCCGCGGTTGGCGCGCCCTTCGAGCTGCATCCGCTTGTTCGCCAGCGCGACTTCATCCTTGGTCAGCCACCAAGCACGGGTGATTTCTGGAACATCGGGCATGAAGAAGAAGCCCGCAATGGCGATAGGGAGCGAAATGACGGTGTTTATGATGAACAACCACTGCCATCCATGGAAGCCGTTGGTTGAATCGAGATTGTAGACGGCTGACATCAGATATCCAGAGAACATCGTACCGATGGAGCCAGAGGCGTGAAAGATGCAGGATCGCTTGGCGAGCTCGTCTTTTCGGTACCAGCTCCCAATCACGTATTGCATTCCTGGGTAGAACGCGCTCTCTGCCAGTCCAATGAAAAAGCGAAGGGCGTAGATTTGATTTGCCGTCTGGCACTTTGCCAGCAAGATCGTGAGGACGGACCAGACCACCTGTTTGATATGAGCGAGTGGCACAAAACGACGTATAGAGATTAGACTGGATACACACCTCGCAAGCCGGAATCCATATAGAAGGCCTAACCTTCGTGAGCAACATATTGCTATACCACCCGTTAGTTATCCGAATCCAAATTTCGACAGAAAATCGCTCATTTACCTTGGGATCTCCCCAATGACGTAGCCCACAGTCCAGCAGGTTACCATGTAGTTCAGCTGATTGCCGTAAAGTCCCAGGTCCTCCTTCATGCCCGAGACGAAAGCGCTGTTCACATTGACCTGGTCGAGGTACTTGATGAAGTACCCCAACGAAGCGAAGGTGAGAATAACGGCATCGAGCTTGAATAGGAAGTACCGCTCTTCGGGAGACTTGTCAAAGGTATCCCAGACGTAGGACTTCCATGTTTTCCCAGGCTTCTGAGCCACGGGAAGCGAGGAGGACTCATTACTAGAGCTCAAGCCACTCTTGTCAGGGCCGAGGGAGGCTACCTCCGTGTCGTTGTCAATCGCGCCCTTGGCTATAGAGCTGTCGTGAGTCGCCATCGTGTCTGAGCCGCGCGAGTCCTTGTGGTTGGAGGATGCATCACGTCGAGGTGGTCTACGTGCATTTGAACCATTATAGCATCTCGCAACACTGGTGTCGACAATCTTTACCCCCCCAGCCAAAGGTCGTACCACCACATTTCGTCACGTACCGGGTAACATTGCGTGCGCTTCTTATCAGAGACATGTTTCCCTGAACCGATCCTTAGCAAGGTAAACTATACCCGAAAGTGTGGATGCACGGCCAGGTTATCACCCCCTGAAGCTCCCGTTCCCCATCACGGAGCGACAGGGTGAGCTCTACTAGCCGGCCGATTTGTAAGCCCAAATGCCCAAGGTCCTGCTTGAATGGCGAGTATTATCGATCTCACAACTTCTGCGTCGGATTGCGACAGTGCGGGGTGACAGGCGTTGGGGAAAGAGGGTTGTTATGCGTAGAGGTGGTGATCACATCAACGTCGAGCATCATCACGCAATACTCCCCTCACGAAATTACCTCGACTGGCATTGGACAATGGCGCCCACAGCCTGTTTCCGGACGTCCTTTCTATACGCGATGTCATCTCATGATCACGTATATCGGAGAAAATCCGATAGTCTCCACGACCAGATCTTTGGAGAAGCTCTCCTCTTGGAGTAACGCCATGCAGCGGAGGCCAATCACGACAACATCTACGAGATGTTGCATACGTTCGGACGGATGCCGCGTCCAACCAGATTATATCCAATTGTAACATCAGACACTATCTTTGGAGGATCTATCCGGGCAATAAAAGTCACGAGGCGCCGTGGACGGAGACTCCCTTGAGCCTATCTATGCTAAGTTAGTAGGTATATAATAAGCTCGGACTAGTAGACTCGACCAAGGAGATATTCCCTGATCCTTGGATATCATCATAGACGTAGCTGTCGCCGGTACTTCTCCATACTCTGCAGACTAAGATATCCTGTGAAAATATACACCATCTCAACTACGAGGCTGTCGTATTTTTCTTGTTGGACACCATGGCGCCCGCTCCCATAGATGAACGTATCACCGACGTGGAGGAGCCGCGCAAGGATACCCTCGGCCTCCCGGAGCCCGCGCTGCTGCGGCTGAAGAAGGCCGGAGTTGACCTCTCGAACGGGTATCCCTATCGCCCGTCGCGGCCGCTGTACCTCCAGGACGTGTACAACATCCGCAACAAGGAGTGGGTGCACAACGACGCGGGAGCGCGCGCCGACAAGTCCAAGTCGGCCCTCCTGTCCGCCGCCACCAAGGTCACGGACCTGACCACCCACATCGGAACCGAGATCGAGGGCCTCCAGCTCAAGGACCTCACGAACCAGCAGAAGGACGAGCTGGCCCTCCTCATCGCCGAGAGGAGCGTGGTCTTCTTCCGGAACCAGGACCTGACGCCGCAGCAGCAGCTCGAGCTCGGGAAGTACTACGGCGTACCCGAAGTACATGTAAGACTACTACTCCCTTACCCCTTTTTCCAGTAAAAAAAAAAAGGAGAGAAAGAAAAGTACTAACAAGCACTCCCTTCCCCCTCCAGCCCCAAGTTCCCCAAGTCCCCGGCGAGCTCGGCGTGACGGTGATCTGGCCGGACCTGCAGGCGACGGAGCGGGCGGCCAACTTCCGCAACCCGGGGGGCGCGTCGCGGTGGCACACGGACCTGGTGCACGAGCTGCAGCCGGCGGGGATCACGCACCTGCACAACGACACGGTGCCGGCGACGGGGGGCGACACGCTCTGGGCGAGCGGGTACGCGGCGTACGAGAAGCTGTCGCCCGGGTTCCGGCGCATCATCGACGGGCGGCAGGCCGTGTACCGGTCGGCGCACCCGTACCTCGACCGCGACGACCCCCGCGCCGGCCCCAAGTACATCGAGCGCGTCCACCCCCTCGTCCGCGTCCACCCCGCCACCGGCTGGAAGGCCCTCTGGGTCAACCGCGCCATGACCGACCGCATCGTCGGCCTCGACCGCGCCGAGAGCGACGTCATCCTCAACTACCTCTTCGACGTCTTCGAGCGCAACGTCGACATCCAGGTCCGCTTCAAGTGGACCCCGGGCACGAGCGCGCTGTGGGATAACCGGTTAGTACCTACATAGAAGAGAAAAAAAAAAGCCCACATCCTCATCCTCACTCCCCTCACTACCCCTCCCCTCCCCTCCCCCCTTTCCTTTCTTTCCCCACTTGTCAAAGACTCCAGCTGCTAACCCAAGCCCTCCTTCCTACCTACTCCTACCACTAGCATCACGATACACAACGCGAGCTGGGACTACGGCGGCAAGCACCCGCGACACGGGACGCGCGTCACGTCTCTTGCCGAGAAGCCGTACTTCGATGCGTCTGCGCCGACGAGACGCGAGGCTCTGGGATTGCTTGACGAGTCGGAGAAGAAGGAAATCGACGGGCCAGCTTAGTTCAATTCAAATAGTATTCGGACGTCCTTAAGTCATGTACGAATGAATAAATGAATGAAGAAAAAGCCCCTCCTAAAAAACCCCCCAGAATTTCTAGTCAATTTGAGGAGCCTTATCTCTCATCCCTGGCAATGGTGCCGTGTTATTGTCTACATCGAGGATATAATAGCAATGAGATGTTGTATGTGACTGCAATCATCCAATACGCTTACACTGCGAACCCGTAACCTCTGCCATGATATTCATATTACGGGCTTATCTGGATACGGAATGGACTCCATGTAAATATATAATCGCGGCGACCGAATTGCTTGGCTACATAGCTCATCAAGTTCACACGGTACCCCTCCATTACAAGGAGACCTCGAGGCTCTAGCCTTAGGTTAGTCGTTACTACACGGGTAGCTTATATGGATGCATCTGGACTGCAATCGTAACCTCATCAATTCTAAATTCTCAAAACGCCAATGACATTTGTATCATGCTTCTCATGCTTCTACATAACATGCCAAGAATCTCGCGTGACTAACTCTACATTTACCTTCCATGCGCAAAATATCATTCCGCCACCAAGCACCGAAATCTAAGACAAATCAATTGACCAATCGGCCCCTATCTTCGTGCCGACTCGTCCCAAGACGGCGAATGCGCCCCGATTGCTGTCCGCCTTGAAGTATTCGAGCTTGATATTGGACTTCTCGCCCTCAGTTTCGAGCTGGACCTCCTTCTTATTGGCCCACGACGAGGGTGCACCGACGATGATGATCTTGTCAACAGCAACATCATTCATGCGCTTGAGCCATTCGCCCTCCTCGATACTCTTAGTGTCCCGGCCCTCAGCATCGGTTGATGTAAGTGCTAATCCGTCGAACTTGAAGGTTCGGTGGATGTATTGACCCTTCTCATAGTCGAAGGTTTCACCATCATCAACATAAAGCTCACCCTCCGCTTTTCCGTTCTTACTGAGCACGACAACTAGAGTATAATCATCGAATCTCATGAGTTGAGCCGAGCGACGTGGAATGTCGCGGCGGGGGAAGATGTGGCCACCGCGCATGAGGATAGGGATAGTTTCAAGGGGTGCTTGCACAGTGACATGCTTTCCTTTGGAGGTAGAAAGCTTCTTGTAGGTGAAGTAGTCGTAGTAGACTTCATCATCGGGGATGAAGATATCTTGTGTTACCTTGTCCTTCTCAACAACAGGCTTGACAAGGAGACCAGTCGAACCAACGAAGAACTGATCATCAATACCAAAGCCTAATTCCTGACTCGGATGGGTCCAGTACATCGGGCGGACGATGGGGCTGCCGTCCTGGTTGGCCTGGTAGAATGCAGTGTACCAAGCAGGTAGTAGGGCATAGCGGAGACGGAGAGCAGCAGTTACGATTGATCGATGCGGCTCCGAGAGCATAAAAGGCTCACGCCGGCGAGCGTCAATATGCGCGTGGCCTCGGAAGAACGGGTAGAAAGCACCAGCCTGGTACCAACGGCTCTGTAGATCGGGCTCTGGATTGCCGAAAAAGCCACCGACATCAGCACCGGCGAAGGGGAAACCCGAAATACCTTGGTTGAGAACCATGGCGGTCGCAGCTCCCAGATACTCCCAGCTGGCTTGGTTGTCGCCCGTCCACATGGCGCCAAGACGTTGAGAGCCGGCGTAGAATGATCTGGTAAGAATGAAAGGGCGTCGTTCTTCACCCTTCTTGCGTGAAACGAGAGCATGGTAGGTAGCGTTGTGGAAGGTAAGGCCGTTCAGGTTGTGAACATCACGATGTTCCCAACCCTCGTGGTGGATGTTATCTTTGGGCATGGTGACCTCAGGGCCATTAAACACCGATGGCTCATTCATATCATTCCAGATCCAAGTGTTCTCCATGGTACCCTTGAATCGGTCGTAGCTGAAGAGTGTTTTCCACCACTCAATGGCAGCCGGGTTGAAACAGTCGACCCAGAGCGACGAGCCGGGCCAACACCAGCCATCAAAATCTTTTCCTTCCTTGTTCTTTACTGCCAGCCCCTTGGACTTAAGCTCCTCCGAAACCGGGTAACCTCCGGCATTTTTAATGTGGGGGTCTATGATGACAACTAATTTTCTACCATGGACATCAAGTTGCTGCCCCATGGACATGGGGTCTTTGAACATGTCGTAGTCCCAAGTGAAGTATTTCCTGTCGTCGGTGTATTCAATGTCAAGCCAAATGACATCGTAGGGAATCCTGTAGCGGTCCATCTTGCGGTCGACCTCCTTCACGTCGTCGTCCGAGATGTAGTTCCACCGGCACTGGTGGTAGCCGATAGAGAACTCCTGGGGCATTGCAGTTGTCCCGGTTAGTTCACCGTAGTTCTTGGTAACGTCGTAGGGAGTAGGTCCTAGGAAGACGAAGACATCCATCAGACCAGCCTCGGAGATCCAGTGCGTGTGGGTGTTGGTCTTGGCTCCAGATCCGAGAGACAGAGGATTCTTCGACTCCTTGGCCTTGGTAATGTCGATCCAGGTTTCGGCGGCATTTAGCCAGAAAACACCGACAGTCGAGTCCTTGCGCTGGGCTTGCATGAAGGGGATGGCGCCATAGAGGGTCATCGGGCTGTCCAAAATGTACTCGAAGACATCCGAGTTGTACAGCCTATATGGCTCAGCATAGTTACCCTCGCCGCCTCTCGTCTCCTTCAGGGACATGGGACCGGTGTGCTCAGGGACACCGTAGACATGTTCGTAGCCAAAGAAAGTAATGTCGAGAGCAACACTCTCCGGCCCACGTGGCTTCGAGTCCGTGTTGCCTCCGAAAGTTTCTTCCCACCAGGTGCTCTCATCCTCCGTGGGAGCAGCAGCTTCAACGGGCTCCTCCTCCTTCTTCTCTTCCTCGCCTTCCTTGGTCTCCTTCTCCTCGGGTGCTGGCTTCTCGACCTTGGGACGCCAGTGCTCCATGTTCATCAACCCCCGGTCGTTCAGCTTGAGCTGGGACACGCCATCCCGCTTGAACTCAATCGAGTAAGGCTCATACTTGATATCTGCCTCAAAGGAGAAGTTGGGACCGTACTGGATATTGATGCCGGCGTTGCCCTCGGATGAGACCTTGGCGTCCGTGTCGACGGTCAAGCCACCAACAATTGTCCACTTCTCTGCCTCATTATAACGCTCTTTTCTCGCAGGGCTATTGTTCCGAAGCTCGATGTCCTTCTCTCTGCGTCGCTCTTCGTCGACGGTGACGCGGGCGGTGCCGGACTTGAGGAAGGAGACGGTCAGGGGCAGCTTGACGGTGGTGCCTTGGTCGTCGATCGTCTTTAGTATGGTAGCGTGGAATTGGCCGTCTTTGAACGAGGCCAGCTCGGAGGGGATCTTGTAAGGTATTTGCCACGAGGAACCCTGGGCGATGGCATTGTCGGCGTAGGCTCTATTGCGTTTGCAGAAGCCCGACTGGTGGCATTTCTTGAAATCATGTTCCTTAACCGCAACTATATAGAACCAGTGTTAGGATACATTGTTGTGTCGTCTCTATCTACGTTGAGTGGAAGTGGGAGTGGGAGTGAGAATGGGAGTGGGAGTAATTGGATATGTACCTCCAAATGTAAAGATGGAGCATAGGACGGCGAAGAGGCACAAGAATGCTGTCCATCTCGAGGACGGCTGGCTTGGTGTGCGCATCTTGCTTGGCCCTGTTGAGATACGTCCCCAAGGCCAAGGGCAGACGGGGGATCGAAGATGTCACACAAACAAGGAGAAAAGGGGGAGCTAATCAAATCATTGAGCAAGTAGGATGTGCCGAGGTCATGGAAATCCGGTTATGAATACTTGATGTTGCTTTGTGCAATTGCCAGCAATTGGTGTGTGCAATGTGAGAGTTGGGAATAAAAAAGAATAAGTGGTGGTTGAGGTTGACAAAAAAAAGCTTCTAAAAGCTGTGGTGTAAAGCAAAAGCTGCCACCTTTTTTTTAGAGAGGAGTTCCCCCCTCCCCCCATTCCAGGCTTCTCTGACCACTAAGAGACAGGGATAGATAGGTGGTATATGTATGTACTGCCCAATAGGTAGAAGCTGTCCTACCTATCGGATTACTGTATTCGGGGTATGTCAAGTTGTACCAACGCCCCTGACAAGCCACGCTGGCTTCACTAGAACATTAGCTAGGTTAGGTAGGTTAGAGAGGTTGTTGTTACATCCATCAAACCAGGTAAGAATGACTTATCGCTTATCGTTATCGCCTGGTGAGTACATAGCTCTAGTGTAGGTACCTACATACATATGTACCTACCAACCAACCAACCATTTATCTTATCCAACACCTATTTTACCTAGAATACTAACCTTGGAAACTTCAAATGCTCCAAAGTTCTTATAAAGGAGGAAAAGAGAGAGAAGCTTACAAAAGACTGCTACTCCAAATCCCTTGATAATACTAACTAGGTACTTATAACAAGCAATCTCTAACCTTTTCAGCTTCACATCGATTATTTATTTCCGTGGAACAGAGAGGGAAGAAAGCAATAACAAAAAAGGAGACCTAGTAAGTCCCTGCAGCTTGGGCTTCGATGTTTCTACCTACTAAGTACCTACCTACCTACGTAAGTAGTTAACCTAGATCCAACCTCCAACCTCCAACCAACGGGTGCCAAGAAAGGACCTTGAAACCCCCGAGAGACACCGTTTGGAGATGGATAAAATACACGGTAGGTTCAGCTGCCACCCCTCACCATCTCTACAGTGCTTGCGTAACACCAACTAAGCTTAACGGCCCTAAAAGACCCCTCGTCTGTCCCCAGACCCAATCAGCACCCGCCAGGCGACGGTCGGCTGCCCCGCCGTGGGCTCCGTCACCCCGCCCTCTGTATTTTCCTCTCCACCATTTGCATCCTATTTTTTCTGTTCTTTCTTCTCCCCTGGCAAGTTTACGATCGTCAAGGTTGGAATTTCCCCAAGAGTCTCACTATAACGTTTACCCTCTCTCCCACCTCATCTCAGCCTTCACTTGATCAACCCGTGCCAGGGCCACTTGTAGTCACCACTACCCCGCCATCCAACTCATCTTCCAAAATGTCGGCCAGCGAGCAGACGTGAGTATATCCTCCCCTTTTTTTATTTGCTCTTCCTTTGCTTGTTTTGTACCCAAGAAGCTATTTATACCCAAAATACTAACATGTATTGCCTCCAGCTTCATTGCTATCAAGCCCGACGGTGTCCAGGTAACTAACCCACCATCGTGATGTACAGTTCGACGATCTTGGAATACTTTCAACTGACCCCGCCATCCAGCGTGGACTCGTTGGCCCCATCATCTCTCGCTTCGAGAGCCGTGGGTGAGTACACACCTATCCATATATACATAGCCCACCCTATCGACGATCTCCTTCTGTCATGTGTCATGCTAATCATCATCTGCCGGACAGCTTCAAGCTTGCTGCCATCAAGCTAGTTACCCCCGGCAAGGCTCACCTTGAGCAGCACTGTAGGTTTCTCTCCATCCCCGCCTACCCACGGCTAGCTATCGTTGGGCCTCAACTGATATGCTCTCCTTTATAGATGCCGACCTCAAGGACAAGCCTTTCTTCCCCGGTCTAGTTGAGTGTATGTCCTTCCGATGCCAATTGGTCTGTCAATAGGGATGCTAACCCAAGAAAAAGACATGAACAGCGGCCCAATCTGCGCCATGGTCTGGGAGGGCCGTGATGCCGTCAAGACTGGCCGAAGTAAGTAATCTAGCTTCCTTACTTGACCCACCAGACCCGGGATGAGAACATGGCTGATAACCTCACCTCTGTAGCTCTTCTCGGTGCCACCAACCCCCTTGCCTCCGCCCCTGGCACGATCCGAGGTGACTTCGCCATCGACGTCGGCCGCAACGTCTGCCACGGCTCGGACAGCGTCGAGAATGCCAAGAAAGAAATCGCCCTCTGGTTCAAGGAGGGTGAGGTCGTCAGCTGGGAGAGCGCTCAGGCCAAGTGGATTTACGAGAAGCCGTAAATACCGTCAACCTAAGTTCCTCCTGCCCATGGCTGAACTCGAGGTTCGACAGCGGTATCTATGACGGGCAATATGGAATGACCATCGCACAGGATAGATAAACGCTAGGCGAAACGCTCGAAAAATAAACAGAAAAGAAATCTTAGACAAGAAGAGACCTTCCATTCTTTTTGTATATGTTTGTGTGTATATGTGTGTGCATGTGGGTTAGGTATATACAAGTGATGGCCCCTTAAGTGGTGTTTGTGCCCTAAGCAAAGACCGATCTAGCTCCGCTTCCGCCATATCGCCTGTCTGAAGCTCACGAACCCTCTCGCGAGCGAGGGCGTCAACCACAGGCTCAGCGCTATCCTCGGCACGAGCAGCATCTTGGTGATAGCGTATGCAGCAGCGATCTGCATCCCAATCCTATACGCCTTCTCCCTATTCTCGCGACTGACTACTGCCGTCGTCCCTCCCGCCTCCGCCTCCGCCTCCACCTCCACCACCTCACCCAGCCCAAACCACCCCTTCCTCCTAAAATACCTCTCCCACCGAGCCAACCCCTTATCCTTCTCCTTCTCTTCTTGTTCTTGTTCTTGTCCTTGTTCTTCTCCCTTTACCACCACCCCTCCCGCCTCCTCTCCTTCTCCCTCTCCCCCTCCCCATACCCAGGGCACCCAGTCCAGCGCGTGGAACCCCCACGCCAGACCCACCACCGGCACCACCGCCGTCACCTCGTGCAGCGCCAGGAACGCGCCCACGTGCGATAGAGGAGCCGAGCGCAGACGCGAGAGGGGCGCGTGCAGACGGCGGGGTAGGAATGAGGATGTGCGCGTTAGGAGGCGGGAGAGGCGCGCGCGTGGGGTGGAGGGGGTGGTGGTGGTGGTGGAGGTGGTGGAGGTGGAGGTGGTGGTGGAGGTGGATTGGGGGCGTGCGTGGGGATGGCGGGGGAGAAAGGGAGTGGGAGAAGGAGAGGAGGAGGGAGGGGGGAGACGCGGTCGTGGGAGGGGGAGGGGGAGGGGGAGGGGGAGGCGCATTGTTGGGTTGGCTTTGCTGAGGGTTTTTTCTGGTCGGGTGTGTTGAATTATCGGGGGAGTTGGTAGGTTGGTAGGAGGGATGGAGGGGCGGTTGCAGCTCGGGATTTTGGTCAGGTAGGTAGGTAGGTAGATCGATATATATGCGCAGGAGGGGAAAAGTTATATACTAGGTAGTCGGGGGATTGTTGGCGGGCGGGCGAAAGAGCAGGTAGAGCGGGCGGTAGTGGCTGGCGGGAGAAGTTGGGGGGTAAAAGTTGTTATATGAAGGTTGGGGAGAAGCTGTTTCTACTTGTCGCGGATTCCCTTGTTGTTGGTTTTGTTGTTCGGGTGAGAGAAGCTGAGCTGAGATTTGGGGCGAGGTTGGTGCTGTAGGTACCTAGGCAGTAGGGATCCAGCTCCGAGCTTAAAAATGTGGGGGAGGAGGGGCGGCAGGTGTCAGTGTACATAATCCCTGGTGAGGTCCCAAGTCTCTCCGGTACCTATTCTCGGCCCCCCTATCGTATTTGCTAGGTGTGTAATGCAACTACCCGGGACCATCATACAGGGCCATCTTACAGCTTTGGGGTCCGTATTACACAACTCCAGTCCTTCAATTACATTCATCTGATCTAACATGAAGGTTATGTTAGTACTTACTTTCTGGTTTTAGGTACTTTAAAACCCCGTAGGGCAATTTATCCAATCTCCAATATTTATATATCCATTTTAGTAGTATGTTTATTTTGCATCAACAGGGGTCCAATTTCTCCATCCCTCCTATTTTTGTTTCTTATACATTTTTAATTTTCTCTTTCCTCTTTTTTTCTTCCTTTTCGTCATGAATTTATTCAGGGAACTGGGCACCAAGGCCCGTGACTAGCATGTCTTCAGCTTGGAATCCCTTCCCCTCAGTGAGCACGCCGGCCTTCCTCAGAACCCCAATGCAGCTCTGGATGACTTTAAGGTCGACGCCCTCAGTCTTAGTGGAGAACCTCACCGTCTTAAGCCACTCGCGCGCGTCTTCCTCCGAATAATCGAGCGCCGTGCTGATGTATTCTACGGCCTCATCATGATGTCCGTTGAAGTAGGCAACGGCCTGGTCTAGCTTGGCAAATAGGTCCAGCACCCGCGGGTCGGCGGTCTTCTTGTTGTCGGCGCCGGAGGAGGTAGGTACGAGGGCGCTTGAAGCTACGATCTTCCAGCTGCTCCAGGGGGTGTATATCTCGCCGACGCGGCGGATCTCGCCCGAGTCGTAGTACCGCTTCGACGTAAAGTGCTCCCACATGAAGAAGTCGGCCGCCCCCGAGTTGACGGCGTTCCGGAGGTTGGCGAAGTTCTGCAGGATCACAAACTCGCTGTACGGAGATGAGGGAGAAGAAGAGGAGGAGGAGGAGGAGGAGGAGAGCCACCCCTGCTCGTCGGCTAGGACATAGCTCATCACCTGGCTGCCGGATCCTATGCGGGATATGCCGACTTTGGTGCCCTTGAGCGAGGACACGGATGTTATCTCGGGACGGTTGGTCCCCGTCGAGATAGCCCAACCTACACCAGTTGGTTAGTCCTGAAGTGTTGATAAAGTAAAGGGTGATGTCCTACAAAGGGGCGTCTCAACGTAGGTTCCGACGATCCGGTAACCCCCATCACTCGAGGCATCTTCCTTGCCCAGGCCAGCGACCCAGGCTTCGGTAAGACCAATGCCTACGTCTATCTCGCCCGCCCGTATGGCCGTGATCATATGTCCCGTGCCAGACGGGAAGGGGTTCAAGGTGGCTGAAAGGCCGAAATGTTTCTGGGCAAAGTGAAGCGGGGTGGAAAAGTGCTCCGGTACGAAGCCGATGCGAAGAGGCGTTGCGTGCGTAGCCATGGTATGTGTGTGTTACTGCTTGTTATTGTTTATTTCGTTCCTTTTTTGACTTTATTTTTCTCAGAAGGCTTATGCTATCGAAAGGTTGAGAGAGAGATATGGACAGACTTGAAGGAGATGAGTAATGTAATATAGAGGAAGGTTTCGGGAAGTACGGGACAATCCCAGGCAGAGTTCAGGCTATTGCTATGTTTTGTTTGTGTCTGGTTTTCTGTTACGTACTTCCTGCATCAGATCCTCGGTAGATCTAGGTAGTACACCTGGCATACGGTAAGTGTCTGGTTACAGAAGCACATGAAACTCGTTACACGGTTACCTGAGCTAATTTCTACAGCGGGGTCCGAACGGTCCACCTGAGCTTGAGCTGTTCGAGAGTGTCAAGCGGGTAGACGCGGGCCGGCATGCAGTGGGTGGGTCACCCTCCGGCCCGCCCCCTGGGTCGGTTGCCCCTTTTAAGAGGTGCCCACGCATTTAGTACCTATTTATACAGCCAAGACGTTGAGGCGTTCTACACTCCGTAACAACCCCGGGGTCACGAAACTACCACACAGCGAACGTGATGCGCTGGGGGCGGAATAGGTCATATTCGAGATACATGATTGTTACCGCACTCCATGTGTTGACCCCCAGCGTGTCGAGGTCGAAGTTGAAGTAGACACGCGTCGGGGACAAGTATATGCTGATACAGAGCTCGTAGGTGCGCAGCGTCTCCTCGCGCGACTCGCGGTTAACCCAGCCAGAGGGAGGGAAACTGTCACCGACTGTCATCGAGCGGCCGTCGATCTGCTCTACGTCGGCCCTGACTATTCTTGGGGTCCAGGTTGCGCGCCATATAGATAGTCGGATTTCACAAGGCAGTTCGGGAAATCAATGAAATGAGCCGCGCTCATCTAATGGATGTATACGTTGCTGCCCTTGGCTGGTTGCTCTGGACATGGTTGAAAAACTACTTTGTACCTAATACGATATTAAGGTGCCCCCTTCGGTATAAAGAAAAACAGGGCAAAAATGAGGATAAGTCGTGAACGAACAATATCAAAGAGCCACGAAACGACACACTGGAACGAGAGATGTTATTAGACCAACACGACACTTGAAACCTCTCAAATATACTGTAAGATATAATTGAGGCCCAAAAAACCACAGAGCCTCTAAATCCTCACCGGTTTGGTTCATATGACTTGCAATGAAGATTCTGATGAGGCCTAAACCCCGGTGTCCTACCTTACCTCGCGACGTCTCATATCATGGAACTTTTTTCTATTTGAGATTGCCAACGGTTATGTTTCTCTCCCCCTTTTCCCCACTAACCTTGCGTACCGGAAAACTGGCGTACATGATATGCGCGCCGGAGTCGCGCGTCCCTGGTGAAGCCGGTATCAACCCCAGCCGGTTTACGGTGCTAACTGAAAATTGGCTCTTTCTAGAACTTACAGAGACTGAGTCTCGCATATTAGCCTGTATGGGAGTCATGAGAAGGGATTAGTATGATATGTTATAAGGGGAGACTCTTTGTCTGAAGCCAGCGACTGCCGATCCTTGGGGAGAGCTGAGTTGTGGAAACACCAAGAAGGCAACTTAGTTGTATAATAGCCTTTCACAATATGATCCCCAGATTTAGCCCATTGACGAAAACCAACATAAGCACCGAGATCAACGTAGTTCGGTGACACGGATGAATCTATCAACTAAATGGTTTAGCACATATCAACATCTTGTTTATGTTTATCGTGAACTAATAAACTCTCAAGACTCTCAGAGCTGATGACACTTACAAGAAATTCATGTAAGATGCTATTGATTTCCAGTGATCGTGATCTTCTATAATCTATCATAGTGCCAGGCTTATCTACATACGAAGAAGTTCGCTTTACTTAAGAAACATGATTTGAACATCAAGTCATCTACAGTTGCTAATATTAATCCAGCTGTATGAAGCAGGGTGATGGTTTACACGTCCTACGATAGGCACAGGATCCAGAGGATAAAGAAGTTACCGCTGCCAAGCCCGGGATGATCAAGAACTAGGAGTAAGCCAGTACGTGGAAATATATATTGAATATCGTTCATGGTTCCCTCCATAGTCCGTCTAAAGTCAGACTTCCTTGCACCCAGGGCCCTTCTGTAGCAAGCAGAGAATATAACCTGAAGCTGTTGGAGTTCGCTAGCCTCAAAACTTGATAATGGAAAGCCAGAACACTTAATCTTCTTAGAAGCCTCGATACAGCTTACTGAAAATTGATGACAATTATTCAAAAATAGCAATCACCCTACAGCCTCTAAGCACTCTCTAGACACCCGCGTATGTACCAGTATAACTTAAGAATTATACGAGGAAGCATGAAGGCTATCTGTTTTCATTAATATGATGATCTAGTAGAAGAAAGCCTTACTTCTGTCTTGTGCCACATGTAACGTATGGCACACCTATCAAATCATAGTTCTTGGAAATTATTTACCTCCCGCACCTGGTTCACCTGTCAAGCTTGGTGTATATATATTAGCGATCGAAGTAAGCATAGACCTATGCTATATGCTTCCATGTAATTAGAGTACATATAGAGGTCGGCACAGCGGGAAAGAGGTTGTGTGTAAGTCTAGGCCATGGTCCCGACCCCGAGTCTTATCTTAAAGGTCGGCTACGACTCATTCTTCCAATGGTATGAAGTGGATGAGTGACTGACTGTCTTAAGGCATGCCACCACCGCGTACTTTATTCGCCTAGCCCTGGTTTATCGTCCTAGGAGATTCATCGAAGGACCACTCCGACTATAGTAAGGAATTTATTTTGCAGTGGTCCAGTAGCTCCGGTCTGTGGCAAGCTCTTCCTCATCCAGTCTTCTCAGATATATAAGTGTCAGTTATATATGGCGACTAGTTTCACTAAAATGTAGGTAATAAAACCAAGAAGCGTGTAGAATCTTGCGCGAGTCATTCGAACTGTACTCAGGTACTCCCAGTTTCTTCTCGTACCCCTTTCACTACCTAGGTATATAAAACAACAACACTAAAACTATTACCGATACCTGATGCCTGCTATATGGAACCTAGTACCGCTGTTATATCTCTCCATGCTCGAGGCTTCAGTGGGCATCCTAGTCTTATGTACCCCTTCTGTTAAGCTGTTTACTGCTCGTGGCATCCACCATCTCGATCTAACCACGCCATTAACTACGAAGCATATAGGACAGCATTAGTTGAGAGCTACATTTCCCGCACTGCGCCCAGCTGTAATGAGAATAAACTTGGTTCACCGTGCCAGCCTTTAAAATCAAGGGCCCTTGGCTCGGGAGGTATGAACCGAGTGATAGCACAAGATCTATAATAGCCTCTAGGCTAGCGACAACTTAGGAGAAGACTATAATCAGCAGGTGACCGACGTTCCAATGAATAACATCAGTGTAAACCATGTGAACCAAGCCAATCACCCCTTCATATAGAGTACAGAAATGGGGGGGTTCCAGGTTTAGCTCCAACCACAATGTCGATAGCAACTCCAAATGTAACACTACTGGCAAATATGTGCCGCAATATTAAATCATACTGTACTGCTCTAGGAAAAGGGGGGGATTACCCGTACACTCAATTCCATGATAAAGGATGCTATTTGTAATTTTTATTTAGGACATAACGCAAAAGCGATTCCGCTAATGCTTCTAGCATTAACGTGATACTTATACCCTCTGCGACAGGACAACACTACATATACATATCTTCCCTGCTGGTGCTTAGTTCGTCCATGTAAAAAGCATGACGCTTCCTCCCCCCTCCACCTTAAGCACATATAGTTAGCCTACTCCAATCAGCAACAAGCCCATGATTTGTTACTACTTAACTAGGTCTGTCACCTAAACTCCAGGTATACCTAGGCTGTTATAGGCACAAATAAAAGAAGGCACTTAAGTCTCGAATGCAAAAGGGAGGGGATGTTTAGAGAAGTACGCAAGGGAACCATATCTCGCGAGTACATATCTTAGTCCGGACAATGTTGCTGTACTTGAAACCTAGGAAGGGGACATCTCTTTGAATCCTATACCCCATACTGGCACCCTTTATATGTTATCAGCGTGTCTATTCCCTCGCTACCAATGTTTCATTGGTAGCTAGCACCGATGGAAAGGAGGGGGGTGTTCTACAAGTCAAACGAGCATGGAGGTAAATTCAAGGTAACTGATAGTCTCAGCTACGCGCATTAAAGACCTTGGCCATAGTATTAGGGGGAAAGAATATATTATCGATTGGGGTAGGACTGTGGAGTTCCGAGATTCGCACGGCACTCGCAGGCCGTCCCCTATTACAAGCCGGCAGACGGGAACAGAATCCAGAAGGGAAGGCAAGTCGCCACACCGCCACACCGATAATTGGCAAGACATGCCTACCTAGGAATACATGTGCTACATCTACCTATGCTATGCCAGTAGACGATGTCGAGTTTCTTCGATGACATCCGGAAATGCTTCCTCGCGAGACTGTTCCTGGAGGAGTAATGAGTCTTCGAAAATCCAATATCTCTTGTTCACCGGGGGCATCATCCGGAGCTAGAAATAATCTCATTTCTCCACCCTGCTCTGTCTCTGAATGCGAGGGACTTTTAACAGGAACAAAACAACTTTATCGGCCTCATCTTGCCGGTCTCCCCCCTCCCCCTTCTCTATCGCTCTCTTTTCTTATTCCATGCATCTATAAGCTAGTATAGAGGCCCATGACTCGCCCTTTCTCACAGACTTGAGCCGGTATAGGTAAAAACGCAAACAAGCTAATATATCTTCAAATTTGACACCCTCCCTCCCCTGTTTCCCAAGAGCTTGACTTGCCGAGGTTCTCTCGCGGGAGAATGCAGTCTGCGACGGACTTTTGTGCCGACGTGCACCACCTAACTACCTACGAGAGAAAGGAAGTTGACCAAAGCGGTTCTTTTTTTTTTAATTTATTTTCTTCTTTGAAGGGTATGTTACGCCACATACTTAGGTAAGTATGTAGACCACGAGACCAACGGGGAGGGGAGAGGAGAAAGAGAGGAAAAGAAAAAGAGGCCCTATCTGCGGCCATCGTCACCTTTTAGACCAAGTCTCGAAGGCGGTTTGATATTCGGAACTTGCCTTTCTATTTGTCTCAAAGGGGGTTCATGCTTCCCCGTACATATGTATGTATGTATGTATATGCGGCTGCAGCACTCGGACGTTGTGGGCATGGGACCACGTTACGTCGCGAGCTGCGACCCTGATTTAGCTCTTGGGACAGACTCCCCTACCGTGGGAAGGGGGGAGGGGAGGAAAATGGGAAAGGGGTTAAGGAGTCGTTCATTCATTCATTCCTAGGCGCAATACAGAGTTATCGGTTATCGCTTAATCCTCCTCTATCTCATCCGGTCATTCTCTAGACCCTGTCTACTCGGTGGGTTCGTCGTAAAACGCTCCAGTCCACCGGGTAGTGGGCTTTCCAATCTGAGTTAGCTCCCGGTGGGCTGGTACGATTCTTTGGGAGCACGATGTTTTTAACTCCGGTTACGCTACGTAAGGTATGATCTGAGAAAAGAGACTCCACCATTACCCTTTTTTTTCTCTCTCTTCTTTCTGGTACTAGCATGTCTCTAGTACGTGCCATCCCGGAGCGTGAATGCGGTCACCATCAGCAATGCTGTGTTTTCATTTGAGGCCCACGATTTGCGACTGGCGAACATTCGATGTCCGGGGCGAATGTGGCTCTGAGGTCTTGAACCAGAACTCGCAGTCGGAGACGGTCTGAGTAAAATCATGAACGGCGTCATCACTCTCATATCGTACATACCTATTCCTCACCCACCTCACGCGAGACACAATTACATACCACAGGTGGAGATAGCAGGTTTCGGGCCATTTATAGCTTCGGTGAATTCTGTCTCGCTCGTGGTGATCCCATTTCAATCTCCGTTACGGGTGGTTGACGCTTGGATACGCCGCCTCCACCGCGGTCTAGTTCTCTTGGCTGATTCCGTGCAGCAAAATTCCCGTCTATTGATTTATCTGTCTCCCGCTCAAGTGAGATCATATCGTGATCGTCGTGTGTGGGACTGATGCAAGTGTAGGTTTGTATTACTTGCTCCTGAATCATTCGCGTCTCAAAGCTCTGGATGGTCCGGGTTTGCGGTTTGCGATGGCGTAGCTTTCTGGCCTGGGTGCGGAGAGACAGAAAGACATTCGGTTTACACGTTATTGGACAATGCGCTCCGACAGATAGACATCCAGGAAATAGTCATCGACGTGAAGGTGATAATTGTGCATTGCTTGTGGCTTGCTGTGTACCTAAGGTATGTATAGAGATTGACTCGAGAGGTTGTATTCATGCGCGAGACCAACGGAGGTGAGTATTGTCAAATTCGACAGATTACAGGAGAGAACGACACTGGACTTGCGGACGGAAGGACAATGCATTTATTTCAGAGCTCGGGTATTTTCTCCTTTCTCCCTTCCTCTGGACACAATGGGACAGGGTTACGACAGATAGTGGAAGGATGACAATGGCAAGCGTCCTAGTTGATTTGTCCTGTCTTATTGCTCTATATAATCGTCAATATGATAGGCGGTATATACGTTCGTGTCCGCATACACTGCAGGGTCCTTTTCCAAACTTCGAGATACCCCGTTGACGATCCCGATGATCCTGCAGCCTCCTCGCTCAAGGGACTTTTGACAGATATGGGGAAACAGACCGTTGAGTGACCCTGCATTTAGAGAGTTTAATATATAATTTCACTAGCCACTTACTTATACATATTCAACGCTGGCGCGTTGGCCAATGGAGGAAGAAGTCTCATAGCAGCGCCGAATCATATGTGTGTCTGTGTCGTGTCTGATTCTGTATGTATGCGCGTGTGTTTTGCATGAACCCATCGGCATCCGCACTGGGTTGTCGTCTTTCTATTTCTTATTCCCTGCCACATTAGATGAACTAAAGAAGAGCGAACACAGGAAAATAGGTTGGTCGAACGAAAGTAGGTATGGACTTTTGTAAAAGTACAATGCAGCGGGCTAAATCGAACGAATGGGACGCTGGTCTTGGCCCGCAGCTGTCTGATCCTCTTTTGCCAGTCGTTGATGGAGACGTTCTTGATTCAATTACATGGCTTGAACCAAATTGCTGGGAATTTTGCTGGGTTCATACGACTTTGAATCGTCCTACCTATATTGAATGCAGATCTCTCCGTCTCTTGAATTTCAACTATCGTCTTTATTGGTCTCCCGACTCCTGATAAATAAGTATATACCTACGTGTTTACCTAGACAGAAACTTATATATCATGTGCCGAAATTGGCAGTTCGACTCGCGCGAATTTCCAGGCCGACATGTCACTCGGCCGCATTCTATTGACTTATATCTCTTTGAATACCTCCCTGAGAAGTTAACATCTTAACCAAGCAATCTGATCACCTACGGCCCTACCTTAGTCTTCGCATAAGTCATGTCCTCGAAAAAAACAGTATTAATCACCGGCCTCAACGGTTATGTGGCGGCTCGAACCGCAGAAGCAGTACTTAGGGAGGGTTACCGAGTGCGCGGAACGGTCCGAAACCCCGCGGCCGGCGAAAAGGTCAGGGAAACACTGGTAGGGTTGGGGTTTGACCCAGATGATATAGAGGTTATACACGTACCAGACGTCTCGACCCCGAGAGCGCTTGATAGAGCCGTAGCAGGTATGGACTTTGTAGTTATTATTTTAGAAGATGTTCTAAACTAATATGTCTATCTAGGATGCATCGCGATACTACACATTGCCTCTCCATTCGGCGAGATATGGACTCTACCACCGTCTGAAATCGTCCGCATAGCCGTTGAGAGCACCTCAAGCATCCTAAACGCAGCTACGAAGGCCGGTCCCCAGCTGCAGAGTGTCGTTTACGTGTCATCCGCAGCCGCGCTATTCAACACACCTGTGGATAATAAGACACACACCGAGGAGGACTGGAACACGACCTCCGAGAAGCTCGTAGAGGAATTGGGTAGCGAAGCTGGGGGATTCAACGCATACTGCGCGAGTAAGACAGCAGCGGAGAAGGTGTTCTGGAAATTCCATGACGAACAGGAGCCAAGCTTTGGCATGACGGCTCTTCAGCCTACGTAAGTGTTTCCCCCTCATTACCTAGGGCTTACATGACATTACACACCGAAACCCGCTGCTTATGCAAGGAACAGATACATCGTCGGCGAGCCCCTAATACCGTGGGAAACGCGCGAGCAGGTCCCTTACTCAATGAGCCCCTTCATGAAAGTGCTAGCCGGCGAGGATGTCCCGGGGCCGATGATGCTCTACGAGGACACCATCGACATACGAGACGTCGTTCGCATGGTGGTGTGGTCCGCCATGAACCCACGCCAGGCGGGTGGCGAGCGCTTCATCTGCTCGTCGGCTGTCGGCGGAGGTCAGGCCATCATGGATATCCTGAAACGAGACATGCCGTCGCTGGCGACGCAGGCAGGTAACACGGGGCAGGGGTACCGGCCGGACTTCAGGCCCCGCGGTGGCGTGGTCGGTTTCGACCAAAGCAAGGCGGTGCGGGTGACGGGCCAGAGATGGATACCGTACGAGACCACCGTCGTGGACTTGGCCAAGTTTCTCCAGCGATATATCAATTAAATAGGGGGGGGTGTCACGTATATGCACTTAGCATGCCATGATGTTACGCGATATGTATACCAGATGAGGGCTAGCAGAACATATACCCCACGCGTGTTCTTTCCATAGGCAGAGGCAGCTGACGAACCGTTCTCGCTCTTATTCTCATATTATAATGTATATTCTCTTTCTCAGAATGATACCCACCGACATGATGGAATGCATATCGAAAGGGGATGGTGGGTTATAATGGCCTCCTTTACGAGTCTGCGTACAATACTATAGGTGAACCAATTGGCCGGTGCACGTTGAGATAAGAAGTGTGCTAATTAGTCTTCTTTTCTGGGCGGATAATCGCGTGATGAAATAACCATACTCTCACTCCCACCCGGAGGGAAACACCTGTAATGTTGCATACATAACCTCCCTTGGCAGATGGACGGTATGCCTGCCTCGCTCGTGGCATCCATGTATCGATTTGATAGGCCAAGGTCGGGAATTTCACTGCGGTAACGGGAGGGCGCTCCCATTTCGGCTATATGCCCTTACTTCTTAAAGGGGTATGTAGAAGGTATAGTCCCTGCAGACGTTGACAAGGGGGAAACTATCCTGGTGTACACCGAAATGGAATGTATAGCCAATCATATCGTGTCCTTTACAGATGGATCCTAGTTCAGTATAGCACCGAAGTCCTATAACAAGAGAGGCAACCAAGTCGTAGGGGGAATCATAGTGTACATGATGATGTCAAGAATTTCTATAGAAGCTTAGATACTAGATAATGTATAGAACAGGATACCGAGGCATATGTCCATTCCTCATTTAGCTCCTATATCGAAATGTTGCTTGGTATCGGTCGTACTAGAGTAGTTGTGCCACGCTACTGCTTTCAGCGTACTTTTGTTGATAGTATATTCAAACTGACTGATCCTACAACATGCAATGTCCTTTCATTCTACCCATATACATTGGTCAATGCATCAGAACTTGTCGGCTCCGATGTTGTTTACCTATGTAAGCCGTATAATAACCACAGAAGGAATTTTTGCAGTCCTTTCTAAGGAAGGCTTCGGCTGCAGATCATTTTCCCCACGACCTATATAGACATATGATATAGATCCGCACTTGAGCTAACGTAAGATAATAGTCGAGTGCTCCTCAAAATCGTCTCATTGCGATTGGTGAATCTGGTAGTTCTTTTAATATACATAGATACCTAACCTAGGTCAACTACTTACCGCTACTACCTACACGATATCTCGGTGTGCTCGGTCAACTCCGTATAGGTAGATATTGTGGGTTCCAAACACACGTAGTATAATTTTTCTCAGCTCAAGGCACTAACAGAATAGAATAGGTCTGGTTGAGTATGACTAGTTATATGCGTCTTATCATCTGTTTACTAGGCTAGGTAGGTCAACATGATTCTCACTCCTATATCAGGCTGGCATCGGATAGATACAGCGTTAGGTAGGAGGGTTAGTAGATTATATAGATAGCGACGCATAATACACTTACTTATGAACAAACACTCCTTTCTGGGCTCCCCCGTCTTATAGTTATTTCAATAAGTTCGACCTTTATGTAGAAGTAATGGATTGTATAAATTTTAGTTCATCTATGTCTTATACCTAATATGTAGCAAGAGGTTTAACCTACTTAAATGCCCATCCTTAACATCCTAGAGGCAGCGAGGAATCACGATAAACAGATACGAAGGCAGTTGACGTATGTTTATGAATAATATAAAGAATAGAAATTATAAACGGTCTTTAATCATGAAAATTATGATACTCCACCTACCCATTCCGTAGAAACAGGGGTCATCATATATTAAGTAGCGTGTAATTCTCCCATGGTTGCGTACAGCGTCACAATAAACTAACCTAACCCTAGCACCACCACACCGGTTCATAACTTAGCAGAATAAGTGGGTCCAACCTTAAACCTTTTTTGAGGCTCTCGTGAATCGTCCCCGACCAGGATGAGAATTTTCATCTGGTGTTTAAGCCAGAGTGGGCCATGAAAGAAAAAATTATCTCTTCTCAACCACGGTTCTGCCCAAGTAGCGCAATTAGCAAGCATGTTTTCAACCGACAGCTTCAAGCCCGGTTAGCTCAATCGGTAGAGCGTGAGACTCTTAATCTCAAGGTTGCGGGTAAGTTACTCATTCTAAGCTTGCAGGTTCAATTCAGCAGCATGTTAACATATCTTCCCAGGTTCGACCCCCGCATCGGGCTCAATTCCCGGTGCCTCGCTGGTTTACAGCGAGAGCCTCGAAACCCTTCTTTTTTTTTTTCTCTTCTCTTATAATATCCCCGTGTTCCCATTGGATTAGTATTTTGTTTTTCGCTCGATAACTTCGATCATGTTGTCGTATTTATCCTGTCCCTTCCCCATGTCATCTTCAACTTACACGTGAGGGGATACCAACAAAACCTCTAGCCAATATCACAGCGATGACTGCGATCATACAGCAGATATATATGTGGACTATTCATACATAGTATTTCTGTAAAGTTCAAATCATACCGTTTTTTTTTCTGTAGACATTGATGCTAGGTCAGCGCTGTATTGTGTTCATCAAATATAGAGGAAAGATCTGCTCTGTAGTTGTTGTCCTAATGAACTATTATGCTATCAAATGCACGTAAGAACAGAAACCAAGATTGCCAACAAAACTTAATCCACATAGCCTAATTTTATAAGACATTGGGGAGATATTTCTGAGGCACCATTTGGGGGAAGTTTCTAGTCTGGTATTGGCGCATGGGATAAAAAGCAAGAACCGTCGTATCAAATCTACATAGTAGATGAACCCATGACTCCTCTAGACTTAAAGAATTTCGACCATGCACTAGGCACTATATAACCACAGTTTACTTGTTGATAATAATCTCACCATTTCTGATAGAAACTTGTCCGCAATATGTTTCTTGATCATGACTGTATCGTATCACCTACGCCCATTACGTTCCATGATAGTGTGATAGTGCGCTCAATGTAGATGGTGACATTGCTGAGTAAAGCGCTGAAGCTAGAGACATGTGTATAGTATCATTAATGACTATTAAGATATCAACTTTAGATTACAAGAAACAACCCTTGCAATAGCAGATATGTACGAGAGTAAGGGATGCTGGCTGGCTTCCATTTACACAATCTAGATTTACATCCAGACTTTGCCAAACCACCGACAGTTACTTCTTGTTATATATTATGAACTCTTGCATAATCTGACACAACCAACAGAACCTATGGGAACATGTCGCTTTAATAATTCGTCGATTAAGCGGATATACCCAAACAGCAAAGTTGCAGCCCGCCACGCTACGGAATATGTTACTATATCCGGAACATGACCCACCCCTCCCTCAGGTAAATCTGGAGAATCCCCGTCTGGAGACGAAAGAGAATGGTGTGATCGACACTTATGAGGAGCCATCCCGAGTGGCCTTCCCCGCGATACCTGTCTGGATTAGGTGTACTCGGTGTTTGGTAAGGCAGATATCAGCAGCCATTAACATGGATACAATTTGTCACCGCGCAGTAATTCGGTGTACTAAACCGGGGGGGAGATGCGAGTCAGCGTGCAGCTTTGCAAAGCCTATGTCAGGTATGTCATGGCCATGGCATGCGGGGTTTGTCGACGTCCGACACGAGCCGAGCCCTTGATACGACTAGCTTGGAATAAATCTGAGAGTTCCAAGATGAGATTTGGATCCCGCAGATGCTTCATGCCACCGAGTTCCCGTGTGTCTCGTCCACGTATCGAGGAAACGTAGTCTCGGCATGAAACCACGACGCGTGTGCGATGGTTGTCGGAAGGGCCATCGCAAATGTGTTGTTCAGAGGAGCGATAAAAAGTGCGATCAATGTAAGGAGACAGACCGAGAATGCTACCTATTTTAGCAATAAGTTTTGTTTCAGACACGCTAGGAGGCAGTCTGAATATGAAGGTCTCTCAAGTACTCATATCTCTCTTTTGATGATTCTTTAAAAGGGGGGTTTCTAGTTCGATTCGAAGCTCTTTCTTAGATCCATCCCCTGTTAATGATTCTGTCTCATCGCTTACTCCATTGGATGAATTTTCCTTACACATGTCTAACCAGAATTTGGGAGCATCAGGTGATGTTGAGTATAGTTATCGGAAAGCGACAGCTTTGATACATACTTTCCGATCAGCAATAGCCTGCCACAACTACCCCTTATCCAAGCATCTCAAGTCACGCAACACCAAACAGGCCATAACGTTGCCTTCACATCGCATATACTTACCAAATCTCCACCCACAGGATCCTCTGTTATAGGACGGTTGCCTATTAACGCAACATCTACATTCAAATCTCAACTTCGGCCATCCCGCTTCACTAAACGTGAACACTTTTTATTTCGCCTTTATATAGCTAAGCTAGCGCCATCAGTGAGACTCATAAATATTTTTGAATAATATTAAAGCATGGTAGATCTAACAAGAGAATCTGGTAGGCTGACGGATGCAACGAGTCCCGAAGTTGTACAGTAAAAGTACCGCGATATGCCCTTGCCGAATGAATGACCCTTAACGGGATCCTTGCCTTAGCAAGTCGATATGACGGTCTTCGCAACTACTTGAAGTATGATATCGAGACTGACCACGAATTCGTGTACCTGAATGGGTCCGGAAATCTACTAACTCACGGTGCCGTTGCACGGATTGTGACTCAGTGGGGTCTTGCTGAGGCGGCCAGTTGGGTTTATCTACGACAGGCGATTTACGTCTTTCTAACATGCCTGAAGTCTATCGACATGTGCCTCGATAGCTTCAGAAGATCTGATGATGATAATGATGTGGAGAGAGGACTCTGGAACGAACTAGAGCAAGACATCGGAAGTTGGTATAATGATCAACCCCCGTCTTTCGAACCGATATATGTAACGGACTCCGAGCCGAATAATGGTCGTGCTCTCCCAACTATATGGATGCCCGCGATGGATCCTGGTACGTGTTATTCAGTATTCTGCCAAGATATAGTAGCTTATACTAAACCCCATAGTGGTTGCTATGTAGCACGATTATGCTGCGAGAATAACATTCTGTCTGCGACAACTCAATGAGAACAAAAGTCGGAGAGAATTCGATACAGCAAAGACGAGGCGAGACAACGAGGCACATGACACCACCCATACAACAAAATAAATCAACAAAGGAACCAATATTTCTCAAAGAGGACAATTATATGCTTTCTTGCAAATGCAAATATGATGGGTCTTGTACTATAGAGCGAAGTCATCAATACATGGTTCCTGCCCGCCCACATGCTCTCTCTACTTAAGTCACCGTTGAACATCTATCTACCTAGCTTGCACCTTGATTCTCATCTTACTCTGCTTCTACACACATCATCCGTTGAAGCGAGAAGAGGCCATACGATATCTCCAGACAGTCTACGACGTTGTGAAGTGGGAAACCGATAGAGTCGCCAGTACTCTACAGAAGGAATGGGCAGGGCTCGATGGACCCGGAACGTCATAACAAACTTTTTCACATAAATACCACTATTCTCATGAAAATACAAATAACTCGTCTTACAAACTCGCAACTCGATACGAATACACAGTCACATTATCTCCCAGGCTTTAGCCAAACCATTTCACACGCCATCGTTACACTTGAAGTCCTTATCCCAGCGCTGTTCAGCATCAGTGCCATGTCCTTTCTTCATATATATTTACCTACTTAACCTTAGTTACCTTGCTTACCCCGCCAAGGACATAAGAAGAGGCCCCCTTTACCATATGCAGCGAGCGCTGCTGCTACATCGCCAGCCTTTACCCCCTCTCCTCTCCCGTACCTGCGTACCTCGTGCCCAAAGTCTCTTTGGGGGGGGGGGGGGGGGGGGGGGGGCATTTCTTATTTCTTATGTAGGGAACCCCCGTGCTCACCATGTTCTGGATAAACACGCAGCGCATCTCATCGTCCAACATACCCACCGCTCCCTTCCCCTAACCGTGAAACCGGACCACGAAATCGCGCACAGCTTGGGAAACACATTGCAAAAAATCCCGCGGGATGGGAACCGTCAGGTATACATAGCCTTCGGTGTCGTGGGTAGCGATGGCGGAGAACTCTCTGGGATGGGATGTGCAGAGGAGAGAATGGGGGGCGAGCAGGCCGTCGTTGACGTGTGAAGGTGGCACGCCTTCGATGATCGTGGGCTGGATCGGCGGTGGAGGTGTGATTCTACGCGGGGCATGATGGTTTAAGAGACTGATATAGTGTGACGAATAGGTACCGTTCTATGTTGGTAGTCTCACTTATACACTCCCCAGACTGTGAATTCTCTTCTATGTACCAAGGCTTTTAGGTTGTGCCGGGTAGAATGGAAAAACATCTAGTTGGACAGAAGAGTTCCCCTTGTTTACTTACGAATCTAATTTATATATACTATTATTCGTCATTCACATCTTTGCTGTACTTACTACTTACATTGCTCTTTGCCCCCACCCCCACAATCTCTCTCTCGTTCATCCTATCATCGTGGTGGGGGAGTAAAACTTCCCATTTAAGAGCGGTGATCTGGGGTGTTTTAACTTTGTCTATTCAAGCTCCCCCCCAGCCCCGCGCGCACTTTCATCTTAGAGAGTCCCGGGATATCCAATATTAGGCTCCGCTACTAAGTTCCGCCGATATCATTGGCCGCGTAAGGGAACAAGTGGTCAGCGGAGACTATACACCCTCCATTATCAAAGCTCGCGAGACGTGAGAGGCGAGACCACAGTGGATCTCGCTTCGGATGTGCATTGTTGGCTAATGCAGTCGGGATAATATGTGTCCAGATCTGATACGAACCATTATCAATCTGCTGGGATCGAGATGAGCAAGCCAGTATGCCTGATTATACTCGGAGATAGGAACATGTTGCCCCAACAGCTCACTTATTTATAGACTCAGCTCCTCCTACTTATCAAAACTATGATTGGCTGGCAGTGCACTGGCTCATCATTCAAAATTTGTCACTATCTTATTGGTTCATATGTGAAGCGTGGGATATCAGTATAGAATTGGTACTCACGTATGGACATGGGAGAGTATAGATACAAATAATTACTTGTGCCAATCATGTAGATACACTTAAATCTCATGGAAACTAGTGTTTCTGGTGCGGAGTAGCCAACTCGATCAAATGGGCAGTACTCTGTTTATTTGAAAACATCAAAACTATTAGGCACTAGCCCCTGAAATCTAGAAGAACAATGCCATTTGGCCTGTGTATGGTGTTCCGGTGGTATGCATGAATCGACCATCTAATTTCTGTTCGTGAGCTATGTCATTTCGATGCGAGCTCATAGAATCTCGTCTCTCAGTAGAAGAACATTTTAAAATTTATTCGTATTGCATCTTCGTAAGACCGAAACTAGCATTAAACATATTGAGTTCATGTTCATTAGGTAAAATGGAAGAAACTAGGTAATCTCTAATACAATTAACAGAAGCAGATAGGGGGTATCAAGCTTAATCATCAAAGTATATCTACATCGTCCACCATATGCTTGTGGGTCAAAAGCCAACACAGTAGAGCTATCCGCGTGGGAGGGATAACCTTTTGTGAGGCTAAGGACTTGATCGTTGCGCGTACATCATTGAAAAGATGTTTATACATCCCAAAAGTCCATGTCCTCGGAATGTTTCCGAGTCCCACTCGGGTCATCCACCCTTTTAGCCATCCGCTAAGCCCTACGCCATGGCAAGGATGGCAGCTCCAAAACAGTGATATACAATTCGAAACCCAGAGAATAATCGCTGGGCTTCTACAGAAAGGAAGCAGAAAAGAACGGAAATAGTATGGCTGAGATGGCGAGGGAAAAGGCCAGGACATCCAAACTTGGAGCTGTCCCGGCAGGCGCACGGCCTTCCTTGTCATCGTCGTTGTCATCGACAGCAACGACTTGGCCTGTAGAAGCGTCGACGGTTTCGCCAGAAGGGTATCTGATATTATAAACAGGGTCGGTGGTTAAAGCAACGGGGGCTCCAAGCGTACTCGGGCAGGTGGCCTGGTTGGCGGTGGGCCAGTCAAGCGAGCACTCCTCGTCGTGGCCCCAAGAACAGATAGAATCAAGAATATTATAGAGAACGTAATTTTGGCCTACCCAGGTGTCTCCATCGAGGCAGCTAGTCAGGAAGTTCATGCTGTTGGCGGCGCTAAGGGGCAACTTGTGGCCGTCGGTGTGGATGAGGTCTCTGCACTCCGAGGCATCCACGTTCTCGTAATTCATCGGGACGGGACCGCCGGCGGTTGGCTTCTTGGTGGCGGAGTAGCCGGTGTACAGATAGTTCCAGGCGTCGTAGCTGACATCGAAGGCGCCTTGGGACTGGTCGATGCGCAGGAGCTTGACGGATCGGTCCTCGTAGCTAAGCGACACGCAGATATTGGAGCAGTCGACAGAGCCGGGCCAATAGGCGACGCGGTCGGTATCAATTTTACATCCCAACACACCAATCGACGACGAGTAGCTATCGTGGGGAGTGGCCCAGACGGCACCGCTACTGTTGGTCTGGGCGTGGACGCAGCCGACGGGCAGAAGTAGAAGCAAAAGCAAAAGCAAAGGCACGATGAAGTAATGAAGGACGGAACGCATGGCTAAAAGAATGACTGAGACACAGGGTCTCGAAGGCTCGAAGGCGTTCACACAAATTAAACGAGTGGCATAGTTAGATCGTCGGCGTGACGTCAAACGATGGATGGAGGGATGAAGGAGTCGGAGGATGGATGAAGTTGGGTCGGGTTGGTGTATGTAATGGGAAGAGTGTCAGTGCCAGTGCCAGTCCCAAGGCGCGCTCTCGTGAGATGTGGAAATGAGCTACCCAATGGTTATCCACAATGACCTTCCTATCCCGGTTAGCGCAAGGGGAAATGGGGGCTTGTCGGAGATAGTAGTAGGAAACTCTATAGCAAAGCCTATAATGTGGAGTGGATCGTTTTGTGTACCAGACCTACCTAAGGTTACCTATCTAAGGTTACCTATCTAAGATTTCCTAGGTAGGTAAGTATTTAATCCGCTGCTCCTCCTCCTCCACAACGCCTAGGTAGGTAACCTAGCTCAGCCTAGACCATTCCTTCTCCCCTCTTCCTCTCCTCTTCTTCTCCACCATCAAACTCCACCACCTTTGACGTGTATCCATAATGCACCACAACTGCTCAATCGACTGTTGATATCGCACAAGAGACAACAACTAGGTGTATGATAAGGATATGCAGCATCTTACATATCGTATCATCGGCCACGCTCGGACCTAGGTATATCGAAGCCAATAGTATGGCTGCAACCATCACAGCTCATTCTCCAAGCAAGCACCTACCTACAAGTCACAGTGAGGCGCGAGATGTGAACAATAAAGTAAGGTAAGGTTGGAAAGGAAGGGCAAACATGTGTCTGTATTGTAGACGAAAATACCGATGCCTTTCTTCGGTAAGTACGTGTGAATCTATCCCGGGGTCCCCTAATTCTATTTAGGTAGCTGTCTCGCTAGTCATGATATCGTATCCATGGAGAAATAAGACAAGAAAAAGAAAGAAAATTCCAAACGCCCTCTAATCCATGCCATGTCCGGTACCTTACACAATCACGGCAGCATCAGCCTGGCTGCCGTGGAGAACAGGGTTGATAGTCTCGTCAAAGTGCATCTTGAAGTCGTCGCCCAACTCCTTCCTCAACGCCGTCTGCACAGCTTCCAGGACGTTGGGGAATACGCCGAAGTTGGCCGGGTTGTTCTCGTCGTTCTCGCCACCCTGGAAGACACCGGTGCGGACGAGACAGGTGTTCCATCCGTACATGTTACCACCGACGATGTCGGAGGCTGGGTTGTCACCAACCATGTAGATGTTCTCCGGCAGCTTCTCCTCGCCGTGGAGCTCGCCCATCCACGAAGTGAGAACCTCGTCGGCGTACTTGTATGTCGCCATCTCGGGCTTGCCGTAGACAACACGCTCGAGGTCAACGCCAGTTAGGGCCTTGTACATAGCCTCGAGACCGATGCGGAAGGCACCCTGAGACATACGCGGGTACCAGTGTTCGGTGGGGCAGAGCAAATCACCTTGTGAAAAGTAGATGGGGATGCGCTGTGAGACTGGGTCCTTGGCCTTGGTCGTGAGACGGCCGTTCTCGGAGAGTAGCAGATCCATGATGATCTGCATGTCGGTTGCGTAGTCACGCGAGTCGGAGAACACCAAGATGGCCTCAATGTTGCACTTGGAGAAGTCGCGTGGCCGTGACATGGCCGCCTCCTGCTGGGTGAACTCTCTGTAAGGCGCGATGGAAGGATCCCAGGCCACAATGTCGTTGGGGACAACCACATCCTTGAAGCCGTACTGCTCAGCAACGTCGCGGCACCTGTATCCAACACCACCGACGACGAGGACGGTGTGGTAGTACTCCGCCAGGGCGCTCATGGGTGTGTGAGATTGGATGAATTGGTCGGTGTTGACCGGGTTCTTGAGGATGCTGGCCAGTTGATCGCAGCGAGCCTTCTCGGGCTTTCCGCTACCGTTCGTTAGGAAGATGTGGGGTATCTTGATGCCGAGCTCGTTATCGCCATTCAGAATGTCTAGCGCACGCTTGCCCTCGGGGATGAGGCGGTCGCCGTGAACGAGAACACCGTCAATGTCGAAGGCGAAGGCCATGTTCTTCGCCTTCTTGACCTTCTTAACCTCGATGGTCTGTACCTGGGAGGCCAAGATATCCCGCGTGGGCTGGATGGGCGGCATGCCAGGCCGTGAAGGCCGACCGTCGGCATCCTCGGGGCGGTGGACCGACGAAAGTCTCGACTGTCTCTTGGATCTGGGGATGGGGAGGGCTGTGCCGAACGAGTTTCGGGACCCTCTTCTGTCCTTCTGTGAGGGTACCGCACTCAGCGTGTGCATGTACTTGGATGCCTCCGAGACAGACGACCGCGAGGCGGGCACCTCAATAGGGCCCTCGCCGTCGTCGCCTGGAATCATCAACCCACCGTGTGTAGACGGGTTCATTGTAGCGTTTGTATCCTTCTTCAGTTGCTCAGTCTGAGTAGGTGCGTTCACCCCGGAGTCAGAATCCTCGAACATAGGCATGTTGATAGAAAAGGTAAAATAGATGTGCTAGCTAGCAGAGGATTGGTGGTAGAGATATATGAGGAGTCAGAAACTAGCAAACATGGGAAGATGGAGAAACTAGGGAAACAGATTTGACATCAATGACGGAGGCATGTCGTTATATCTATTCAAGGGCCAAACTTTACCAGCCACCATCAACTGCCACACGACGCCCCAGGGACTCGCATGGTTCGGGAACGGCCGTAGGGATCTGGTTGAAGCCGGAATACTGTAGGCCTTCTTCACCTAGGCTCGGTTAACCTAATGCTTCCTATCGAAAGACAAAGAGAGCGAGAGCTGAGCCAAGCGCTATCGTGCATATCCAGGGTGGAACCAGATCCCTGAATACGGAATCAGGGTCCTTCCAAGATGACGATGAAACGATCCGGCTGAACTAGTATCAAAGAGCGTTTATCTCAAGTATATGAGCTGGCGCGACACAACCACGTAACCAAAATGTTGGGAGCGCTACATTTTCGCAATGCGTCCGAGATGGAGCCGTGACGCAGGCCGTCGACTGGAGCCCGTATCCACTTGCCGTATCCGCTGTCAACAGTGACTGACATCATCTCGGATCCGCTCAGGCCCGCTGCTGACTCGGACCGGTGGAGATGCTTCGTGACAAGATTTTCTAGCGCAGGGATAATCACACAGCTCCCGCCCCCCTGCGATCGGTGAGTCGGTGACACTATTCTCTGGGTAGGCCCAAGTTTGATCCTGGACTAGATGCCGTTGCAGCTAGTCAGAGTACCATGGAGTGAGTACCATGAAATCTCGAACCACACCGACTGAGATACGCGACAGGATCGCCTGAGGCGCTTGGGGAATAACTTCACTGGCACACGTTGCTTATTCCGTAACCTCAGTTGTTGACACACTGTCTCCACTTCACATGCCGTCTCAATGCACCGACCAGGACAGATAAATAGGGATGGGACAGCTGTATCTGCCGATATCTGCAGGCAACTGGAGAACGGAACTGATCGGGATGCCTCAAATGATAAAGAAAGTTGGGGCATGTCGTCAGAAGCGAAAAAGTTTTCACCAAAAAACCCCTTGATCAAACATGGCGTTTGGGGATGATGCAATAACCCGCCGTCGATGCGTTCCTTAAAGGTCTTGTACATAGCTGGTGCCCCTCTTCTAAAGCTATGTACAGAAACCTACCTAACGATACTACCTACCTATCTACCTAGCTACCTCTGGCTGCTTCTTTCATAACTTCTCATAATCCCGTACATATCCTGTACATATCCCCTTATTGTCGCTCTTCTACCCATACATCAAAATAAGTGGATTCTCGACAAATCGCCTTTCGTTTTCAAGATGCCAGTTAACACTACCACATTCACTCTGAACAACGGAGTGAAGATTCCGGCACTCGGTTTCGGCACCTTCGCCAACGAGGGCGCCAAAGGTGAGACCTACAAGGCAGTCAAGAAGGCCCTGGAGGTCGGCTACCGCCACCTCGACTGCGCATGGTTCTACCGCAACGAGGACGAGGTTGGCGAGGGCATCCGCGACTTCCTCAAGGAGAACCCTTCAGTGAAGCGGGAAGACCTGTTCATCACTACTAAGGTCTGGAACCACCTACACGAGCCAGAGGAGGTCAAGTGGTCGTTGGAAAGCTCGCTGAAGAACTTCGGCGTGGACTACATCGACCTGTTCCTCATCCACTGGCCTATCGCGGCCGAAAAGGACGACCAGTACATGCCCAAGATCGGGCCTGACGGCAAATACATTATCAAGAAGGAACTCACGGAGAACCCTGAGCCTACATGGAGAGCTATGGAGTCGCTGCTGGCTAGCGGCAAGACCCGTGCTATCGGCGTCTCGAACTGGACGATACCCGGCCTGAAGAAGCTGCTGAGCTTCGCCAAGGTCAAGCCTCAGGTCAACCAGATTGAGGTGCACCCGTTCCTCCCGAACCAGGAGCTTCTCGACTTCTGCAAGCAGAACGACATTCTAGTAGAGGCCTACTCGCCACTAGGTTCGCAGGATCAAGTTCCTACGACGGGCGAAAAGGTCCGCACCAACAAGACGCTGAATGAGGTGGCCGACCGCAGCGGCCACACGCTCGCTCAGGTGCTGCTGGCCTGGGGCCTGCGCCGTGGCTACGTCGTCCTGCCCAAGAGCTCGACGCCGTCGCGCATTGAGAGCAACGCAGAAATACCGGAGATTTCTGACGCTGACTTTGAGGCTGTCGAGAGTGTCGCGCGGGGCCGCCACACCCGCTTCGTCAACATGAAGGACACCTTTGGCTACGATGTCTGGTCGGACGAGATCACCCAAGACGGTGTCACCGTCGCCACAAAATAAAATAAAAATACATTTCAGTTTCCTCAGCTAGGGTAAGAAGAGGAGAAGACTTGATGTCATGATCTCCACCGCCTTGCTTTAGCTCTCTACGCTACCCAGCTTACCTATGACTACCTACTCGGATCAAGGCAAACAGGAGGGGACGAAGGCAAGGGAAAATTTTCTGTTGGTTGCCGCCAGCTAGGCTCCCTGGTGTGTGCGCCAGGGGGGGGTTATTTATTGGGTTTAGGCGTTGCATTGCGGCATATTCCCGTAGTCCCGATAGGGCTTGGGCCCGGCGGCGAAGCTTTGGGACCGTGTAGATCCTGATGGGACCGTAGTGGGACGGGATGGGACATGATGGGAATAGGCCGGATTGGAATTGGACGATTATGACTGGATGAGATACCTAGGTTAGAACAGACCAAACGAAAAGAAAAAAAGAAACAGTCAACGCTCCCAAAAGAAAGGAAAAAAGAGAAGAAAAAAGCATGTGAGATATAATAATGACATAAGCGTTCAATACTAGTATTCTCACCTACATACACGCTAGCCAGGAGGAGATCAAGCGTTTACGGCTAGTTGCCTCTTCTATCAGCTCACCAGGCACACATATGCAAACATGCATCCACGACGTGCCAGAACTTCTTTTCATTGGACTTTGATAATGCTAAAGATAAAGAGATTTCATGTTGCAGTAGGGGACCGAGCCTAGTTAGCGAATGGGGTTATTTCCTTTCCCATATTTGTCTCTATATACACTAGAGGGAAACGCCAAGAGATAGAGGATAATGATGTACATTAGTTGGGAAAAGGAAAGATACCGAGTGTAACGTGTAGTCGTATGTATGTACTAACAGCACACATATGCCAGAAGACGAAGAAAACCATACCCTGAACCCTGGAAGCCAAAAAGGGAAAAAAGGAAAAAGAAAAAGTACCTGCGTATACCCTCCTGATCCACCGTAAGCAACGCCGTTGAAGGTGAGACGGTCCATCTCGTCTCCAATCCAGCATGCCATCACTATCAACAATGACGACAACAACGACGAGGTAGGTAGGTGATGGCGGAGGGGGAAGAAATAGGACCGGCCGAATACGACGGCAACGTGTCATATGATATATACATTACATACCTCCAGGTTCGGTACATAACAAATGTGTTCTTCCGCCGCCACCACCACCACCCTCCTTTAGATTTTTCCTGTTGAGAGAAAAGGAAAGAAAGTTGGGAGGGCAGAAAGGAATGTGAGAGATAAAGTGAGAGAAAACAAGATATTGCTCTTCTCCTCCAAAGCCTTGCCTTGCCTTGCCTTGCCCTGCTTTGCCTTGTCCTGCCTTACCTGTCTTTACCCGCATATACCACACCTCAAACCAATCCAATCCAACCCAACTCTACTACCCTAACCCCCTTGTCCCCCCTTGTCCCCCCTCCCCCCCCTTTTTCTTCCAAGTGACTCAGTACTATCTATCTATCTAACCTAGAACAGAGCACCACCATTCTTCCCTCCTTTCTAAGCTCTAGCGGCCTCAGCCAGGAAGCCCTGGTGGTGGTCCGGGTGGGTCTTCTCGACGTTGCCCTTGACCATCTTCTTCATGAGCAGGTTGCTGTCGATCTCGACGGACTCGTCGAGGGCGCCGGCGCGGACGCGCCAGCGCGACGTGATGAGCAGGGCCCCGCCCGCCGGCGCCCGCCCCTCCACCACCGCGTCCGTCCCGTCGCGCTGCCGCGTCAGCGTCAGCTTGTACGTCGTCTGCCCGATCGGCCGCTTGTCCGTCACCTCGTACGAGCACGATTGCCCCACACCCGCACCCGCCTCGATATCAGAAGATGACCCTTCGGCCTCCGCGGGAGAGGAGGAGGAGGATGGTGGGGATGATAGCTTGTGGTAGGATATCAGCTGTGGGCATGTCGTGCGGATGTACAGCTCGTGGTTGTGCAGCGCGGCGATGACGGCTTCGGGGCTGATGCCCGCGGGGAGGGGCGTGGAGATGGTGGTTTCGGCGGGCATGGTTGGGTTTTTTTGTCGGGGAAGTGGTGGCGTGGCGGGGGTGGGCGGTGGCGGTATTAGTAGTAGTGATAGTGTACGTGTATGAGTGTGTTGTTATATATAGTTGTGCTTAGCTTCTCCAAAGACAGATAGGAGAAGTGGTGATTGGGGGACTGGGGCGTAATGGCTTGAGGCGATAGGAGACTAGGACTTGGATGAGAGCGTTGCAGGTAAGCTAACAGTCATATCCGAGGCGAGCACATGCTCAGCTATTTGAATCCCCCCATCCTCCCTGTTCTCTCTGCTCTGTTCTCTGCGTTCAATGGCTACGGACTTCTCATCTTTCATGGCAATCTGCCTAACAGTCCCCTCCGGATGGTTTCAAACTCTGTCGGACACGGGGGGTCCGTCGCAGGAATGGCCAAGCCCGGACCACGCCTTAGTGGTGCCGCTCCGCCACGACGATCATGCCCAGTCGTCAACTATAACACGATCTGGTGCGTCCGAGCATAGTAATCTGTTTAGGGAGACTTTCGAACAGAGCAATATGGAACGCCGTTCCCGTCTAGAACCTTATTTCAACGCTCTCTCTTGAGTCTAACTTAAGCGTATCGTGAACATCGGCCGCTACGAGGTAAGCCCCAGACACAGACACGTTTGCTAATAATAGTTAGGTTAAGCTCTCGAGGTACGTTATTCTTATTCGTATCTTGCATACTTCGGATACGACTCTTTAACACGTCTATCTGGAGATTCTTGCTCGCCCGCTTAGGTTATGTGTGCAGCACAGGCAGAGGCAGAGTCGCCCACGCTTCACAACCGGTCGCTCGTGAGACAAGAGAACCGAATAGGATTTGTCCTAGGTGTGTACTAAACCGAGACTACTTAATCTGCTGTGCTATGCATAAAGAAATAAACAGCCTACAGATGCAACTCCATGCAGAGGTATTACGAGTCCGGTGTTCTTTGGAGAAATCCAGGGTCCAGAGTCCGAAGACCAAGACCAATATGCAGTGCACTTATCCTGACAACCACTGTCGTCCTCTATTGTACCTAATTAGGTATCTTGAAGAGTTTTTAATTGTTGGTCTGACCCATGAGATTCCATAATAACATCAAATTCACAGTTATAAGTGCTTGTATGCGCTTAGATTAAGGATAGATTGCTTCTCTAAGTGTGAATAATCTATCTACATATGCAAGGGGGAGGATGAAGACACTACTACTACCTAATCTGGTGAACTCTGGCATGCCGGTATCGATCTACGTAACTTAGCCCGGTCCCTGCTGCATCTCAGGGACCCAGGGACCCATTATACTATGTGGGAATAGCAGATGTAAGATTGCAACACATCTTCGGGAATTCTCGTACGATGGGGACCCAGCCTACCTAGGCTCCTCTGGACCTGAGAGGTCGCCCTCGAGGACAAAGCTGGGGCCGATTATGCGGCTGCGGTTAGTTTCGGAGCGCCTTTTGGCTCCTCGAACGCCGTCTCTCATAGCTCGACCATGTTCCACAACTTCTGGTCCCTAGCGTGCTGCATGTGAGTGTCGTCAATGCTGGCCCCGGCATCTCGACCAGAGACGTCATCGCCGGAGCAAAAAGTAGAGGTGTCATCCCTGGTGGACGACCCGGTTAGCCGGCGAAGCACAGGGAGGCTCCCCTCGAGGGGGTCATGATCTGAGTGAAACGGGCGGGCACAGCTTGCGCCGGCGGAAGTCCACGCACTGTCTTCAGTAACTGGCCTACCTAGTATTGCGAAGCATTCCTGCCGGTTTGCGCGGCCTTGCTGGGCCAGCTGCTGGAATAGGCGCAAGGAGTTTCTCGCGCAGATGAAGTCATGAGGAGTGACTGAGAGAGCATCATCGTATTGACCAGGCCTATGCTCAACGGTCGGGGCGAGAATTGCGGGTCGTTTGCCTCGATGTCCAGCAACATATTCAAGATTTCGCACTCTCTCTTTCAAGCTCAGCACTAAGCCATTAAGGTGTGGAAAACGCTGAAGCGTTCACTGAGCGTTATCGAGCCGTTGGGTCGCGCGAGAACTTTCTTGATTCTTGATGATAGATGTGCTGCCGTGTGAGAACGCGTGCCTGAGACTGGAGGTCCGTGAACCGATAGATCTCACTTACAACCCCGCGGTCCAACAGCTTGACTACCGCCTCTTCCTGCCCGCTGATGATACTACTGCTATTGAGCTCAAGCTGTTGCCGTACGTTAAAATTGGCTCCGAAATCTAGAATATAATCAACACCATCCAGACGGCCAACATGAGCTGCTAGAAGCAACGGGGCTAGATAGCTATCTTCTCGCCCCAGTCAACAGCCGCGAAATCCGTTCAGCGCATCGTCAATTAGGACCTCCCTATATGATTTTATCATTATATTTATGGCTGAGAGTGAACCATCATGCTGAATAAAGTAGTCAAGGCTTGCATTTGGCAATAGAGCGTGGTGTAATCTAGGTGCGTTCGTCTTGGAGCAGAAAAGGTCCAACCTAGCCTCAATGTTTTTCACGGCATGTATTGATATTTTATGTAGGCCTTCAGATGCCCCCAACCACGTGGACCTATTGACAAGTCCGAACCTCAGAATCCCCGGTGGTTCTAGGTATTCCAAAATCATCTGGATCAATTTTCTAGGTAATAACCTTGACTTGCTAGAGCAATAGATATCTGCCACTCCTCCCCCCCCCCCCCCCCCTTTTTTTTTTTTTCTCCCAACACCAAAAATAAAATCAATTCTTCTCAAGAAGAGGCAACATTCCACCACCAAACTCCATAATTCCCGAGAGATAGAAATATTCTTCCCCTTTTAAATCAATATCCTTTTTATCCAAGTATCTAGGGGCTGTTAAGACTTAGGGCCTATGGTCCCCTAGTAGCCAATGTGATGTATTGTCGAGCCCTCTCGTGTATGTTTCGACAAAAGGAGCTATGTTGGGAACTGACGTCGAGGCAAAGTTATCATAATTTGAAGCCATGGTTGATATAAGAGGAGACGTAAGTTTAATACAGTATTCAATGTCGAACATGCGGCACAGAGTAGTCTGGCGTCGAAGACCCGGGAAGATCTGCTCGTCTTAGCATGTCTGTAAGCACGTCCGCAACTACACTTGCTAGGTAGTAGAGACTGTGGAAGTGCAACGATTACGTATAGGTAATTTCGAGGTTTTAAAAAAGTTACTATCATGGTGCATCTAGCTCTCAGCTATCACACTGTTCTAGGTATCTCTATGTGGCGATGCGTTGCCGTCTCCCTTATGTGAGCTCGTTTTGTCGTTAAAGCCTAGCCTGGAACTGTAAACAAACTACTGAATACCCAGATATCCGTGGACAACTTAAGAAACGCGGGCTCAGCGGTTATGCGCGGCTCATGATCATTGTTGAATTAGGTATATTGATACGACGATATATGTATTTAGACATGAAATGGTTATAGATGGCTATGATGGTCTCGGGGATCATCTTTAAAGGAGGGGATTGGTTAGGAATACACTAGATAACTATATATAAATGGTCATATGAATAAATATAACTCCCTATAATTTACAGGCATAGGTAAATGTGAAGTTTTTATATAATAAAATGTTTTAAGTCTATCGTTGTCTGATTGCGTAAGACGGTTTCCCATTTGCGAAAATAATATTGAATAGTAACATGATTGCAGTGGCCGTCTCCACCCCTCATTAAGGAGCGGTAAAGTATACAGCTAAAAACAGTCTTTATGTTCCCTTTAGCCTTGTACTAGATTTCCACCTCACCGGTCACAAAAACAAGCAACTAATGGCGAGGTATCTGATAGTTGATTCCTGCTTTGATGTGAATGGGATATCCCATCTTATGGGTCGCGAATGGTATAGGAGACTCCATTTTCAAATCCCTAATCCTCTAACCTGCTTTTGGAGGCTTCTAAGTTCTAAGAATGTTCTGTATCTAGTACCAGGGGCATGGTATCGTATGAAGTCGTAAAATTCTGTGGAATCGTATTCTGGGTCCTCGGGAAGTCCAAGAAGCCAGGCGAGTCGCCTCTCGAGACTTAATTGGAGCTATGATTTAGTTAGCTAGAGTGGGTATAGGTATTGGATAGGGAGGGGGGAATAGATGGGAGTACATTAGGATTTCTCTTGAAAATAAACCATGTCATGAATGTAATTAAGAGCGTTGCGGTGGCAAAAAGGGGATACGGCCCCCAAGGGGGGTTCGATGCGAATGCGTCTACGTTCATGCCAAATATACCCTAGAGTTTGAATAAGTTCATGACGCCAACTTCATAAGCCTAGGTCCAACGTACCGAAACGAATGTTAGGGGCAAAAAGACGAACTATGCACAAGACTATTAGCTTATTCTCTTTACCTGTAAGTATTCTGCTGTGAGGGAGTTTCTCCTACTGTGATCCAACTGAGTCGATTCATGCTTATTGACATGGTTGTCGATTTGCGAGCCTCGTTATTGGAGACCAAGTTGAATTCCTATACTTGATAAGCAACCAACAATCTCCTGGTACAGCATAAGTACTGACAAGCTGAATGAGGCCCTTAGAGCTTTCTTCCAGCCGGTCTATTCTTTCGGTGATGTCTTCGGACCATTCGTTTATAGTCTGGAAGAGCTTGGATGAACTCTCGGTCTCTTTATGCCGGATCCCGTGATTCAGTCCGAATTTCCTAGCCACAGTAACGTCACTGTTTAGGCTTCTCCTCATTTTTAACCAGCGCTTGCCATTTTCCAGAAGGGCATCTAAAATCCTTGGGTTGTTGCTTTTGTCGAGAAAGATGCGTTCTCGCTGTTGTTGAACGGTTAGCATAAGAAAGAAACGGTTAATCAGATGGTGGGATAAGCGTACAACGTAATCCTGGTGAACCTGATTGTCATTGCACAAGACAACCCACTTCTTCCTCAAGTATTCGATGAATTTCTGGAAGAATTCTGTGCCGTTCCTGGGAATCCAGAGGTGCGGAAGGCTAGTAAGGTACATCGGAGATCGCCAGTGATTCGTCTCATCTATCACCATCCACCGTATTGAGAACTTCTCATTCTCATCTGTGCGCCCGTTGGATGGAACTGTGACGCATACCGAGTATTCCCATCTCCGGTGGTCCATCGATCTAGATGAATCGATGAATAGCATCCTATGACCTGCCGAAGTTTCCAAGCTGATGTCCATTCCATTATCCTCTGTGGAGTTTTCCAAGTTATAGGTGTCCTCCTATTAATGTCTGTGGCCTCTATATCAGCACCGTGAGATATAAGGTGTTCTATAGTGTCCACGCAACCGGATATCACCGCCATATGCAAGGGAGTCCTTTTCTAGAAGTCCAGCACATCAATTTTATATCCACACGTTATAACCTGTCGTGCGAGCTGCTCTTCTCGTGCTCCTAGCAATAGGTGTAGAGTGATAGTATGCTTCTCTGAGAGAAGTGACATGGTATCATACTGCTCTGCTCTCGCTGCCAACCATAGTGGTGTTTCACCGTTGGCATCGGTATAGTTGACATTATATCCTTTCGCTATGAGTAAGGAAGTGGCTTTTGGGCTGACTATATGGGCCGCTGAATGTAATGCAGAAACGCCTTGAGGAGCGTTCTGGCTGTAACCTGGATGTGGCCCCTTTGGAAGCAATATGCCATTGTCGTCGTACTTTGGTGTAGAATTCGGGACTACCATCATGGATTGGAATGCTGCTTCAATTTCTCTATCCCCATCGAAGAACCTTTCGAGTAAGTCAGAAGTAAGTGTGACATTCTCTCCTCAGTGTTGCCGTTTGTGTTGTTCGTACCATCTTTTATATAAATTGGGGGTTCGATGAGCATCACACTCTCACTTTCTTCGGCCGCGTGTGCTTCATCGTCAACGATCGGTTGGTCCATAACCATTGGATGACTAAGTTAATACAAAATAAATGATCACCCGTTGAAAAGAGCCTGTGGTCTCTTAAGTAGTAATTTGTGAAAAGGTTTTTAGTGAAGAAATTGGTTTCAAATACAAACTGGCTCTCGATAATAATCGGGGCTGTACCCAGTGATATATGATCAGGGTAAACTCTCAAGCTGACTTTGTAAAAACATTTTCTTACTAGCAGGATGCCAATTTGGTGATGGGAGTGGATCTATGTAACTCAGCTTTCAGCCGCCGAGGTGACCTAATGAGTATTCGGAAATGAGAAATGGGATGGATAAATAAGGATACTCTGCTTATATCTTAGCTGCATGTCAGACATCCAGTGGATGTACGTTAGGAGAGTAGGGTCGACGTGGAAGATAATAGGAAACACGAAACCTGACTTACCTGTCATGGTTGCATCAATATATGTAAAGTGAAGAGTATATCAGATATCAAAACTGTAAACCGCCATGTTCCTCGCTACGAGGGAGACATGCAAGTGGACCAGTGCTCTCTAACAATAATCCTCAGCTGAAAGATATCTCTTAGGACTAATCACGTTTATTAGATGCATCCCTCGTCAAGACCAAACCTAACTTCAGAGAGCTCGATAACCTATGGTAAGATCTCTTACTAACAACGAGGTTTCAGGCCCAGGATATGCCCGTTAGAGTATCCTACATAAATCCTATAACCAGAAAAGGGAGAACAAGAAAATATCCTAGATCAATGCTATGTCCAGAAATCAAGAGAAAGAACAGGGGAGATTAAGAGAGAGACGCATAAAGAGAGACTTCTCATCCAAAAAGGTCAGATCTAAACACCATACCCACAATCTACACTTCTGACTGACCAGCCTCGCCTTCCCCCCCTCCCCCCTTTTCCCCAACGAGCACCATCCCACCTCACCAACACTCATCAAAACCAGCCCCCCCTCCCCCCCCAAACACCCTACCATCGTATTATCCTCAGCCTCTACCCCCATTCACACCCTTCCTATCCCCATACCTCCCCCTCCCCAAGCCCGGCCACCTATCCCACAGCGGGGGCTCATACCATCCAGGCAAGGGGCCCTGGATCTCAGCATCCGAGCCATGGCGGGGCTTCTCCTCCTCCTCCTCCGCCTTGGCAGCACAGCCCGTATCGGGGGAGGACGAAGGGTAGTCGGGTTCGCGCGGCGGCGGCGGGGGGCGGGTCTGTTCGTGCTTGTACCGGGTGGGCGTGCCGCGGCGGCGGAACCGGTACCTGTTCCTATTCCTATTCCTATTTTTGGGCTGTGGCTTCTTGTACGAGACCGTCGTCCACCCGCCGCTGCCTTCTTCGTATTCCTCGGGCTTGGGGGGGCTGTTGCTGTTGGCGTGAGTGGCAGTGGCAGGGACGCGGCGGTCCTGGTCTTGAGATGGGGTCGGGGTGGGGATCATGTTGGCGTGTGATGAGCGTGTAGATGATACCGGGGACATGTTGTCTGATGTATGCGTCCAGTAGTTGTTTAGCACAGGTGGGTGTTCTTTTGGGAGATAGGATGGATATGGGAGCAAGTTTGGGTTGATAAATAGGCGCTTGGGGATACCCCTTAGGTGTTAGAATGAGTTGAGAAGTCGGTAGGCCTTGCTTAGACCTTGAAAAGAACCAGGTACCCAAAGTTCAAAAACTTCTCCCCAAGGCATGCCTCATAAGAGTAGCTAGGTAACAGTCACCCCATACAACTGCATACTTAGTTGGATGTGCGAGGATGTTCCTTTGTTTTGCTCAAGACACCTGCTAGCTTACATGAGTCTTTTACTTTCCATCTCCATCACCATCACCATCAGCAGAAGAATGCATGTCGCCCCTGTCTGGCGAGAACCAATTTTGAATCACTCCTTGAACTAGCAACTAGAACTAGAACTACAGCTACCTTGGATAGTTCAGTGTTGCCTTATGCATACTAACAATCTCTTTGTTCGCCAGGCAATATGCATCACCCTGAACAGCCCGATCTTATACACCTCTTGTCTACTCTCAATTGTAATCAGATTAGAGCACCTAGATGTTCCAAGTAGAAACCCGTACATATGCACTAGTTGCTTCTCTCCTCAGCTGTGTGCACCTATAAACATCTTCATTGTTCTCCAAATGTACCAAAACTTTTCATTCAGCCAGTACTAGGCACTTAGACATCCATTTCTATGTGACCAAAACCCCCTGTTTAATCTAACTTTTTGTTGTCATTCCTCTTCCCTTTGCCCTTTTGTCCACCCTTGAAATGCTTCTTACTCGACCCTATCCGGATGTCTTTTGGGTCCATACCTGTCTCGAGAGCAACCATGGCTCTTGCCTTACGCCCACTCAGCTGCTTGGCGGCCTGAGCCTTGCCCTGTTCTGTGTACTTGTGACTAAATGGCATAGAGAGATGTCCTGCGTTGCCTCCTCCGCGGGCAAAGAAATCTTTGTCCAATGTCTGTGACTTTGGTCCGGTCGGCAAGGCAAGATGCTCGGTGTCAATCGTAGACTCTCCATCCCCTACATCAAGGGCGTCCAACGCTGCAGCTAGAGCAGCCCGTCTTTTTTCGGGTAGGTGGGCAGCATTGTACAATTCGCGATTGAACTCGGCACCATCACCCCAACCCGGTGGGGGCTCGACATATAAGAGCTTCCCATTTACATAATCTTTCAGGATAAGTCTTGCAGCCCGCGACTCATCAGGTAGTCCGACACCCTGGGTCTTGAATCCTCTGGCCTTAGCATATGCAGACAGGAGCTCACTAGCAGTCGGGATTCCGGTGCCCCCCTCCTCGAGTGGGCGAGTCTTGATGTGAATACCATACACGGCATCCAAGAATGGTTCAGGAATGCGGTGCGCGACCAACGTGGCCGGGCCCGTATATTCTCTTAGCTGGTCAATAGGCAGAACGCCATTGCAGACCAGGTCGGCCTTGGTAGTAGCGAAGTTTGGGAACACTAGACCAGGACAATCACATAGGATTACCTTGTCGCTAAGATGGATTGTCTGGAAGTGTTTCGTCTTTCCTGGTGTTGCTGAAACCGAGACTTTCTTTGCCCCAATGAGTGCGTTGATTGTTGATGACTTTCCGACGTTGGGATATCCAACTAAACCAATTTGCAGTCTCTTGTCCGGCTCTGCACGTCTGATTAGTCTCTGTGTTTGTGTGATGGAAATGGAATATGTCTTACCATCGGGATTGAAAGCATGTTCGCAGAATATGGCTTCTAGCTCCTCCACTGTTAATATCCGCGTATCATCGCTAGTATCGACAGAGACGGGTGCGCCAGCGCCTTCTCCTCCCTCTCCGCTTTCTTCCTCGCTGTCTTCTTCAGACGATTCATCCTGCATGGACTTCCGGATTGTCTTCGGGTTAGAGCTTTGACCCTGCATTGGCTCTTCTGGCTCGTCGTCTAGGTCGCGCTCCTCATTCAGCTGCTTTGCTAGACTTGCTGAGAAAAAGCGGTAGGCAATCCGCTTCTCCTTGAAGTATTTGGCCCACGCGGCTCTCTGCTTCGTTGTCATCATGTCGGCCTTGTTTACCAGCAACAAGTTCTTCTTCCCGGGATCGACATCCTTGACGTAAGACTCGAGATCTTCGGACCGGAACATGAGCGGATTACGAGCATCGACAATCTGAACGACAAGGTCTGACCTCTCGATGACTCGCCACAGCTGTCTCCAAACCTCCAGGTTGCGTTCAAAGGGGGTCATGAGTAAGTCGTTATTCTCCTGTAGCTCAGCCAAGCCCCTCCGCCAGTTCAGAAAGCTCTCTCTTTCTCTCTGGTCCAGCTCTTCAGGGGTTGTCGATGCATCCCAGGCTGGCCGCCTCGGGACTGTCAGTCTAGCCTTGTGCTGTTGGTGCTTCCCCAAGACGTGGCGTTCCTCCGTCGCAGACAGGAGGTAGGGGTTCTTCTGGTCGGTATGGATGATTTTGACATTGCTCATCTTCTCAGCCGTGAAGTCGGTGCCAGCAAGCTCGGCGGTGGCCAGGAACTCGTCCAGGGCGCCTTGCTCCGTCACCGAGCGCATCTTGACCCATGCTGCCTCCTTCTTGTCATTCGTGATATACTCTTCACCAGTTGCATGGTTTATTCTAGTGACTGCAGAGCCCTTCTTCCGGTCGGTACCTTTGCCCTTCCCAAAGCGATCGTTCATCAGCGTGTTGCCGAGCCCCACGGCGTTTTTGGACTTGGCTTGGGGCATCTTTGCGCGCAAGACCCGATGAAGCTATGAAAGGGAAAATATAAAATAAAAAGTGGGATGCCTCAATCTTGTTAGTATGGAAATTTCGAGACAAAATCAGCACTTGGAGGTATTCAAGTCTGTCCGAGGTCAAGTCGGAAGAAATGGATGTCAGTTGTAAACAAAGATGTAACAGTGTAAAGTCGCAATGTCGGTGCAAGTGGTGGCAGAGATCAATGGGTTTCTGCTATTGCTGATTAATGGAGGGGCGATTTCAATTTTTGCGTCACTCTATTGTGCGATAAGACCCGATAAATGCCGATAAGGCTGCTTACCCCACCATCTTTTTTTTGAATTTGGGTATGTATTTAGGTACGGTGGGGGGGAACAGACGAAAAGCACCTGCACAAACAGGCTACATGTAGGTACCCAAATCCTCCCCGCCTGCACATTTATCGATACTATAGGTAGATCTAGGTAGGCTAACCCAGGCCAATCCAATCCAATCCAAATCCAACCCATTGATTTCAACTTTCCCGACATAAAACATCTTTTCTTTTTTTTTTCTCTCTTTACCTATATTGCACGACAGAACTAGACAGCTGCAGAAATTAATCACCTATTTGAATTACCAGACCCATTGCAAATTAGTATACAACGTGAAGATCCCCAAAGGAAATATCTAACATGCCTCGAGGCAAATGGATGTACGCATCTCTTTTCTTTTCTTTCCCATCGATGACTTACAAGTGAATATAATAACTAACACTACCACTTGCACACAGAGACAAGAAGACGGCCCAGCACTTCACACTGGTGCACCGTCCACAAAATGACCCCCTCATTCACGATACCGATGCACCTGCCATGGTGTTGAACCCAACCGCATTTCCCAATGCATCCAAGGCGCGAAAGCTGGACGACCTGGCCTCCGAACTGGGCACGTCCGAGGTGGAACATGTGCGCGCGAATGAGGGCGAGGCCGCAAACTACGGCGTCTACTTCGACGACACCGAGTACGACTACATGCAGCATCTGCGCGACCTGGGGTCTGGGTCGGGCACCGACAACGTCGTATTCCTCGAGGCCAATAACGGGCCTAGCAACAAGAATAAGCACAAGGGCAAGGGCAAGAGCCTGGAGGTTGCGCTGCGCGACCTGGACCTTGAGGAGGCTGAGCGCAAGAAGCGCGAGCTGCTCGATGATGACATGCTGCCCTCCAAGAACCTCCAGCGCCTCACATACCAGTCCCAACAGGATATTCCCGATGCCATTGGCGGATTTCAGCCGGACATGGACCCGCGACTGCGCGAGGTGCTGGAAGCGCTAGAAGACGAAGCATACGTCGATAATGACGACGACGACGATCTCTTCAAGGAGCTCGCCAAGGACGGGGAAGAACTAGACGAACACGAGTTTGGCGAAGAAGGCGACTTCTTCGATGACGAAGACGGTGGATGGGAGACAGACGACACCGCCAAGCCCAACAAAGAGTACAAGACCAAAGCCCAGGACGGCGACGACGCGCCCGACTTAGTACCCGTCGATGCTGACGCGGAAGGCGAGGAGGCAGACGTGGTCAAGAACGAGAACTGGCTCGAGGACTTCAAACGCTTCAAGAAGAACCAAAAGACAGGCGGTCGTCCTACCCCCGCAGCGGCGCCCTCTAACTCCGAGCTCGCCTCTTCCATCCTCAGCACCACCACCAATGGTGGGCGGCGGAAGAAGCGAAAGGGTGCCCTCACCAGCACGACGAGCTACAGCATGACGTCCTCGTCCCTCGTGCGCACGGAGCAGCTCAGCCTTCTCGACGCGCGGTTTGAGAAGCTCGAGGAGAAGCAGTACAACCCGTACGACGATGGCGACGACGACGACGACAATGACCTGACTTACAGTCTCAACGGCGAAGGCGAAGACGATGACCTGAAGAGCACGGCGGGCCTGTCGCAAATGTCGACGGTGTCGAGCGTAGGCGGTCCCGTGCGCGGTGACTTCGACGGCATCCTCGACGACTTCCTCGGCGGGTACTCCATGCACGGCAAGAAGCATCTCAAGAAGGGCCGCTGGAAGAGTGGCACCGACCAGCTCGACGAGATCAGGCGCGAGCTCGGTCCCGCGCACATACGCGGCCGGTACGCTGGCGCCTCGTCTAAAGTTGCTGGTGCTGGTGCGGGTAAGGCAAAATCAGCGGTGCGGTGAGAGAGAGAGGAGGGGGGTTAAGGGGTATGTAAGGTAGGGAACAGGGGAAGGGGATAGGTGAACAAGGGAAAAGGGGTATCTTTGTGCTGATCGATTATTAACCTAGATAGGTACCTAAGTTGATCGAAAATAGACAACAAAGTAGTCTTGAATAATAAAAAATGCACAATATGGGAATAAACAGGTATATTCTATAATTTCCTACCTGCCTACCTAGATAACCAATGTTCTCATTATATATCGCAGTATTGTATCAGGGCTCATTTGCTCAAAAACGCAATTATATCAAATATCAGGGCGTTGTCTATAAAGACCCCAACCTAAGCTATATAGGTACATCAATTACTTCCACTCCTAGCTATTGTTGAATCAGCGAGTTTGTCATCTGGTTAGGTGACATTAATATGTCCGATATTGACGGAAGATCAATTGCAATCTTTGGCTTGAGAAACTAAGTTTAGCATACCTACAGTGAAGAATAACTTACAACTTTGAAGATCGCAGAACCTGCCGACGAGAAAGGTTTGTTGAAACCATCGATATATTTAATTAACATCAAGTAAGGTAGAGTACATAATGCCCCCGTCCATCTTACAATCAATCAGTCCCATGTCTTATCTTCTCTATTTGCCAGCAAGATACTCGACATCCATACCTACCTTTATATATCATTAATCCGTCTTCTTAATCGTATAAGTATAACCCCCCCCCCCCCCCTTATTCTTTTTTTTTTTTTTTTTTAAAAAAAAAAAATTCGTTTTTAAATACACAACAGCTGATATCTACGAATTATATCCTCACTATACCAACCTACCAACGGACTACTTAAACCTAACCTTAGATATATCAATGTATGTGCCTATTGATTGATGTACGTAGGTACGTACTACGTTGCACGTCCATTATATAGAACACCCCCCCCTCCCCCCTTCCCAAAGATGCGTCTTTACATAATGCTGCGTGTCTGGTATCCAGCTAACCTAGCTCTGGTATCTATGTAGGCACAACATGTTAGTTACGCCGGCCGCAACAACAAACACAACCACGGTTTGGGTATAAGTAGATACTTGAGTTAGGTAGGTACTAGAGTTAGATGTGTCCACCAGCAGTCAGGAAGTGAGAGACATGGCTACAACCGCAAATATGTTGTTCAGCAGCCGACAGATACGCAGGATGCACACATATGGAAGATAGCGAAGAGTTAACAACATTATTTAAACAATGACGACGAAGGGAAGTCAACGGATTTATACAGCAGCGCAGCGAATCTCAGGTATGTAGGCAGTGACAATACTTAGCTAAACACTTCTTTCTCCTTCTGTCCTTCTCTCTTTCTGTCCCCTTTCTTTCCCTCTCCTCCCTTCAGCAAAAACCATGAATAATGCTTTTTATACGATGTTCCTAGCGTCGTCATTCGTGGCATCTGAAGCGGGGAAGTTTCGCACATGGACCTGCTCCGGGATCTCCTGTCTCGTGCCCTCCGTCTGACCGGTATTTTCCTCAGTGGTCGGTGGCACGGAAAATCCGAGCACGCCTTGGAGCCATCGCGAGGTCGTGTAGAGGGACTGTGGAATACGGAGCTGGAGATCCGGTATCTGCCACACAAAGTCGTCCTCCTAGCGATGACCATTCATGACAGGTGGTCGCTCGGGACCGTACGCGCCAGGGACCGGCAGCATCTCCTCCTCCGTATCGTCGTCGAATTCACCCTCTTCGCTGATCTCCTCGTCACCTTCGTCGTCGTATTCGTATTCGCTGGGCTCGTCGCCGTCCTCCAACTCCCCTTCCGCGTCACCTTCCGTCCCCTCCGCATAGCAGCTCTCGACGGTTCCTTGCATCCCCTGGGGTATGCCGCGTCCTTGCTGTTGCATCTGGTTGATGATGCTAGTAAGTTTGTCGTTCTTCTTCTTGACGTCGTCGAGGTCCTTGATATGTTTATTCCTCTCCTCGGCCATCTTGAAGATGTTCTGATTCAGCGCGCCCTCCTTACGCTTAAAGTTCTCGTTCTCCTTCTCGAGCTTCTTCGTCTTTTTGGACATATCCTCCATCTCCTTACGAAAAGTCAGGAACAGATCATTACTATTGTTGAGCGTATCCTCGACCTCCTCGTCTGTTAATGGTTGTGCTCGGTGTTGTCGGGAGGGACACAGGGAGCATACCTGCTTAAACTTCTCAACGTAGACATTGAGCTGGTTCCGCAGTTCTGTTTCCGTCTTGGTGAAGGTGAGGACCTGACTATTAAGCTGGCGCGCACGGTTGGCCTCGGCCTCGGCCGCCTTCTTCTGCTGCTCATAGCGGGCCATGTTCCACTGCACCTCGATCTCTTTGGTACGCATAGCCGAGTGGAAGTGGAGCTCACGCAATTCGTACTGATCGATGAGGGACTTAAAGCGGGCCTTGAACCTATAGAAAAACTTGTAAGTAGGGGGCGCCGGTGGGGTAGGATCGCAGGGTTGGCATACAGTTCTTCGGCCTTCATGTAGACGACCTGTTTGCGGGGATTGTCCTTCTCTTCCTGGTAGCCTTCCAAAGTCTCCAGCACCTTTTTGAAGCGCTCGTCAGAAGAGGTTTTTAGCCGGTCGTGAGTATCGTTCAGCGCGCGATGCTCGTTCTACACGGAACGGGTTTATCAGCTCGGGATTCCCACGGACAGAGCCTGGATCATGCATTATACCTTCAGCTTGTTGTTCTCTTTCTGCAATTCTCGGCAAAGCTTCTCCAGCTTCTCCTTAAGGCCTATCTGCTTGCTCAGGTCCGTACGGCTAGAGTCCTTCTCTTTCTGCAGTTGGTCGGCACGCTTCTTATTCTTAAGATTCTCTCGCTCTAAACGCTTTAAGTTGGCGAAAAGTTCCGAGGATCGTTTCGTCAGAAGGTCGATCTTGTCCATGTCGTTCATCTTGTTCATCTGGTGATTTAATTCCCGATTCGCTTTCCGGACCTCTCGATCTAGCGCGCGGAGAACTTCCTGTCAGCACAAGTCCGCCATAGTCAAGCAAGCCAGCGTTTAATACAACCAAGGCCAAAGAGTCGAGATATGTAGCTATAAGAATCGCTGATGCCAATGCCATGTATCGAATGAAACCAATCCTATAAATATCCCACCCCAACTCGGTTTTGAAGGTTTCTTTTTTTTCGCCTTGTTCTTCTTTTCCTGCTTATATCGTACGTACGGACTGGAGGGGAGAAAAGCTACTAGGATCAAATGGAAAGCGACAACGACTCCCATGCGCCATAATCATTTTAGTGCGGTCGAGGGGCAGGCGATCCTCAATTCCATGATTCCTAAGGACTTTCGAGTAGGCATAGTGTGTCGAGCGTATCGGATGGGGTGGGTTGGTTTGGATTGGTTTGTGCATAAGCCGGCAACATGACTCTTCTAATAGCCCGTAAAGACTTGATTCCAGCAAGGGGAAATGGAAAAAAAAAAGAAAAGAAAAGAAAAAAGCATGCACCTACCAATTTCGGCCTCCTGCTCCCTCTCAGCGGCCGTGTCTACCTCGAGCTGGGAAATCCTTGCAGCAACAAGCTTCGAGGCCTCGCTCGAGTCGAGGGCCTTTTTGCCCTTTCCTTTCTTAGGGTTGGAAGCCATGGCGGGCGATGGAGTAGGAGCAGGCCGTGGATCGTGGGTGGGAAGATGGTTGCCATTGGTGAAGGGCTGGTCATCGTGCGCGTGTGCCGAGTGGCCATTCGTAGTTGGGACTGACGAGAGAGGGGCAGGCGTTGCTGAGGCTACACGATGGTTTGTGGTTGCCATGGTTGCCGAGGCATGGAAAGCCAGGGTGAGGGCTGGCGGGTAGGAGAAGTCGGGCAAGCAAGGGTGGCCACACAACAAGCCGGAGGTCGAGGAGCAGCAAGTGCAGAATAGACGCTGACGATGGATGGGTGGGAGTGGTGGGATTGGTGGGATTGGTGGGCGTGTGGTATATTGGCACTTGGGAGGGCGGTCGTCGCAGGTCAGGTCGACCTACCGTGTCCAATTTGGGTGGCGAGGAGGGGCGGTTGCGGGTTGTTGAGGGAAAAGGATGTCTCGGGGCAGGTGGTGTTTAAGCTGTGTCACGATGGTGAAGAAGTTTCGAAGTTTGCGAAGGCGCGGCGTTTTAGGGCCGGTTTACTTAATCACACAGAGAGAAGGGAATGGGCTAAACTAACAGCAGAGGCTGGGATTGGGGAAGGGGGGGTATGTGCACTGCACTGATCAAATGCCACTACCTACCTGAAAAAAGTAACCGAGTACCTACTGCCCAGGTAGTTAAGTACCTAACCTAGGTAGGTGCGCAGGCAAAAAGAGAACTTTGTTCGGCTTAAACACAACGAACTTTGAACCGCTCAACCTACCTGTGCTACCCCGTGGGTCCCGGAGAGGCGGGTTGCTCGTAAGTAAGTACCTAGGTACCTAAGTAGGTACTTACTTACATACATGCATACTCAATTCATTCCATCAAGGTTTTTGCATTGTGCATTTTGTATGACGCTATTCACTGACATGCACTTAAAGGATGCCCGGCCAATCTGCTATATGTAATTCCCTAGGTATGTCCATGAACCATTGATTGGTCTGTTTTTTACTTTTGTTTTCTTATTAGAAACCTGACCTAGTGTATATCAAAATACAATATATCAAATCACCATATCAGCTTTTATTCATGTCAAGGGCAGCTGGATTCTTATATAGTAAGTAGTAGTAATGTCCCTTGCGTAGGTGGTTAATACACTTGATACCTTATATATCGATATGCACTCTTACACACTCGATAAGTCCGATATACGTATTAAACCGAGCATCTTGGAAATAGTTGTTGCTGGTTGGCTGAAATGTAAATATGCGTCATCCAATCCCATTCGCCTCTCGGTCTTTTTTTTTTCTTTTGCCTTCACTAGTAGGTAGTACAATACCTAGGTTAGTAGTAGTAGGCAGTTTTTTTCTTTTTTTTTTCTCTTCTCAACCGGACACTAAGTTCCCTTCCTCCTTCAATTACCTACTAAGCTCACGGCAAAAAACTCGACTAACAGAGATTGTCTACCTATGGAGCCTCCACATCCACCACCACCATTCCTACACTACCATCTTGGGTCCAATATGCTGCATTATCAAAGCTCATAACGGCGTCTTTCCATTCCTTTTTCTATTCCCTTATTTAAGATATATTTATTTTTAAACACTTAAAGCCTCCTATAGAGACATTTCAAAAGTCTTCTTTCTGTATGGTATTATATATTCCCGCTGGACTAGAGACCAGAACATGTTGCGCAACGCCGTCAAGGGTGCGGCCAAGAAAGCTGTGACCGAGCTTTCCCAGTATCCCAAACCGGGCGAGAAGCTCCACGGCTTTACTCTCCTCAGGACGAAGCACGTGCCCGAGCTCGAACTTACCGCTCTACACCTACAGCACGACAAGACCGGTGCCGACTATCTGCACATCGCGCGAGACGACAGCAACAATGTCTTCTCCATCGGCTTCAAGACCAACCCTCCCGATGACACGGGTGTGCCTCACATCCTCGAGCACACCACGCTCTGTGGTAGCCAGAAGTATCCCATCCGGGACCCCTTCTTCAAGATGCTCCCGCGCACCCTGTCCAACTTCATGAACGCCTTCACGGCCTCCGACCATACCTTCTACCCCTTTGCCACTACGAATGCCCAGGACTTCCAGAATCTCATGTCCGTCTACCTCGATGCCACCCTACATCCTCTGCTAAAGCAGACCGACTTCACCCAGGAAGGCTGGCGGATTGGTCCCGAGAACCCCCAGGTTGCTGTGGTGGATGGGGAGGCAAAACCCGAGGATAGCAAGCTCGTGTTCAAGGGCGTTGTCTACAACGAGATGAAGGGACAGATGTCCGATGCCGGCTATCTCTTCTACATCCGCTTCCAGGATCACATATTCCCATCCATTAACAATTCCGGCGGCGACCCGCAGAAGATTACGGACTTGACCTACGACCAACTCCGGAAGTTCCATGCCGAACACTACCATCCCAGTAACGCGAAGTTGATGACATACGGAGATATGCCGTTGGCCGATCATTTGAAGGCCATAGACGCGCAGATGAGTGCGTTCGAGAAGATACAAGCAGATCTTGAACATAAACAACCGATAGACCTCAGCAGTGGACCACAAAACGTTACCGTGTTTGGGCCGGTGGATCCTCTGGCCGATCCGGACAAGCAGTATAAAACCTCCGTCTCTTGGATAACTGGCAGTACGCATGATGTGTTGGAATCCTTCTCCATATCGCTCTTGTCCTCCTTGCTCATGGATGGATATGGGTCGCCTTTGTATAAGGGCCTGGTTGAAAGCGGTCTCGGAACCGATTTCAGCCCCAATGCTGGATATGATGGATCAGCAGCTACCGGCATCTTTTCTGTTGGACTCACCGGCGTCAGTGAATCGAATGTTGAAAAGATCAAATCTGAGGTGCAGAAGATTCTTCGCGAGGTCCGTGAAAAGGGCTTTGAAAGAGGCAAGATTGACGGTTACCTTCACCAAATTGAGCTCGGCTTGAAACATAAAACAGCCAACTTCGGAGTTTCTGTATTGCACCGTCTCAAGGGAAAGTGGTTCTCGGGCACTGATCCATTCGAATCCCTGGCATGGAATGATACGGTGGCTGCGTTCGAGTCGAAGCTGGCGGAAGGAGGTTATCTGGAAGGTCTCATGGATAAGTACCTCCTCAACGACAACACCCTCACTTTCACCATGGCTCCTTCAGAGACTTTTGGCGCGGAGATAGCTAAGGAAGAGGAAGAGAGGCTGGCGGCTAAGATCATTGAGGCTACCCAGGAAGCAGGGGGCGAGGAAGAAGCCCGAAAGTTCTTCGAAAAGCGGGAGCTTGATCTACTTGTCGAGCAGGGCAAGTCCAACACTGAAGACCTTAGCTGTCTCCCCACCGTCCATGTAAAGGATATTCCCAGGGAGAAGGAGCAGGTCGTGGTGCGAGATGAGCTTGCTCACGGCACCAAGATCCAATGGCACGAAGCCCCCACCAATGGCCTTACATATTTCCGTGCTATCAACGTCTTGGAGAACCTACCCGATGAACTTCGAGCTTTGATCCCCCTGTTCACCGACTCGATAATGCGTCTAGGGACAAAGGACATGACCATGGAACAGCTCGAGGATTTGATCAAGCTGAAAACCGGAGGTGTTTCTGTTAGCTATATGGCGACACCATCGCCCACAGATTTTCATCAAGTTTCCGAAGGTCTAGTATTGCGAGGAATGGCGCTTGATCGCAACGTGCCAGACATGTTTGAACTCCTCCGCAAGCTCATTGTCGAGACGAACTTTGATAGTCCCGAGGCAGCTCTCCGAATCAGGCAACTACTGGAGGCTTCAGCTGACGGAGTCGTAAATGACATCGCCTCGTCCGGGCATGCCTATGCTCGAAGATATGCTGAGTCTGGTCTAACCCGTGATGCTTATCTCACTGAACAAGTCAGTGGTTTGTCGCAGGTGAAGCTTATCACATCGTTAGCCGGCCGCCCGGAGTCGGACCGATATGAGGATGTCATCGGGAAGCTCAAGCAGATACAGAAGATTGCCTTGGCCGGAACTAACATTCGAACCGCCTTGACATGTGGTGCAGACAGTGCACAGGCAAACTCGTCAGCTCTATCACAGTTCATGGCCTCTCGTCCTAGTGAACCCATCTCATTCCCCACGCAAGAGCAGAAGCCCTTCGCACGGGACATCAAAGCATTCTTCCCACTACCTTACCAAGTGTATTACGGCAGTCTTGCGCTCCCGACCGCTTCCTACACATCTCCGCATGGTGCACCACTCCAGATTCTGGCCCAACTCCTGACCCATAAGCATTTACATCATGAGATTCGAGAGAAAGGTGGTGCATACGGTGGCGGAGCTTATATGAAAGGCCTTGAAGGACTATTCGGTTTCTATTCATACCGTGATCCAAACCCACAGAATACTCTATCTATCATGAGGAATGCCGGTCGGTGGGCGACTGATAAGCAATGGTCTGACCAAGACCTTGAAGAAGCGAAGATATCCGTCTTCCAGAGTGTCGACGCCCCTAAATCCGTGAACACTGAAGGTATGCTCAGGTTTGTTTCTGGCGTCACCGATGAGATGCAGCAGAAGAGGCGCGAGCAGCTGCTGGACGTGACTAAGGATCAAGTCCGAGAAATGGCCCAGAAGTATATTGTCGAGGCCCTCGAGAAAGAAGAGGAACGCGTCGTCTTCCTGGGTAAAAAGCAAGACTGGGTCGACGGAACCTGGAAGATTAACGAGATAAACGTTAACGGTGCTGCTGAGTAATGACGCTCGGCCATGATAGACTAATCCCATGTGTATCATTATCTTGTACATCACTGTACATATACCCCATCTCCCACTACATATTTAGACCAAGTGTACCTATACAATACTTGTATAACTACTGACCGTTTTCCTCCATATTATTCCAAATGCCCACATCAGATATTTTCCCCTTTATCCACCTTCCCTAATCCCTTTAAACAGCCGATACACAATATGTATTGGCTATATATGAAACAGCGTTCAGATACGATACGTCTTCATGCTTTGCTACCGACCTTTTCTTTCTCACGAGAGAGATGAATCGCAGCAAACCCTCATAGCATGGAGACCACAGAGCAACGCGAGAGCAAAACACTTCGAATAGACGAAAAAGGAAAAGGGGAAGGCAAGGGTCCGAAGGTGTTGAGCCTTGGGAACCGGTCTTTTTTTTTTTCCTTTCATGTCTATCGAGCTCGTTCTTTCAGACTCGGATTCCTCAGCTTTGGAACTCCGGACTATAGAACAGAGTACATACTACCTCCTCATACCTCGTCTATGGTTCCATATCTTTTGAATCGTTGCTATTTCCCCTATTATTGGTTTCGGGCCCGCCTGGGGGGTTTATAACATCAGGTCTAGACTACGCTTGGGAGTGTGTAGGTCTTTTGTGTGGGTAAGTCATAAGGGAGGACACGCTTTTACGGTGGGCAACGGCAAGCTACACTCCGCGTCGTGTGTCCTTTAGTTTTTTTGTTCCCCAGCTGAGAAAGCTCGCGAATATTCCTTGTAGTTGGCACATGGTATGCTCACCTGGCCTAACGAGAGAAGTGACTGATGATGAGAAGTCGGAGATAGCTCCCTACCGAGGCAAGCCTCAAGTTTTATACTTACCTCTTGAAAACTCTGCAGGTGGGCTTTCATATAAATAGATTCATATAGGGATTGGAAAAAGGGAAAGAGAGAGAGAGACGCAGGCGGAGGTCATAATTAAAGAAAGAAAGAAAAGAAAAGACAAATTCTCGAAACCTAGTCGCTCATCGTTTGGTGAAGGTTCATGGGTGTAGAAAGATTTAATAACCACCTAACCTAGGTAAGGTAGGTAGGTAAAGATCATCTTTGCTGTGAAATCTCCCGAGGACGGGCGTCTTTTCTAGCTACATACCTACATAGGTTAGGTACTTTTCAATTATTAGGTACCTATCTACCTACTTATCTAACCTACCCATCTAATCGAAGTTTCTGGAGACTTGTGTCTAGTTACTTATGTAAGTATGTTGTGATATAAAAAACTGGGCAGTTTAGAATAATTTCCGTCCCCGGAAAATTTCACAGGCGCCCGCCCTTTCATGACCAAATCGGAATTTATGTCTCTATATACCTAGGTAGGTATCTATATTCCGTATCTTTACGATAGTCCAAAAAATGGCTTCCCTTAAGACTGATACACAACCTCATAATGATACTGTAGAAACCAGCGTTCGATATATATATACCAATTCATGCCCAGTCCATAATGTAGATCTGTCGAAAAAATAAACCCCCGGACAGTGGAAGATGTATGTATGTAGTAAGTAGCCCGAATAGCAGATACACAGTTATATTGGGTCACGAGTACTATCATCACCATCACCATCACCACTACTCCTGCTGCGACTGAGACTAATTCCATTCTGACTTGATTGCTAACTAGCAAAATCACACTAGATCCGATATCAACACAACAAACATTAACAACAACGCAACCGTTCTATATACGCAACTTTTAGCCTTCTCACCACCCATCCCAGTTCCCTAGCGTAGCGACATGATGCTGGAGACACCGCCTAAGAACATATCCCGTTACAACGTACCGTTCACGTTCTATGTGGGCATCCCATTCGTCTATACGTGATATGGCGGGCTTAGGGGTTTTTGGGGGAAAGGTGAAAAAGAAAAAGTCTCTTCACCTACGTAGGTAGGTAGGTATGTAAAGCCAACGTCGGGTATGTATCACCAAAAAAAAATTGGTGCTACACATACCCTGCCATTGACCTTTTAAACCAGAGATATTATCTCCAACCAGTGGAAAATGCGCGTCTGAACCAGTGGGGACGATCAAGATGTCACGCCGGGTAAAAAAAAAAAAAAAAAAAAAAAAAAGAAGAAAAAAGCCCTGGCTTGTAATGATCACAGACACATGTAGTTAGTTAAACCTCCAGAGCTTGCTCGTATGATTTGAATCGCGTGAGCGTCGCGGGTTACATCAACCAAAATGAAAAAAGTCGCGATAAATCAATAAGCCTGTAGTAACCTCACAGCAGAGTCCTCATCTTCGGCGTCGTCTTCGGCTTCCTGTTGCTGCTGCTGCTGCTGCTGCTGTTGTTGTTCTTGTTGTTGTTGGAATTCCTGGGCATCCTGAAATTCTTGAGTGTCTTCTGTGCCGCCCCTGCTTGTTGTAGTGTCTTGTAGGGTATTAGCACTACGATCACCGTCACCATCACTGCCACTACCACTACCACCACCATTGCCACCACCGCCAAGCGCGGTGTTGAGGTCCGGCAACTCCTCATCATCATCTGAGGAATCGTTTTCCGAATCCGAGCCCGAGTCGTCGCTGATCTCCATGACGGTCTGAGGGTTGGCTGCAGCAGCTGTAGTTCCTGAGGCATTCCCCGGCTGGCCATTCCCCGCCGATGGTGAATTCACTGTCGGGTTGGATGGGATGCCGCCCACCAATTCAACCGGGCGGCCCTTGATTTTCTCGAGGATGTCAGGGGTGAGATATTTCTCTTTGTTGTACCACCAGCGGCTTATGGTTGAACAGGATATCTTCCAGAAGTCCTCAGCCTCCTGGTAGGTCGGGGGCCTGTACAAGATGGCATAGGGATTGTTGAGGTCGTTCAACTCTTGTTGCTCTTCGGGCGTTAGTTGGCACATTCCGGCCTTGAGACGCGTGGCGGTATAGATGCCGTTCCCGGTGCGTCTGGGCTCAGGGACTCGATGGAATGCGAGCCACATCAAAACTTCAACCTTGCGCTTCTTGGTGTGGCGATGGACGCGGCGTTGTATGGGCTTGGCCGGAGGAACTCGGAGATCGCATCTCTTTCGACGTGAACCGGGAAAGGGTCTTGGACCTGGTCTGCCCTTCGCGTTTTCAGGTCCCTTAAGATACCTGAACCCTCTCGGGGGCATGATTTCGGTGGGGTTTCAAATGAAACCAGTCGCCGAGGGCCTGGAATACTTGAGTAACCCCGTTGATTAGGTGCCTAGGTGGGCTTGATAGCTACGCAGATGTAGTGTAGGTAGTTCGAAGGTGGACGGGAACTTCGCTCAAATGATGATTCAGGTGTCGGGCATTGGATGTCGGGGTTGCAGGGCAAGAAAGACATGCAGGGGTACCTAGGTATAAATTAGGGGAAGGTGGTCCGAGCGCCCAAAAGGTGCCCCGCTTGTGCTTGTGAAGTCGTACCTAACCTTTCATAGCGCACGCTAGAACATTGGTGGAACGGGAATGGAAGGTTGGGAACCTTCACCTCGGCGTGCCTAAAGTGACGGTGTCACCCGCTATAGTGACGGTGATCCACCCACACTAAACCTGATGTCGTTAATCAACCCCAGTACCCCACTTAAGGTACAAAGCCCGTAGTAATCTAAGTACTTATTTTATCTCAGCATACATACTAAGTTAGTAAAAACCACATGTCGCAAATCACTTCAATTGCCTCCTTGACCTTGAAATTAGCTCTAGGGCATTATAGTGCCTTAAAATCCATTCTGAAGTCGTTAGGGCCGTAGAATCTACCTGCGCTCTGAAATGCGGCTGCGCAAAGTGCAATAAGTAGGTAAGTAGGTAGGTTGCATCAGGTATGTTTTCTTTTACGCGACGCGATAATTGTTAGCAACTTTAATACCTTTAATTACTACGAAGTTTGTACCTGTAGGGGGTATTTGAACTGACTAGCGATATCAGGTTTAATGTGGGTGGATCACCGTCACTATAGCGGGTGACACCGTCACTTTAGGCATGCCGCTTCACCTGCTTCGCTCCAAAAGTTTAGCATTCCGTCCGCATTGCCAATTGGGTGCCTCTCCATCCACGGGTTGCTACTAGGTTAGTACATTCCATTCCATTTGATTCCATCAAATCTATGTAGTACCCCGAGCTTTCTTTTTAACCTTACACAAGGTAGGTGGAATGGATATACCAGAAAACGAGTGTGGTTGTTGTAAGAATGATGGGGGACTAAGCTATTGACCTCAGATCTGAACCTTTTGTACCCCTCACGGTGTGTCGTACCTTCTTCCACGGCGTACCTCCCAAGCTATACCTACCTAAGATTAGGTAGTGTGGTGCATGTCGATGGCGTAAAGAGGCGAGAGTTTTTGTTGTTTCGTTGTTTGGTGTTACTTTGAAAAGATTGGCTAACGCTTCACCAGCGTAACTCTCAGATGGTGGTAGATGTCGGTGTACCCTTGATATCTGTCAACCTGTCAATCTGTCTGTGTATCAACCCGAATCAAGCTTTCTCGATATATCTCTCCGGAGCGTTTCTGGTGGTGTGGTAATCTCAGACCGTGCCGATAATCCCACGTTGGCCATTCCATAATGCGGCTAAAAGATCGATTTGTCTAGTCTTCTAGAAAAACGACTCCAACCGGATCAACGAGATATGAATGGCCACCCAGGGTCGGTAGGTCGTATTCGATCGCCAGCCGGTCCTAGCAAGGGCCAAGGGGCACTTCGAGGCTGCATATAATTTATGCAAATGGCCTTGCAAAATGGACCGGTCGTACATGGTAAAGATAGACACGGCACATCGCACACGCGAGTCAACGCTTAGGACAGCGGTGTGAATATGCAGTGCAGATGAATATGAGCTTTGATAGACAAGAGCGAAGGACAACACATGATATGCTGGTCCGAGAGGAGAACATCTACCTAGGTTGGTAGGTAGGTAGGGCAAGTTCCACAACTTGACAACAGGCTAATCTCGATCAAACTATGAGTCAAGTATTGGAGATATTGGAGGTGCGCCATCAGGTGGACTGGGCGTGTGACTTGACGGCTTGTCAAGCAGGATGAGGACGCAGGTGTGTGCTAACTGGAAGCGAGCATCAGCTTTGCTTGCCGGTGTTATGCGGTGCCGTGAGCGGATAACAAGGTCGACATTAGATGTATTATATAAAACAGGACCGGGGCATAACCCGCCATCGGAAGTAATACCGTAGCTACCTTCTCAGCTCCAAATACGACATAAAATCCCTCGCGTATGTATTACAAAGGAAGGGAAATGCAGGAAGCTAACGTAGGCAGTGCAACGAAAGTGAGGCCTACCTATAGTATGTACCTACCTACCTATGTACATAGTGTACATATATTGATTGACACAACAAAAAGTTGCGGTCAGAGAGTTCCAAGATTTAGTATGTAGTCGTACTTATGTAGTAGGTAGTGTACCTGATTTACTAACTACTAGTACTAAGGTAAGTAGTAGCATAGATAAGTATGGAGAGGAGAGGATAAACAAAGTAGAACCCTGGACCTTACCTATTCCATGCGGCCTGACCAACGACTACAGTAGCGCGAAATAGGTACGGAGTAGGTACCTACTTGCCTAGATGATGCTGAGTACACAATGTAACATATGTATGTAGTGTTGTTATGTAGGAAGGTATATTGAAGTTACCTAATGGACAGCATTGAATTAAAAAGGATTATAAGAAACAGGGGAAAACTGAGGATGTTGGAGCAGGAATGAAAAAGTAACTACTTAACCTAGTACCTACTAAAGCTGCTAAGCTATACTACATTCTACTATATGGAGGAGATGGAGATGTTGTAGGTTATTAGGTAGGCATGGAAAATGGAGGAGACTATGGATGTACCTACATAAACTTGGAGAAGCTTCAATTAGCAAATTACGAGACGCCGTTGGGCAGTAAAAGCGGATCCATATATATCGCAAAGGCCGGCCAATGCTGGAATACCAATGCCCATCCGCCCTTTCAGTGGCCAGAAGGCAGTTTCTTTCCCCTGCAGGCTCGGGTCGATCAAGGTAGGCTCAGTGTCGCAGTCGCCATGATTCGGTCAATCATCCCAGGTGTAGCAGGTTACACGACAGCAGGACTAGACGGTACCTGATGTATATCTAATACACACGGTATGTACCTTAGTAAGTATTTGCGTATTTAGGTAGTATATAATAGATGTACAACAGATACCAGACACCACACTCCAATTCTAATACCTACTAGTTATTAACTGCGCATTGCATATTATCACATCGTGTTGCCCGATATATCTAACATTACAAGCATCATTCATGTAGAGGTGGAGGCATAGTAATACTTATTGATAGAATTTGAAGTTTGCAAGTAAGTGTCAATTTAGGCCTCATCCATTCAACTCTATACACGAAAGTGACATGGAATGACGGAAGGTAGGTAAACCTTACTGCAGCTCGGTGTACATACTCGAGATCAGGAAAGGTACATTAGGTGGTACTACTTGGTGTACATTTGGAGTCCTCCTGTACGTCATTAGGCGAAGAAGACCAGTTATCCCCGAACATTAGTATGATCTCAATCACATGTCTCCATAATTATTTTCTCTTTCACTTGCCCCGCCACAACACAATCCACACAAAATTCGTCGTTGATCAGAACTGCGACCCCAAAAAAAACACAACTCTTTTTTTTCTTTAACCCAGGCACACCACCATTACCACCACCACCATCAACACCAACCACCAATACCACTACTACTATTACTACCACTACCTCCCATCTCCTCCTTTTTTTATCCCCCCCTTTTCTCTACTCATTGCTACTCTCCGCACTAAAAATAAAAACAAAAAACACCTCAACACCACCACAACATTACATTCACCTCTTTGTTGATTAGGTGGTAACACGTACCTACACTCACCACCTACATCCGCAACGCACGCACCCCCCTCCTTCAGCTCGGTACGGTTCGATATTCACGATCTTCCTTCCCCAACTCGGCATTGAGAGTCGTCTATTACTCTATCACCCTCACTACCGCTTCGACTTGCCTTTGGTCTCACAAAGGCAACCAGGCTACCACGGCTCCTCCGGCCGTGAGCTTCGTATCTGATCAAGATTTCAGCCTGCGCAAATCCTTCCACATTATCAACTCGAGACCTCCCCCTTCGGCTGACGTCGCTTAAAGACCTACGAACGCCCCTCTTGTTCGACAACACCCCTCAATCGCACCCCATCTTTTCTCCAACCCATCAGCTGCCGCATAGGACGAGTTCTAAGGTTCTTCCTCTACAGGAGGGAGAGTCGAGGAGACCTCGTCAGATCACTTCGGGATCAGGAAGCTATCGTTTTCGACCCCCCTAACACCAGAGGAACTAGTTCCTGCTATCCTGCCTACTCTTCTGCCCACCAGAAGCACTATCTATTTATTTGTTCATCCATCGACAGATAAAAACCCCGCCCACCCAGAGAACAGTTCCTCTGAACTTCCTGAGACATCCCATCTCCCGGAACCGTACGATCCCGCCTCGACCCTGTCTCTTTCTCTCCCTCCCTCACTTTCACCGTCAATACTGAGGGATATGGTTATGGCAACAGCCGCCGTTGATTGCTTTGCCCCGACCTACTTTGAGAATAATAATATTCTTGTCAAGAAGAATTTCTTCTTGGATAATCATCACCACAATGGCGTGATTGTCGCAAAGCAATTGATCGGTGATGCTCTTCGCCAGCGCGTTGAGAACATCGATCATGAATCTTGCGACCCCGGAGATGAGGACACCTTTTTCGTCGGTGATCTTGGCGAGGTCTACCGCCAACACATGAGGTGGAAAAAGAACCTTCCTCGCGTCAAGCCCTTCTATGCGGTCAAGTGCAATCCCGACCCTAAGGTCCTCCAGCTCCTAGCTGGCTTGGGCACTGGCTTCGACTGCGCTTCCAAGTCGGAGATCGAGCAGGTCCTCAGCATGGGCATCGACCCTGCTCGTATCATCTATGCGCAGCCTTGCAAGACCAACTCGTACGTGCGCTATGTCGCCAACCAGGGCGTCAAGCAGATGACATTCGACAACGCCGACGAGCTGCGCAAGATTGCCAAGCTCTACCCTGATGCCGAGCTTTTCCTCCGCATCCTGACGGATGACTCATCCAGCTTATGCCGTCTGAGCCTCAAGTTTGGCGCCTCGCTCGACGCCACCGATGATCTTCTGGCCTTGGCCAAAGATCTTGGCCTCAATGTCGTCGGCGTCAGCTTCCATGTTGGCTCAGGGGCCTCGGACCCTCTTGCTTTCCTCAAAGCCGTGCAGGACGCCCAGGTTGTCTTCAAGCAAGCTTACGCCCACGGCTTTGACATGAAGACTCTTGATGTCGGCGGAGGTTTCAGTGGAGACAGCTTTGAAGACATGGCCCGTGTGCTTGGTGAGGCCTTGGATGAATACTTCCCTCCCCACATCAATATCATTGCTGAGCCTGGCCGATACTACGTCTCCTCGGCCTTCACCATTGCTTGCAACATTATTGCGCGTCGTACCATTGAGAACCCCATGACGGGCGAGACCAGCTACATGGCCTACGTGAATGACGGTCTCTACGGTAATTTCAGCAGCATCATGTTCGACCACCAGCACCCCATCGCCAAGGTCCTGCGCACCGGCGAGCGCAGCTACTACAACACTCCTCTTGCTGACGGAGTGTCTGCGGGCGCGGGCATAGAGTACTCTATCTGGGGGCCCACTTGTGATGGCATCGACCGCATCACGGAGAGCATTCGCTTTGATCACGAGCTTGATGTCGGTGACTGGCTCTATTTTGAGGATATGGGTGCTTATACCAAGTGCTCCGCCACCAAGTTCAACGGCTTCAGTGATGCGCACGATGTCATTTACGTCTGCAGCGAGCCTGGTGCGAGAGCTCTTCTTGAGCTTTGAGCTGAGCTGAGCTGAACTGAACTGAGCTATGTGTAGCTAGTACCATAATTGTCCGCTCTTTTCTTTGCTTTAGATACACGCAATATAGCAAGGCTTAGTTGGGAGTTTGCTACATGTAGCATGTATGGGGATGTGAACTATCTTTCCTTACTTATAGACTTGGATAAACTGGCCTAATGGTCATACCTACATGTGCCCACAGGGTCTCATCTTTTACCTTCTTTCAGGCTGAATGTACGCCTGCATTTTACAATATTGTTATTAAGAGATATTGGTGGATTAGACTATACTTGGTAAACATTAAAAAAAGTTAGAGCTTGTTATCTTCCTCTATGTTTTGCCTTATTCCGAACAACGTGCAAATGTCGACTATTGGTACTAAGGCAGAGGACTGCATTCAGTCTAATTATGCGATTGTATACATGATGCAACACAAACATAGCCTATAAGATGTAACTAAACATACTCTCCCTCTCTCTCTCTCCAATTTTATCCCGTGGTGTTGGTGAGATCGCCAGAGCATGTAGGTAAGTAGGTAGGTAGGTGAGGTATTCTAAAGGATGGGCTAGAACGAGCAGGGCTATCTATGTTTGGCTGCTACTCCGCCACCTCCTCTTCTTTCCCCTTCTTTCCATTTCTTTACTATTCCTATTCCTGCTCGAGGCAAGAGAGTTGGGTTGGAGTGCCTTTAGCCATGTCTGGTATTGAAGAAATGATTTCGAGGTAAAGGGGCAGGTAATTCTAGGGTTGGTCGAAGTGTCTGTGGCGAGTCTAAAAAGGGGGGGGGGAGCTTCCACAGCTGACCTAGGGTAGATCTGACCCAAAGCTATAAAAGGTTCAGGTGGGTAGCGGGACAGCAGGAGGGGAATTTACGGCGGGGTATAACGTTACTCCGGGTCCTTGGAATCACCCCTCAGCGGGGTCCACAGCCCACACCTTAAGTAAGTCGTAGGTAAGTACTAAAGTTATTAGTGTGTACTTACCTAAGGTTAGGACTCCCTAAAATTCAATTAACGCGTCTCCAGACGCGCTGAACTTTCCCTCTCCCATTAGAAAATATCGACTTTCACTATTGAGCATTGAACATTGAACATTAAACAAAGAACATACTTGGTTCACTACAATTTGTCTGCATACTATCACAATGGCGTCCACGAAAAGGCATGAGGAATATGGGTACCTCGATCTCATTAAAGAAATTCTAGACCATGGTGAACGTCGACCTGACCGGTAAGTAGGCCACATGGGAACGGTGATCATGATTTTAGTATAGTACTGACTGAAGATCTGATTCCAGGACGGGAACTGGCACATACTCTATCTTTGCCCCGACGCCGTTGAAGTTCACGCTGAACAGAGAAGGACGCCCAATCCTCCCTCTTCTCACCACAAAGCGTGTCTTCCTTCGCGCTGTCATTGCCGAGCTACTATGGTTCATCGAGGGCAACACATCGTCGCTTGCGCTCAGTGAGGCCGGCGTCAAGATATGGGACGGCAACGGGTCGCGCGAGTTCCTCGACAGCGTGGGGCTGTCCCACCGTGACGTCGGTGACCTGGGCCCCGTGTACGGCTTCCAATGGCGCCACTTTGGCGCCGAGTACGTGGACGCCACCACCGACTACACCGGGCAGGGCGTCGACCAGCTCGCCGAGATCATACACAGGCTGCGCACGAACCCGCACGACCGCCGGATGATCCTCAGCGCCTGGAACCCGAAAGACATCAAGAGCATGGCCCTGCCGCCCTGCCACATGTTCGCCCAGTTCTACGTGTCGTACCCGCGGGACGGGACCCCGGCCGACGGGGAGTCGAACGGCGGCGAGAGCAAGCCGACGAAGGGCCACCTCCACTGCCAGCTGTACCAGCGGTCCTGCGACATGGGCCTCGGCGTGCCGTTCAACATCGCCAGCTACGCGCTGCTGACGCACATGCTCGCGCACGTCTGCGACCTGGTCCCCGGGACGTTCACGCACGTCATGGGCGACGCGCACGTGTACGTCGACCACGTAGACGCCGTCAAGACCCAGCTGGAGCGCGAACCGCGCGACTTCCCCGAACTCGAGATCACGCGGGAAAAGGGGGGCAGCATCGACGGCTGGAAGGCGGAGGACTTCGTGGTCAAGGGATACGACCCCCATAAGGCGATTGCGATGAAGATGTCCGTGTAGACATGGTACGAATGATGAATTTTTATGCACTAACGAAGAAGGAGAGGGAGAAGAAGCTCTGGTAGACCTAGACCTAGACTATGGTAGCATGGTGGGGAGTACGAACGATGCTTCCGGAATTTGTTGTCTATATTTTCGGGCTAGAATACTGTATACCATTTCGTTGATCCGATATAGAACATAGCGATCAATTTCCAAACTACAGGCTAAAATTCTTGTGTAATGGGATAGGGGCTGCACATGGGTTCGAAGCATTCCTTGCGTGGAGGATGAGAAGAAGCCAAGGAGTAGAATTCGAAGGCAATTTTGGTAGTACTGACTGGGACAATAGAGACAACCCCTATTGTTCGAGATCAAAGAAGTCCTAAGAAGTCCTTGACCATTAATGTTCTTTCTCTACCGAACACCGTCCGTTGACATTATAGAATGAATTGCTTGTCTGTCGAGACAATGCGATTGTTAAGAAAAACAAGTATTAGCTGTACTATTTGGTTATTCGAACACCCTGGGAGAGAATCTAAAGGCGTTGTATATATAAATGTGTACATTCTCTCCCCCTTCTATCCCTTCTCAATATCCATTCTCTCTCCAGATCCCAGACACATCGAACAGGTAAGAACCAGATAGATACCCTTCACACACCAAATATCCACAATTGGAACACCCCAACATCAAAAACCAACCCCCAGTAGCACCCCATCTTTCTTCTTCTTTTCCCCCCTTACCCCATCCACCATGAGCGAACGCATCCGAAAAGCCGACCTCGCCCTCCTCAGATCGCAAGTCCACATCCGCACAACAACCACCACCGCCGACCAGAAAGCGAACAGCAGCACCTCATCATACCGCTCTATCACCGTCACCCGCGGCCCCTGCCGCATCACCATCCACGCCACGAAGCCGCTCCCAGACCCCCTCCTCCTGGCCCCCCCTCCGCCCTCCTTCCCGTCCGCCTACGTGGACGTACACCACGGCGACTGCACCTGCGCCCCCTTCGCGCTGACCCCCCACACCCTGTTCGCGGCCTGGCAACGCGTGGCGGACCATCTGCGCTACGGCGCGGGGCCCGAGATATGGCCTGCGTTCGCGGGGGACGGGGAAGGGGACGGGGAGAGCTATGAGACGGCGGAGGCGCTGGCGGGGGCGGTGCTGGTGGCGAAGATGGGGGTGCGCGGGAGTTGGCCGGGGGGGTTTGAGGGGTTGGCGGGGGAGTTGGGGGTTAGGGAGGAGGGTGAGGATGGGGAGGAAGGGGATGGGTTGGAGGAGGGTGAGGTTGTGGATGATGGAGGGGAGTGGGAGTTGGAGGAGGGGGAGATTGTGGAGGATGGAGGGGAGGAGGTTGGAGAGGGAGACTTGGATGGGCTTTTGTTCGAGTACTCGGATGAGCTGAATGAGTGGACTGCTGCGCAGTGGGGTGGGAATACCGAGTGGTGATGGAGAAGGCGGTATATATATAGGTACTGGTAAGTTTAGCCCTCCCCCTCCCCCCCTTTACACTGACGCGAAACTACGGATTGATAGGATGTTTTAATTTATTTGTGATGTATTGACCTCGAGACTTTCGTCTATAATTAATCCCCCGGCCCCTGAGATTGGGTCTTGCTGTGAATTCTTCCCGGTATTTGAGTGAACGCGATATTGCGAGATGGCTGCGTATGCCCTCTAGTAAACACGGCGTAGAGATTCTTATGTTTTGTGTGAGTATATTCATTATAGTACAAACCAAAGCCATTAAGCGATGAGATTTGGGTAGGTATTTGGTACATTCCTGTCACCGGCTGGAAAACGGACCACCTACCTACTCAGGGGTGATGGCACTACGAGACGGGAGTCCGCTGGAAATGTAGTATAAAGGAGTTGAGAGCTCCATGAGGGTTCGAGAAAGGAGGTCTTGAGCGACTAGGTATTTCTCGTTAATCGTACCCCTATACTGCCTCCTGTCTTTCTCGCTGTGCTGTGCACGTTTCCCATCTAGGTTAACGATTCCTCCTATTTAATATGTGATTCCGATGGCGTCTGCCTAGCCACTTGACTGTCGTAATTATGAGTAGGTAGTATAGCAAAATTGATAAAGCAGCTCAGATACTGATACTTCGCTTTAGTAACGGCAGTGGAATCCTCGTTTTATCTCCTGAGACAAGGCATACGACTGAACATCCCTTCAGGATTTCCAATTTTGGCACGTCAGAGGTGTTTAAGAGGCTGCCTACCTATTACGCGAGATGACCTATTCAAGTCTGACCGATCACTTTAGCAATTCTAGCCAATCCATCCTCCGCTGATCTCTTGATATGCATAGCGCTGTCTCATGATTTGCTTTCTATACCCTTTGAGAACCTCGGTCCCGAGTATATACATGGGGATAACCTAGTCTCTTATATAAATATCCCTGGCGGTACAATGTGTGTATTTCTTTCCATGTGATTGATTCTCTGGAAGCGCCCACGCCTCTCAAGGCAATCACCGGATCTGGTTGGTATTTTGGCCGGCGTGACCGTCAAGCTTTGCTCCCAGGGGCTCGTCTTCCTTCTTTTTACACCTTCCTATAAGAAACGCGTCTGTAGTCGACAAGACACGCATAATTAGGCACCCAGATGAAATAAAAAAATTATGAATCTGGCATGAGGACGACGATCTTTGAGGTATCCACTACCCAATTAGTCGCCTGTCGAACTGAGTTTCGACCCTTGGACGTCTAGTATACATGGACATGGTAGAGAATCAAAGCTGGGGTGCTGGAAACGGCTTTCAGTTCAAATACAACATAGCGATAAAAAGAGAGAGAATTTGGAATTTTAGACTCAAAGAAGACTCTAATAAGTAACCCCATCACCGGTATATGGTAATCAGGTTGGCAGATCGATCAGCTCAGAGCTCTGCCGCACGCGAATGATATTGGTAGCGTTACATAGATCCCCACGGCGTGGTGCTCGTTTCTGAATATAGCAGCTGAGGTGGAGTTGATGCCCCTTGTTTGCTCTTTTTCTGTCTCTCTTGGCGGCTCAGCCCAAAGAGACAACTTAGGTATTAGTATTCGTAATCGTAACTAACGTGTGAGAGTATATATATGGGCCTGTACTCTCCGTATATAACGTAAGAATAAGTAGAATATCTGTGCTAATGCGAACTTGAGTCACGCTGCTTTTAACTAGAGCCCATTCTTGTTTTGAAACCCCCAATTGAATGCCTAGACTGGAAAACAAGTGTAGAGACCTGGGATTTTTTTACGCCTAAGTGAGTTCAATATAGTAATTCTTTCATCCATCGATGGGTTTATTTATGGGATATGTTCGTCAACAGCTTCCGACTTGACAGCTGAGAACGCCGTACTGGACTACGGAGGCCGGCCGGTTTCTGTGGGCCGATATAAGCCTTTTCGGAACAAGCCTCTCGGATCTTCTGACGGCAAAGAGTCTAATTACTACTGATGCCGTCGGTGACAGATGAATGTGCGGAAACCCCGCCAAGTTATGTACCTAATCTACCCGTCTAGGTGATGTCCATTTCGTTAACAACCCACCCAGTCTTCCCTGGTTAGAGGCTTCCATCAGCCTCTCAAGCTTTGTTGATTTATCAACGAGAACGATATTTATCTATACCTTGCTTCATATCAGGCCACCACATGAGTAATGTATTTACAAATGCGATGTGTGATAATATTTCTTATATTGTAACGAAATCTAACGACCTATCTAGGCATAATCATATTTTCTTCGACAAGGCGTTAACATTCCCAACCATGAGGCCAGCTCCCTAGTCAGCAATGTACAACTTCCACCTTCAAGCAATATGAGGAATATTCGATGTCCAAGTAGAAACAAAAGCCTCCGGGGGAAGAAAGCAGAGAGTCCGAAATAGCTCGACAATGATAAATAGTCGGGCTATGACGTACAAGCAGCTGCCAACAGAGAGTATAAGCCCAAAAAGGGTATCCACCACTTCTTTTATTTTCGGTCCCCATCCATCTTCTATCACATGCAGCTCTAGCGACTCTATATGCTGAAATACAAAGCACAAAAAAGAAAAGAAAAGAGGGTAGGCACCGGAGAAGACGCTCGCGCACTTCCAGAGAATCAACTCGGCTCTTGATGGGAAGGTAAAGTTCCACGCTCCAATGTGTATTCCACCAAATAGTGTCGCGCTAAGACACCCCAAACAACTTGCGAGGTACGCATTTTTAACATTAACGGGAACGTCGATGCTAATTGGCGACCCTGGCAGTGGTTGTTCGAAGTAAAGTATTACTGGGAAGAACCCTTTAATGAACCCATCTCTAGCACCCGGATGATTCTGGAGCAGCCTCAATTCGTCGGGAGGGATCACACCCTGATATTCTTTGATAACCGTAGTTGCACAGATGGATTTCGGCTTTTCCCAGTAAAGAGCATATATAATGACTGCACAAACTGCAAAAGCTAGCACAGCGAGCTCGAGCTGAGAAATGGCGAGCTTCCTAGCAGCCCGGACTGCTATTTGTAGCGTGGTCCATAAAATCTGAATGACGGCAATAGCTTTCACCAATGAGTCGCTTTTGCATTTGTCGTCGATTTCTTCCTTTGTGATGCTAGGTAGGGTTTGAAGAATCCCTCTCGTCCGAAGAACATAAATCTCCTTAGCGGTAAGGTGGTAAGGATTGTGATATGTTAATCCTTCTATGTCCCTGCTTCGTATAACAAATCCCCCCATATTTGCGTAAAAGCAATGAGTCAACGTCCACTCGACAGCATCGTCAGCAAATTTTTGCGAATAATGATAGCTCTCCTTTGCCGATATTAGATCCCGACAGGCTGCAGTAACTATCATCTCAGGCGCAAGAACCGTAATGAGCATCCGTTTTACGCTTTCATATATACTTTTCAAATGCGACTTGAGATCTCCGCTGCGTTGTTCCGGAAGATTAGGGTGCTGAACAGTCCACGTGCATGCGACAATTGTAAAGAGAGAACTCCACAATATATCCAAAGTGCCTCGAGAATCAGGAGATGACACAAAGTTCACCGACGTGGTGGGTTTAGCACATGTGGTCTCGAATATTGTGTACGCTCTGGCTGCTGTTATCAAGCAGAAGAAGAGGAGTTGATTTGAAACGCGTGGGATCGCTATTGAGGATATCATGTTATTTCGTTCGTCAATCTAAAGTAGTAGAAGCGTGAGTGTAAAAAGGATAAACTATGTGTTCATGGGACGCGCTAATAACGGGTCTGTAGAAGAGGGGAAACTTTCGCTGGTGCTATGAAGATAGAGTAAAGAGTAGAGTACAGAGTAAGGGTATAAATAGAGAAGCACTCATCCTTCGTGCGCAGGGAGAAAGCCTCCCTGGAAATTAGAGGTTGAATACATACCTACCCATGGTTTCCTTGTATAAGGAACACGAGACACATTCTGCTGATCTGGTAAAAAACACGTCCACGCCAATTATCAGGTAGCAAGTAAGTAAGAAAGGTTTCAGGTAGCTGACTTGAATCGGGTCCCTTTGGGAAATTGAAGCTTCAGGAGATTGACTGATTTATGGTTTATATGTTGGATAAAGCTCTCTATTTCCCAATCATTCCTCTAGTACTCGTAATATGACGTTGGAAGACGCATTAATGTAACCGTATAATCGATTCTTAAACCATCTCATGTGAAAAGATCAGTCACTTCCGGTCGTCATGCGAGAAACGCAAGGCCACATAATCCAAGCAAGACAGGAGCTGAAACCCCCTGTAACGTCACAACTAAGATGAGCAAACCTGTGAGTGGTAGATATCCCATTGCGCTGGCTACACAGGGTAGGGTGGTAAATCGGCAACCGTTTTCTAGCCTGCCTAGTATCGAAAGAGCGAGGAAAACACACAGCGAATCGAGAGAGATGGGATGCAGCAGGCTACCTACTACTAGACCAGGAATAGTCGCTAGAGAACTCATTCGGAGATTTTGGGCATCTACGGCTTTTTTGTACCTTGGGCCTTGTGCAAAGGGAGGTTTCCATTTCCTAGTTCTGCTACCCCTGAGTCGCCCGGTTTCGGCCCCGTGATTTTCGGCGTTCCGACACGGGAGGCCGGGACCCCCCACATCTTTATTCATGATCCCCGTAAAGTCCAGTTCCGGATGTCTGGACTTGTTCAATCCACAAATGAGCTACGCTCAGTACATAACAGAACTAGGTAAACGGCAATTTCTTCCTTACGATAATGGTCAATGTTTTCTTTTTTCCCCTGCTATGATATCACAAGCAGTCTTAAGATAATAAGAAGTAAATCCATGCTGTAAAAATCTCAGACCAGAGGACAGACTTAGACGAGACAAGGAGTATTCGGACTTCTCGAGGCAGCTAGCATTGCCTGGGACTTGATGATCTGAGCATTAGTAAAAGCGGCATTGGCGCTAGACCTGACATGGAGGAAGCAAAACGGGATGGATGCACAAGCACACCGTGATGCTAGATAAAATTTACGGTAGCTGAAAGAATGCCCCAGGGTTGTGCCGTTGAAACGGGGTGACCGTGCTTCTTCCTATACACTGCCATAGGCTGCTATTATGCATGCAAATCCTACGACGCCAGGCAGCCGAATAAAAACTACAGCTAACTCGATCAGATCTATATTTCGATACTCGCGACCAATCACCAGAGCCCACGGGCGTGCGAGTCCACAAATAAGTTCTCTCTGTCTCTCTGCATCTTGCAGAAACCTCGTGGCAGTACCTAGACAATGTCGATCGTGGAACTCGTATGGCAGGTAGGTTGGGTATTATTAGAGAAGAAAAAAAAATTAGAGAATTGGAAGTATATATAAATTACTACTTCTTCCCTGTAGTTTAGTTCACCAAGATGTGTATGCGATTTTAACGAGGTTGGCTTATAAAGCAACTCACTGCTGTCCGTTCCCACGTAAACCACACTTGAAACCACCACAAGGGCGACGTCTTGTTATAAGGGAAACATCCTTTTCCAGACCCTTACATGAGTACAAAATTTCCAGCCTAGAGTCGAACACCACCAACCTAGGCTCTTCGTGGGCAGTCTTTCACACGGGAAAAAAAAGGAGACAGAAATAATACGAAACCACTTAACCAACAACCGCCAATGCCATCCAACAACAGCGCAAGCTCTGCAACCATGAACAAGCCGCACGACAACCCCCCCGCCGCCGGTAGCCCGCCGGGCCCCCGGCGCACGACCAAGATAATCCTCGGCACTATCTCGGTGGCCATCGCCGCGGCGCTCCTCGCCCTCGGCATCCTCGGCTTCAGCGCCCCGATCGGGTTCCGCATCCTCGGGGGTCTCGCGACCGCACTCGTAAGCCCCTCACCCGCTTTTCTCCATCCCCCGACCCCCCCCCCCCCCCAAAAAAAAAAAAAAAAAAAAAAAAAAAACTAACACCCCTCCAAAGTCCATATCAGTCCTCCTCTACCACGTCCTCGAATCCGCGCTCGCCCTCGCCCTCTACTCCACCCGGTCCCGGTCTCCCTGCACCCCCCTCCCGCCCGCCTGGGCGCTATCCCTGAACCTAGTCCTGGGCCTCGGCGGCGTCGTCGTCGCCGCCCTGCTCATCGCCTCGACCGCCTACGTGGTGCACTGGGAGGGCAGCTTCGACGACGACGACGAGGGCAGCAGCAGCACGCCCGTCCCCGTGCCGGGCTACGTGGCGAACGGGTACCACTGGTTCCGGCTGAGCGTGGCGGCGTGCGCGCTGGCCGTTGCGGAGGCGTGAGTTTTTGGGTTTTTTTTATCCCCTGTTTCCCTATCCCCCCCGGCCCCCTTTAAAAAAAGATCAATGTGGGTATTAACATTTTTTTTCATCCGGTTTGTAGGATCATCCACATTGTCCTCGCGGCCCTGGCTGCTGTCGATGTGCATCGCCTGCGCCGGTCCGTCGGCGCGGGAAACAGCAGTAGCGACACGGCGTACGGGGAGGAGGAGCACGAGGAGGCGCACGAGGAGGCGCACGAGCTCGAAAGCAGCAGGGGCGGTGCGTGCTCTCCGGAGCCGAAGTCGCGGGGGTCTTGAAAAACTGGGGAGTGGCATTTTTGGTTAGGGGGACGACGTTGAGCGGTAATATGTAGAGGTAAATGAGGCGTTTGAAAAGGGGGATCGATCGGGCCCTACCTACCTAGGTAAGTGCAGTTTTCATGTGAATGTGCTATGCTCTGGGCTGGGAAGATGTGCGCATAGGTCCTCTTCTTTTCTTACACGATATCAGGATTATATAGTACCTAATGGATGAGTGGTCACGTTGAGTTTAAGATTAATGATAATAAGAAGCGGAGGGAGGATAGCTCAAGCAGAATAAATAGGGTATTAGACGTGTATTATCTTTCTTTTCTTTGGTAGTATACTTGTTAGGTCTTTAGGTAGACATAGATTCCGTGGATAACATCGCAAAACCAAATAAAACAAACACGAAGATCGAGTCGATTTAACTGATAATATCCCTATTTGTGGACAAATATGCCCAACAACAGTGGCGAATAATAAAACTCATTTTCCCCTATCATGATGGTGATCAAGGTGTCACAATAAGCAAGAATACTTATCTAGAAGATATTCCGTGTTTACTCGGTCTTTTTTTTAGAGAGTTACCTACATACTATATACGTTAGTGCTCGATGAGGCACGGAGCGAGACATGTGGAAGTTGATGGGTGCTGGTCTGGTGTAGTTGGTCCACTATAAATTAGCGTACGAGTACTAGTTGATGGCAGTTCTGCATCATTCTTACAACAACCATAATATACCCTATCCTTTGCTTTTATTGCTTTTCCCTTTTCTTTCCGAATTAAGTAGTGCTCAATAAGTACTAATCGAACCAAGTGTGGCTGGCGGCAACGTACAGCAGTAAAGGGGGTGGCTTGAATTAGTACTTGGGTACTATAGTTAGGGGATGAAAGCGCCGGACTTATCGGGAGTAGGTTAGTACGGTGGCCCATAGCGAACACTGTTGCAAACCTCAAAAACTAACACATATACACCAAAACCCACTACACAGATACATTAAAATCCCACTATATATATACCATATTAAAATAAAGCCACACCCTCTAACACCTAAGTACTTATTCCTTTTAACACTTACTTTTTTTAACACCTGCACTTATTTTTTTATTACATAACTTATTAATACATTAATTAAGTACGTAAGTAAGTAAAATATAATGCAAATAATAATGCAAATAATAATGCAAATAATAATAAGTTATATAATGCAGTAAGTAAGTGTTAAAAAGAGTAAGTATTAAAGAGAGTAGGTATTAGAGAGTAGGTATTAGAGAGAGTAGGTGCAGGTGTTAGAAGGAGTAGGTGTTAAGAGTATGGTGTGTGTGTAGTGGGTTTTAGAGCTTGCAACAGTGTTCGCTATGGGCCACCGTAGGTTAGGTATGTCTTTTAATCGGAACCTCCGCCAGCTCGGCGGTAGACCTCTTTCTTCTGTCTATCCGGCAGAAAACACACCGCCTGACTATCCGAGATACTACTGCTAGTATGTATTTCTCGGACTTACGACTTGGAATACTCGGAGCTTAACCAGATACAAGCAAAAGCTACCACTACACTAACAAGGCTAATTCATATAAAAGACAAGTCTTTGCCGCGTCAGTCAGATGGATGGTTCTAGGTACGTACGACAATGAATGCGCTTAGAATCTCATTTTTCTTTTGAATTAACTTACACCAAATGAGGTGATATCTATCTACTGTATCGCCATTTGGAATCGCCCTTCATGTCTCTACGACTGCTGGCCCGAGGAGGGGCGCTGAAGCGCATCGCTTTCACCAGAGGCGTCATTGCGCGGAGGCATCTAAACACTGTGCCGAGCTGCCCTTCTCCGACTTGCGCCTGCGCAGACACGCCGGACATGCCGGAGGGTCTTCCCATTGACTACGAGGGGAAGCTGAATGGCCTCATAGCCAGCTACGCCGAGCAGGTCCTCATCTGCACCGGCAAAAATGACTGGCCGTCGCGTATCGAGGAGGAGAACAGTGGCGACAACCTCGCTGCCGACCTCAAGGAACTTATAGGTCGTGGGGGCGTCTACAGTGATGTAAGTTCATTTTTTTTCTTTCTCCTTCTTTTCTTCTGATTAGCCCAGTAGTCTAGGGGACTGCGCAGTTATAAAAAATAACTACCTTCCTACCTACCTCCCGAGTTTTCCAATTCAAGTCGCTGACGGTAAGTATGAATTACTCTCTCCTTTCCTTTCGCGTAGCCTTTTCACAACATCTCTGTTCTGAACTCTTCGTTCCCGTCCTCGATCTCGTCACGTCCGGAAGTCCAGACGACCTCTGCCTATCTCCTGCCAAGTTTTAAGTACGTCCCCTTCCTGCCCCGTGTCTCCTTCGACTCGGTGCAGGCGCTCGTCAAGGGCTATCTACTTCCCAAGAAGCTTCACCCGATGAATGAGGGCCTGTCGCCGATACATAAAGACCGGCTGCTCAGGAAGGAAGCTTACCAGCACCTACTCTACGGGGTTCGCGACGTGGGTGACGTGCTTGTGTTGATATGCGGCCACGGCGGACGGGATATGCGATGTGGTATCATGGGTCCCGTCCTCCAAGCCGAGTTCGAGAGACAGCTACCCCAAGCGGGGCTCACCGTTCTTCAGGGGCCAGTCCTGGACGAGAGCGTCTCTGCCACACCCCTCCCTGGCGCTGGAGGCGGAGGTGAAACAGCTTCCACCGCTAGAGTCGGTCTCATCAGTCACATTGGAGGGCATAAATTCGCGGGCAATGTCATCATCTACCTACCGCCGACGCTCAAGAATAGCGCCGGCAACCCGCATCCGCTAGCTGGCCACCGAGTTTGGTACGGAAGGATTGAACCAAAACACGTTGAGGGTGTGATCAAAGAAACAATTATCAAAGGCAATGTCATTGCAGACCATTTAAGGGGTGCCGTTAACCAGAATGGAGAGGTCGTGCGGTTATAGCGCTACTAGAATGTTCAGCAATTATAGTCGTTGGCAACTTTTATCATCCCGGAGACGTGCCAGGCATGCGTAAAACCGGCATAAATTGATGTCCCACTGGCATCTTGATGAAGGTTAAGCTGGATGTCTAATTATCAATGCCAACACCTAACGAACTAGTGCTGTGAATATCCCCTTTACATAACCGGTCTTTTGATATAGAAGCTCACAACCTCATATACCCACATAGCTATACAAGCTGGGCAACTGTAACGAATGAGGTAAAAGTTACCAAAAGCTTCGTCCAAGCTAGACGAAAGCATGAACCCGTGCCTTGCAGGCAACCTTGCTTTAATCAATTGTCTCGAATGGGGCGAACGCACCAGATTCCTTCTAGCTTAGAATTATATGTAAGATGCCAAGACCACCGAGGCCTTCCTCGGCCGGGCTCCCGAACGGCGCGTCCCTCTAGTTCGGGTAATTTCCTTTTCAGTATAATTTTCTTTTCCCTTCACACGCTACGATGTGGCACAGTACATAGGGGGTTCACAAAATATCGCTCCCTGTCGCGTTCACGCTCAGGCCGAACAGGTCGAACGACCTACTTCTAAACTAGGTTACTTCTGACCCTCTCACGATGGATCCGGCTTTGCGATGTCGTGTGGGTATTTGTATATATATCTTCTTAGTGCGCGCGTAGACCAGTAACCTATAATTTAGGTGTTCAGCGAACGTCCTTGGCTTGTCTACGTTGTCGTAGATCTGTTCGTGTTTTGTGCTATTTCCCCTAGTTCTGATTCACGTGTCAGCCATTACACCATGGCGAGATTACCATCATCACTGCTCGGCCGGCTGCTTCTAGTCGTTCCTGGAGCCATTGCCGGCTTGACCGTTGATGTCGATGATCAAGGTCCGTACTGCGAGATCACGACCCCCATGGTCGCGGTAGCTGCTAACCAACGCTTCCAGCCTCGATCAAGAAGGGCGCGGCCCTGGTCGCCGAGGACCTCATGAACTTCTACACCGGCGACATTCCCGGTATCTTGCCTGCGGACGACTACTCCTGGTGGACGGGTGGCGCGCTCTGGAGCACCTTACTAGACTACCGAGACCGCACCGGCGACACGACGTACGACGACACCATATATCAAGGCCTCCGATGGCAGACCGGGTCGAATAGCGACTTCGCCCCCGCGAACTGGTCCAGCACGCTCGGCAACGACGACCAGAGCATCTGGGCCCTGGCCGCCCTAGTCGCCGCCGAGACGGGCTTCACGAGCCCGCCGTCCGGGGACCCGCAGTGGCTAGACCTGGCGCAGACGGTCTTCGACGAGCAGACCTCGCGGCTGATCAACAGCGGGAACTGCGAGGGCACGCTGCGGTGGCAGATCTTCACATTCAACAGCGGATACAACTACGTCAACAGTACGTCCGTCCCTATTTACCTAAACTCCCCCTCCCCCTCCCCTTTTCCCTCCCTCCAATCTATTCGCCCATTACCTAGGTAACTAGACGCCTGGAATAGAGAAACCGCGCGCAGTTGACTAACACGTACCGGTACGCAACAGCCGCCTCGAACGCAGCCTACTTCAGCGTGGGCGCGCAGCTGGCGCACCTGCAGCAGAACCAGACGGCCGCCGACCTAGCCACCGCCGTGTACGAGAAAATCGCGGACCTGGGCTTCGTCGACGACGCGTTCAACGTGTACGACGGGGCGTCGGCGCCCCAGTGCAGCGCCGTCGACAAGGTGCAGTTCACATACACGGCGGGGATGCTGATCCAAGGCACGGCGTACATGTACAACTTTGTCCGTTTCCTCCCCTCCCGCTTTCCCCTTTCCCCATTCCCTCCCTTCCCCACTAACCCATTCAGACCTCATCGCCGACCTGGAAATCGCGACTCGACGGGCTCCTCAACCGCACGGTGACCGCGTTCTTCCCCGCGGGCGTGGCCGCGGAGCGCGCCTGCGCCGACGACGAGGACGCCTGCGGCGCCGACGCGCGCTTCTACAAGGGCCTGCTGCACCGCGCGATGGCGGCCGCGGCGCGCGCGGCGCCCCACACCGCCGGCAAGGTCCGCGCCGCGCTGCGCCCGAGCGCCCAGGCCGCCGCCGATCAGTGCACGGGCGGCGATGGCGGGCGCCTGTGCGGCGGCGCGTGGGCGAGCGGCGCGTTCGATGACAGTGATGCGGGCGCGCAGATGAGTGTTCTTGGTGCGCTGGTGAGTGTGAGTGAGGGCGAGGGGGAGGGGGGGGATGCGACGGGGACGAGTGCGACGGGGACGGAGACGGGGACGGCGGAGACGAGTGCGGTGGTGGAGGGTGGGGGGATGAAGATCCGGGCTAGCTTTTGGGCGGTAGCAGGCGGGCTGGTGGTGGCGGGAGGGTTGGGGTTGGCTTAGACGGAGTCTGTGTGGTGTACGTACATCTCCAAGGACGCTGCGTGGAGGTACTCTGCTTGTAGGTTAGATGGGGAGCTGGAACATGGGTGAATGAAGCGGCGATTCGTCTCTGGCTCGGGTTGAGCACTACAGGGTCTATGGGGGCTCAACCTTGACCGTCAGTCATATATCACGTACCTTACATACCTATATAAGGCTATGAAGCAAGGTAGCTGAGGATGTAATGGTTACTGTTCTTCTGCATGTGTGTTACTAGATAGATATTGTTGGTTAGCCACTCGATGTATATATCAGTGTTGAAAATCACAATAGATTGAAGGGGGGCTGGTAAGGGGCCAAGATTCACAGAGAGTATTCGCAAGGGGATATAACCATATAATATTGTAACTTTAACTTTTTCTTCTTCCTACAATGATACCACGGTTGTCCACTCTCTACCTAAAATCTTTTTTTGAGTCCGTCGCAGCAGGAGAAGAGGTAAAAACCAAGCTGGAAACAAGAAAACAAACATATACACACAAGGCGGTTTATACAATATGATGATCAAACTACCTTATATCATCCACCAGGGCTGAAATGTGTAAGTCCATATGAATATAAGAAATTCATATGCAACCCCAATCAGTTGGTATTAAAATGCATATTTTGGCTTGCGTTTGAAGACGAGGAGGGATTGAGTTGCGACACCCGTTTAGTCAACGTAAGAAGGTGGGCATAGCAGTTGTAGAAGTCAAATGCTAATTTCATCTTATAGAGCATTGGATGTTTCCTTTCTTATGGTTATGGACGATTACCCATTTGCTCATCTTAAGATGTTCTCATCTTATGTCTCGGCCTTCTAGAGCGATATACGGAAGCTATCTTACTAGTCTTCGGTATTATCATCGTTGTTGATATGATTGCCTACAGCTGTATTTTACGCTTACCTACTTGGATGCATGTCATCACGATTAAGTGCAAGGGGGTGCATCTAACACTGAGCCTTTGTCAGGGCTCTGAAGCGGCTGAGCTTAGATCCAAGAGGATTTACAGGGAGGGGAAGAGGAAGGATTGATCCACGCCAATGTAACAGGTAATAAGGGTATAAAAAGGTAGTATACGCCGAGTATTCATCTTTAGTCCAAATAGTGATTGTAGACACTAAGCCATCATATTCACTTTACTCATTTTACCCTCTTGTAGAGAAAATGGTGACTTTGAAACCTGGGACGAAAGTGGCTGATAAGGGAGCGACAAAAGAGGGCTCTAGGTTCGTTATAACATATCACAGGAGACGAAATCATATTATTTACTGATAGCCCGTCAATATATAGTCGCCCGTCCTATATGTGCGAGAGGTGCTGGACTGGGCTGTTCGGCGACTCCGTCTTCCACGAACGGATTATGCGTGACTGTCAGAAACCATTCGATCATAAGTTCTCGTATGTGACGAGTTGGCTAGACCTGCAAGCTTCTTCCGTTGACTGTCATTGGTGCCAGTTAATTCTCAGTTATGAAAAGACGCCGCGCACTAAAGACGAGATCAAGGTCGACGTAGCCTTTTTTAAGAGGCAAGATGGGTGGGCTATTCCATACGGCACGCAATTCATCAACGTGTCTGTGGATGGCGAGCGCCATATATCCGGCGATATCTACGCAGCCCCAGGTACGGGGTGAACATACCCATGATCTTAGGAACTCGGTTTACGTGCTCATACATTTTGGTAGATGATCCGGCGGCCGACTACATCGTAGCTCGGCCTCAACTACTCGACGTGAATACCCCTCACGCTCATTCCTTGGTTCTTCGGGCCATTGAGGACTGCATCGCCCAGCATGAGTGTTGTCCTAGCCCTCACGACCAGTTCCTACCTATGCGGCTTATTGACTGCACTGATCCGCGGAAACCAAAGCTGGTTGAGACTGACGGGCAGAAGGGTCGCTATATTGTTCTGAGTTATGTCTGGGGGGAAGCGCAAGTCCATAGTACAACCTCCAGCAACATCTCCTCGTATCTATCTGGCATTGATATATCCGTTCTCCCTCAGACAATACAGGACGCCATTTCACTCACCAAAGACCTCGAATTTGACTACCTCTGGGTGGACAGCCTATGCATTATTCAGGACTCGGACGAAGACAAGAACAAGCAGATTGGGCAGATGCGTCAGATCTACAATGATGCATATCTGACTATCGTCGCCGCAAGTGCCACGAAGGTGAGCGAAGGCTTCCTTCAAACACGTGCTCCGCCGATTCCGCCAGATACACGGCTGGCTTTCCAGCTTCCAGGTGGAAAAGGGGTCGGCACTTTCTACTTCTACATCTCGATCAAGAACGGCGAGGACCAAGAAACGTACCATCCGAGCATGGAACCAGTGAGCAAGCGCGGATGGTGCCTCCAAGAATTCATGCTAGCCCCGCGCGCTCTCGTGTTCACGTCGCGGACGGTGCAATACCATTGCCAGTACGATGTGATGAACGTTGGCGACTCCTACCACCCGACCTATATCGCCCGGCCGCGTTTCCCAGATGCCGTATATGCGTTCAGTACGGATTGGGACGCCAGCTCGACGACACCACCTCGGATCTCGACGTCATCGCGACAATGGAACGCCGTGCACCAGGGCTGGTCTACCGCGCTCACGGACTACACGCAGCGCTCCATCACGGTCCCAGACGACAAGCTGCGCGCCTTCGCCGGCGTCGCCGAGCTCTTCCACCGCGCGCGCGCGACCGCGTACCTCGCGGGGCTCTGGGAGGACACGCTCCTCGAGGACCTGCTCTGGGAGACGCAGCTCGACGAGGGGAAGCTCGCCCCGCGGCCCCCGAAGTACAGGGCGCCCTCGTGGTCCTGGGCGTCAATCGACAGCGGCGTGAAGTCCGGCATCGATGGCATGTATAGGGAGTACGGCGAGGCGACGTGGTGCAAGAAGGTCAGCTGTGATGTGACGCTCGCGGATGCTGACCTCCCGTTTGACTGCGTCACCGCGGCTGTACTTGTTCTGCACGGTGCAATATTCAAGACATCCTTGTCGCGCAAAGAGGGAAGAAGATTGGTGTACAGCCTGCCACCACCTGAAAGGGGTGCATCCCGGACCACCGTAGATGATGATCCTCAACGCTGTTTAAGTAAAGCCCAGTGCATTGGAACGGCGTACTTGGACAGCTCGGACGACTTGCATCTGGAAGAAGTCTGGGCGCTCCCAATGAAGTGGTCGGAAGCGGGAAGGAGTGTAAATGGACTAATTCTTGCTCCGGCCGGATCAGACACGACGGATGAGAGTGGACGAAGGTATAGGCGAGTTGGATACCTGAGAACATCCGGTTTCTCGCCGGAAGACTCGCATTGGGTTGAATGGATAAAGCGTGTAGATACGGAAGACATAGTCATCGTATGAGCCTGTTTGTGAAGACGGGACTCTCGGGGTTCTCCCCCCTATTTGCATTACACTATTAGAAAGGGGCCAACCCCAAGCCTGGCGGTCCGACAGCCAGCTGCTGGAATGCACGGACCCAATCTAAATTCAATCAGTAACCTTACCTAAGGTTAGGTACTTAAGGTTAATCTTTAGTACCTACTTAGTTCACAAGCACCGACAGAACAAAAAGTCCATCCACAAAAACATCAACACCAAACATCATGAGCTGAGATCAATGCGCGGCCCTGCAATGAGATGGATAAGCCGGGCCAGACCGTGCTCCCCCATCTTCCGCCCTGAGCACCGCCAGATCCCCCTTCTCTGGGAAGTCCGGACTCGCACGCCAACTCAGCAACCATGGGATCTCACTCCCGCCCTCACAGTCCCCCCTTTAAAGCGCAGCATCTCCAGCCAGCCTCAGTCTCATCTCTCCCCCACCGCCCCCAAACCATCAAAATCCCGTACATGGACCTTCTTCGCTCTCGGTAGCGTTGCTGTAGCCGGCGGCCTAGTCGTCGTCGCCGCCGCTCTCCTGACCAACCAGAGCAGCAGCATCAGCGGCAACGACCGCGCCGCGCTTAACAAATCCACTTTCGTCCCCTTCGCCATCACGTCCAAGGAGCAAGTCTCGCCCAGCGCATTCATCCTCAACGTGCGCCCCTCCTCACCTAACGGCGCTGTCACACCGTCATCATCAGCGGCGCGCATAGCCTCAGCCTGGCAGCACGGGCTCTGGAGCGTCGAGATCAAGCAGCCGCAGCTACAGATCGCGCGGCACTACACGCCGCTGCCTCCGCCTCCGCCTCTGCGTCTGCCAGCCTCTTCCACAGACAGAGAGGGCAGTAAGGAAACGGAGGAGGAGGAAGAAGGAGGAAGAAGGGAAGGCGAGCTCCGCTTCCTGATCCGCCGCATGGACGGCGGCGAGATGTCCACGTACCTGAGCAAGCGCGCCGTCGGCGACGTCATCTGGCTGCGGGGCCCGCACCTCGGGTTCGACATCGCGTGGCGTCTAGGCTCGGGCTCGGACTCCGGCGACGGCGGGGGTCACGTGGTCTTCCTCGCCGGCGGGACGGGCATCGCGCCCGCGCTGCAGATCGCGCGGCGTCTGCTAGACTCCAGCGACAACGACCATGATAACCTCCCCACCCTAACCATCCTCTGGGCGAACCGCCTCTCGGCCGACGCCCTGGGCCGCCCCGGTCCCACGCCGGAGAGCCACAAGCCCAACCTCAGAATTCCCTTCTGGAGCACTCCCGCCCACCACTCTTCCCCACTCCCACCCTTCTCCCCCCCCTCCTCCTCCCTAGCACGCCAAATCCAAGCCCTGCAACAGCGCCACCCAGGACACTTCCGCATATCCTACTACATCGACGAAGAGGGCTCGTTCATCGGGCCGCAGGACCTCGCCTCTTCCATACCACCACCACCACCACACCCCAAACCCAATCCCAATCCCCAACCCCAACCCAACCCATCCTGTCCCTGGCACTCCGCCTCCGCGATCGAGAGCCTCCCCGACGACGACGACGCCTCGCGCAGCGACATCGCGTGTGCCTGCGCCCGCGGGTCCGTGTGCGTGTGCGTGTTCTGCGTCTCGGGGCCCGACGGGTTCGTAGAGGCGTACGCGGGGGCCAAGAGGTGGCGCGACGGGAGGGAGACGCAGGGCCCCGTGGGGGGCCTGCTGGGCCGCATGATGAGTAAGAGCGGGGAGAGGGAGAGCGATTGCATCGTTCTCAAGCTATAAGCAAAGAAAAAAAAAACCTCTACCCCCCTTACCAGAATTCTATTTTAAATAAGACCAAACCCCCCCCCCCCCCCCCGTAAAACAGGTAGGTTTACATTATATCTACCTATCTATCTACCGCAAGGGGGGCTGTATACCTACTATTTAACCTATGTACCTAGTTTGGGCATCAATATTTGTGTATACCTAGGTATCGATGTAGTCGAAGCTTCTCTACCTAAGTATGTACCTACCAACTTACCGATATATCGGATTATAAGAGTTCCAATAAATGTTACCTACCTACATACCTACCTACCTACATAGCAAAATATGGGTATCATGAGTATTAGGAGGAGGAAGACCATACATATCACGAGACGTGTAAATCAAGACAGTAGGTAGGTAAAACTAAATAGTTTATTTTCTTTTCCTTTTTGATCGTCACTATTAAGGAACATAGTATTCGTAGACAAATACATCATCTATGTATACATTAAGTAAATACGTTGGTGGTTAGGTGTAAAAGTGGGTAAGGTGAAAAGTGTTGCGAGAGTTCGTGGTGGTTGTGAGTTAGTAGTAATAGTAGTATAGTATACCACGTGCACGTACTAACTATTATAGTATGTACTTTCCGGCTTCCCCTCATTTCCTCTGGCTTCTCTTCTTGTGTTTCTGCCTCTATAGCCTCCGTTATCTTTCATCCTCCCCATCCCTCCCCTTTCTCCTCTTTATATACCCTTCGTCCTCTCTCCTCCCTCCAGGTTGCAAAGCTTTCCCATAACCTTCCTCCTTTCTCCCTTTCTTCCCTCGGAAGCTGCCCATAAGAGAACTCAAAAGTTCCCCCAAAGAACCGAACCAGCCCTTCTTTTGTTTTCGCCTCCCACTTTTGTCAATGAGTACATTGCCCATGATATATGCGAAGTAATTCCCGTCCATGTCTTCCTACAAAGGAGAAAAAGAAGGTCCCATATGAAGCTGGGACGGCCGGCCCTATTCCGTTGAACCGTTGGATTGACAATAATAACATAGTAGAAGGTGTGCTTGATGGAGAGATGAAAGTTTCTCGATCTAACGCAAGAAAGTTAAACGATACAAAAAGAAAACAAGAAAAAAAAGGAAGGAGTGGTCACAAGTAATATGCATTCTACTCGACCCTGTACTCATGCGTCGTACATCTTTTTGGTTCAACCAATCCATCAATGTCAGATCTTCAGCACGTCGTTGAGTTGTACTTGGCGCCTCTATTTGCTCCAGGAAGGTTGGTCAAAAGCGATGTCGGTGTGGTGTATACATTAGGTATCATATCGTTTTAAAATTTTCGAAATAAAAAAGTGATGTGTTGGGGTGATGCAGATCTTTTTGGAATCTTGCATAGCAGCATGAAAGGCGTGCTCATTCCTCCTCGGGTACGGTGGCCGGTATATCATCGTTTGTTGGACTCTTGACGCCGCCATCTTCAGCATCACCAGTAGTAGAGCTAGCGGCGGAACCTCCTTTTAGTCGCCGCCTTCTAGCTCTCCTTTCTTCAGCAGCTGATTTTCGTAAGCTATCCCGAGGTTCTAATTCACCCTCTTCTGCCCCATCTCCACCCCTCATATCTTGTAGCAGCATGGCTGCTCTTTGGGCCAAGCCATCCTCGCCATCACCTGCAGGGGCCTCGCTAGGTGATGACAGGCCAGGACTGAGAGGATTACCTTCTGAATCAGCCGCACCAGCTGTGCCGTCGGTATGGAGTCCGGCTTCGGCCTCGGGAATTTCATTAAGATCCGGTATCTTCTGCCCTGAGGCAATGCGCACCTGGTGCCGATCCTTGAGACGCGCACGTCTTCTCCGGTCGCGTTGATCTCTGGCTTGGGGCGCTGCTGCCCGCAGTTTCTCTAGGAGAGAGTCCATCGCACCAGCAGAGGCTGGGGAGGCTGGTGCGGGCTCCATAGTATTGTTGATCTTGAGCTGGGCGTGCTTGCGCTTCATGCTAGCTTCATTCCGGCGCCTTGTCTCTTCATACTGGACGTTCTTGTCCCGACTCTTCTTCCACTCCTGAAGGAACATTGCTAGCTTGGCAAAGAAGTCGCGGCGGGCGTTCTCGTCGGTTGGGTCTTCGCCGTAGAATACCATGATGTCGTTATAGGTGCGGATCATCTCTTCCAGGTACAATTCCATTTGTTCGGCTTTGCGACGAGCATCTTTCATACAACGCTGAACAATTTGAGAGACACGGTCCTGAGGGTGGAACTTCTTAGGGTCACTGAGGTTTCCGTTATCAAGTGACATCTGCACATTCTTGATGTTGTCCATGTACTTCCTGGCATCTGCCTGCAGCTGTTCAATATTTATCTTCTGGGCGGCGATGACATTCTGGATGTCGGCCGTGAAGCCTTCCCATTCAGGATACTGGTTCCGTACGATCCGTTCGACAAGGTCGGCAAGTGTTGACTCGTTCTTATCGTCTTTTACCATTCCTAAACGAGCGAGGGAACTAAGTTTGAAACCGCGTGCCTGCTTGTTGGCGTCGTTCATGTAGTTACCGATGTCCAGGATCAAACCGAGCACATTCATCAAGGACACAGAATCCCGCAATGATTCTGAGACAGTAACAACCTGGCGGATCTTTTCGGTCAGCTCGTCATAGTCAGCCTCGAAACTTCGGCTGAGGGCCAGCGCTCGCATCCTGCTCTTCCAGTAGTGACGCAGCTCAAAGGCAGTGTATAAGAAGATCTGATCTTGTCGTGTGAGCTCAGCTGGATCTTGCTCGCGACTATCCTTATTAGCATCGGGACCGGTCCAATCTTTGCTATATGGTGCCAGAAGTTTGGAAGCATTGTCGGGGATATTGCTCAGATCATCCCTCTGGAGGAAGTCCATGACGACCTGATTATCGATTACTTCCGTGTCGCAGTGGATGATCAACTGTGCAATCTTCTCCACAGAATAGTGAGAAAATTTCGCGAAAGCAATTTCTGTACAAAGTTAGAAACCAAAAGAGACCAATCGATATATCGGAGTGCATGCTTACCATAAGCCTTGCGAAGATCAGCAGAAATGACCTGCTTTTTATCATCCTTCTTAGAGGAACCGCCACCAATTTTCTTGATCTCCTTGGCCATAAACAGCTTCTCGACTTCGTCTAGAATTCCCTTCTTGCTGAGTTCGGCATACTTTTCCTCTCTTGCCTCGGCAGAAGGAGCATGTGCCGCCCAGTGACTTGTCTCCGGAGTATCCACCTTCTCCCAATGGAAAGCCTTCAGCTTCTTCTTGGGTCTAACTACAGGAAGACCCATAGTAGGCGGTGGAGCGAAACCGTTTTGAGCAGAAAGAAAGTGACCGGACATGGCGCCGGGCATCGGTGGAGGCGGTGGAGGTGCGCCGCCCATACCAGGCATAGGAGGAGGCGGAGGGGGCGGCGGGGGCATACCACCGAATCCCGGCATGGGCGGGGGCGGAGGTGGTGGGGGAGGTCCTCCTGCCGCACCGGGCATTGGTGGAGGCGGAGGTGGAGGCGGGGGCGGCGGAGCTGCACCTGGAAGGTGACCTGGCATCGGAGGGGGCGGCGGGGGAGGCGGAGGGGGAGGAGGAGCACCTGCATCACTGACTTCAATCTTGGGCGTTTCGTTGTCGTTGGGCGTGATTGGAGACTGCGACTCCATACTAGGATGTGAAGGACCTGTCGTCGCGTCCTCGCCTTCCGCTTCCGAATCGCTGTCGTCTTTCCTACCCTTGGCCCGAATCTCACTAAGTAAACTGTCGGCCTGTTTAGGATCCATGACCGGTCGTCTAATCTCGACCACTCTAGGCTTCTCATAGACAAAGCCATCTTCGCCCTCCTCGCCCTCAGTAAGGGGTTCTCCCTGGGAATTAACAGGCTTTCTTGACAACTTGGTCTGTCTGTTGACGGTACCAAGAACTCCACCGGCCAAGCCAGCAGCTGCAAGCCCACCTTCTGGCCCATCAGAGTAGTCACTATATCCCTCCATCTCCTCACGTAGAGCACGCAGGCGATCCGAGGGACCAATAGTTTCGCCCCAAACACGACCTTCAAGTTTATATTGAGTCTTCTGGCGCTCAAGCTGTCTCGCAAGCCGGTCCATAAGCCTCTCACGATCCAGTATGCCCTTCATGCGTGCTGGGTCATCGTCCACTGGCTTGCCACCAATAGCACCCTTCGAAGCTTGCGATGCAGCGACATCTTGGGCATCTCTCAACATAAGGTATAGCTCTCGTGTCTCTAGCTCGTAACGCTGTGCCTCTTTAGCACGCACGGTTTGCATGTTTTCAATTTCAGCCTTGAGACCGTCCGTGTGACGCCTCTGTGCTTCAATGAAACGCGCCTGCTCATCCAACTGTTTCTGCAGTTTAGCTACCAGTCCATCGGCCCCCAACTCGATCTTAGCTTTCATCTCATCCCGTTCAGCCATAGCTGCCTCGGCGATCTGCCGCGCCTCCAGCGCCTCATCCAGGGCTTGTCGAGCTTCTGAATCCGTATGAAGCTTGTCTAACAAGCTCTGGACGGTGAAATTCAGACTCTGCTTGAGATCCATGTTCGGTAGCCGGCGGTCCATGGCCACATAGCTGAGCATCGCATCGACGAGCTGGAACATGCGTAACCGTTCTTCCCCATCATTTTCTCGGATAAGGAGCAAATGCTGTAGTGCCGAAATAAAATAGTCTTGCGTTTTGGTGCCTTGTAAGCGCTGTTGAATCGCATCGACGATTTGAGCGGGATCGTTCAAGTCCTTCACTTCTCCCTCAATACTGTCCTTCATACTACTATTTTCTCGATCGAGCATGTCCTCATAGTCAATAGCTTCGTTGGTACGAAATCGCTCGATCTGCTTGTCTATCAGGTCGTACTGAAACGCCTCCATCTTTGTGAGGATCCGCTTGATCCCGCAGGCTCCAAACTGAGCTCTAATGTGCATACGCAGCTGGAGGTCGTTCTCCGGGGCGTCGATGATCATGTTGACTAGAATAAGCGTGGCCACGGCATATTCCATCAGTAGGTTCTCCATGCCAATACCACCGCTGCGGACTTCGTCGCTGGCGCCGACAAGGCTGCCCATCTTCCCTCGCCCGTCTACCGTGACTTCGACGAGGCGCATCCATGCGTCGAAGCGGCCGTTCTCATTCTGATGGGTCTTTACTGAATCCATGGCCTGGATGACCTTCAGGTGTCCATCTCCGCCCTCCCAGTGACATAGGAAAGTCAAGACATCGCTGACGAGTTTTCGTGTGGTGAGCCTCGGCGAGATGAGCGACGTCGCTAGAGCCACGACCACCTGTTGGTGGGCGAGCGCATCGTCGGCACCATATTTGTTGTTTAACAAGGCTTTCAGACATTTAATGATATCATACTCCTTATCCTGGTTCTTGTCGCTGGTTCTGGTATCCGAGGGAGCGGCCGGGCCTACTGCAGTTTTCCTGTTGATCTTTAGCAAGACGTTGGTGAGCGCCACCTGCCCTTGACACTCGATGAAGCGTTTCACCCAACCAATCTGCTGTGTCCTAAGGTTGACCTCCAGACTCCCGAGGCCCTTGGAATCCAGAGTATTATCCATCACTTTCCGAACATACCACTCCGGGGAGCCTTCCTCATCCGAGTTGGCGGCAATATCGACACTCGAGTAGGGGCCGGTGGTCCTCGCCGTCTGTCTCCTCTTCTGCTCTCCCTGCCACTCGGTTAAGCGATCCTGGTAGATAAGAGTCCATTTCTTGGCCGATGGATAAGCCTGCATCTGGCGCCGCGCCTGTTCGGGAAGATTATGCCATCCTCGCTTCTGCATCAGCTCGTAAAACATCTGCTCGGTGACTCTGTCGTCATCCGGTCTCGTGAGTGAAAAGCCATCGGGACCGGGGGGCTGCTGGGCTCCTGGGAGTCCTGGGAATTTTGTTAACCGGTGGGAATCTCGGTTGGAGTGGTGGGAGGCAACGGAACTCTGCGAAGTGGCACTAGGGAGTGCTATTCTCGATGAGCGCTTGGCCGCGAGATAATCTGGGGATGCTCCGTTACCTGAAAATATGCTGGATTGATCGCTCTGTCTAGAGGTCCTTCCAAGGCTGGGCTGGCCCCATCCTGGCAGCGAATCCCATCGTTCGTTGTAGCTGTTGGCCATGCTGTGGGAGGAGGTGGCCCTGGGCGCCTGGCCGTTCTGCTGCGAAGGTCCCCATTGCTGGAACTGAGTTTGACGGCCGGTCGAGGCCATGGTTATATTGCCCGCGCCGGGAGGAGGGCGCTGGGCGGAGAGATGGGCCATGGCGGCCGGAGAGAGGGTGCTCGGATCGAAGGAGGGATACTGATGGAAGTCGCCAGTTCCTTTATTCAACTGATGAGGCAGAGGGTCGCGGCGCACAGGCATCTGCTCATTTCGAGGGAGGTACTCGACGGGTATGGGACTCCGTTGGTCCCCGTGGGTGTTGTCGTAGGGGATAGCGGTGATAACTCCGGCGGTGTTGTTCACGCCCTGCTCGGGCGAACTGGGCTGGTCAATCGAGGCTATAGACGAGTCTCGGGCATGGCGCGAGTTGCGCGATGAAGGGTCGTAATCCGGTCCCAGAAAGCGGCCTTCTTCACTTCCAGTGTGTCGCTTGTCGCTTTTGTGCTTGCTTCGGGAGAAGAAGCCCTTGCCACCAGACGTCTGTCTGGATTTATCGGCAGAGGACATATCTGTGCTCGTGGGCACAGCGCTGAAACGCCAATGCCGTCAATGAGTGTATTCCTCAAGCTGTGTTTTACCCGGGTGTGAGGTACTTGGGCATCCAATGCGATTACCGGGGGGGCATGGAGTGGGTAGGGAATGGATGTGGTCAATGTACAAGGTGTCGCAGACGCAGGTCGAAAAACATCATGTCCTCGTTGGATTGGAAATCAAAGCGACTTCGACACTGTTGTGTAAGGTGGGTTTTGTCGTGGATTATGGGATGGTGGATGGCGGACGGTGGATGGTGTGGGTGGTGGATTTGGGGGGGGGAAAGACCTGCATGAACGGACAAATGTTTAGCATTGATTTTGGCGATGAAGCAGCAATCATGGCCACAATTGTGGTGGTTACCGAAAGGAGTCGGCTGATTAAGAAAATGGAGAGGGGAGGGGGGGGGGGGGGAGGAACCTGAGAGACGGGGTCCAAGAACGACGAAGGGGACAACAGGGGGGTGTGAGTGTATTGTACGGGGGGGAATATGGGATATGGGCAAGATTGGTAGTTAGTAGTTACCGGCACCTAAGTTGACATACCTAAGACCTAGACTACATTAGATTCGAAAACAGGATTCCATGCTATGTCCAAAAGAAAGGTGGTATGTATGTAATAGTGTAATAGTGTAATAGTGAAGGGAATAATAGTTAGTACCTTGAGAGAGGGAGTGCGTGGAAAAGAACAAGCAGAAGCAGAAAAAAAAAAGAAAGGAGAGAAAAGAAGAAAGTCAAAGGGAAGAAAAAAAAGACAAAAAGAACACCACAGGACAAAACAAGTACAAGAACTTGAATTTCGGAAGTTCGTGTGTATGCGTTATGTCTGTCTGTGTCTGCTGGTTGGCTCGTTCGTGCAAAGGAGGTGGAGGAAGGGAATTGAACGAACCTGAATTGACAGGTTCGAAGAAGAGTATGTATGCTACACCAGGTTGAGTTGCAGTAAGAGAGTATTAGAGTTATGCGGGTGCGATGCAAGAAGCAAGGATGGAGATTGCAGCAAAATGTGACAAGCCCGATGCGAAATGTGCGATAAGCGCTGCCATGTCTTAAAACGGTATGTAGGTAATACCTAGCTAATCATAATGCTGTCCTACGGACGCAGGTGTCCAAGTATCAAAGACTAATTTGCAGGGGGAGATGCCTTCTTCGCCGAAGTTATGGAAGTACGGCAGAGCAACGCTAGAAAAGCTAATTACCAGCGGTTGCGGCCTAACAATTGGTTAAGACAGCCTGCTAATTATAAGTCCCTGCTGGATGTACCCTGCACAATAGTTAAGTAGTGTCAACTGGTACATCGGAACCTCGGATATACCTACATCAATCTCCCTGTTTTTTCTTTTTTTATCCCATCATGTCCTCCTCCCAGACCACCACAGCAAAAACCACGTCGATGCAATATAAAACGCCCATACATATCACGACATTGTCGATAGCTGATCGCAAGACAATATTGTCGATGAGTGGGACCATGGCAGAGGCATGAGTGGGCTCTTTTGCCTCTTGTCTCTCTCGTTTCTGAAACTGCAAATGGAACGAGAAGCCCAAACCCCCCCTACATGCTGCTACCCAACCACGGAACTGATACCTCGAAGAAGGAGGCCTAGTCGTAAATAGGTCGATTTGCCAACCCAAGTTGGCCCGTGTTATTCGGACATTTTTTTTCTCTTCTTCTTCTTTCGTCTACCTTGTAATCTTATTAGGTAGGTAGGTATATTCTCCAACCTGGAATCCTCCGTTGTTCTAGGTAGTGGCGTATGGAATTACTTATAGGCATGTTCAATGTAGATACTACATGTACCGATCACGACGCTTTAAGGCAAAATATGGGTAAATCAACATGCACAAATAATCCAATACGCGCTCTACTAATTACCTACTTGATGTACCTACCTACGCTAGGTTCATCGCGTGTTTCTTTGGTTTGTTTCTGTATTGTCGTATAGTATGCACGCACAGTATATTCTAGGAGGCCCGTGGACTGATATTTCTTCAAAAAGCCAGATAGAGAAATGCACAACTTGTTTCATATACTATCCATATGTTACAGAATATGCACTTTAGGTCAATTCTTTTTCTTCTATCGGTTTCTAGCCGTATTTAGAGGTATACATTGATACTACGTGATAATATCTCTTACGTATACCTCTATTTAATTAACATTACCCAACTTAACGGCCTGCCTAGGCCTTATACTTACGAAAGAGGCTACCGGGTATGTAGTAATTCTCCTACCCCTGTCTACAATTAGTTAGTGATACCCTACGCACGTTTTATCGACACCAGTTCGGCACTAACATCTACCTATCTAGGTAGGTACATACCTAAATATACACCTTTCCCGTATATGCGAATAGATTCCATGTAAGTGAATAGGTAGTACTTAGTAGGTAGCAATAATATTCACCTCGAACTCTTTTAATATATATTGATAATCACTAACTAATACATACCTACCTACACAGGTAGTTACCTCCTAGACTACCTACCTACCTATGTAGGTAGTGAATCATCGTATGTGCATGCAGCTATATACATATGTACGTATGTAGGTTGGTAGTACATAGGTATGTAGTTATGTAGGTAGAGAGATGTACCATCGAAAGTTGGTCAGCGGGCAACAACTCCAGACACCCATGCAGCTAATCATTGCACGGCGCCTCATTCCACTAAAGCGACTCTGCACAGGCCACAAATGGTCCCAAGTGACCCCTATCTTTCTCTTCTTCCCTGTTAGACCTTACCCATCGGGAAATCACCCTTCTCCTGCATTGCACATACCTACATACCGCCTAGGTAACCTACCTAGGTACTCTACCTCCATCTCCCCTCTACGGTGTCGCAGCCTTACCTTACACACCGTCATCTCCTGCTCCTCCATTATACACTACCTAAGATATCTGACTGGTGGAGACGGGGTGTCCGTCCAGCCATTCCTTCAGCCTCGCCTTCGCTCTTCTGTCACGTCTGCTCGATTGGTCAATGCTATCGCGAGTCTGCCGGTACGGACCTCTGTCTCGGTTATCTCGGCCTGAACGCTTACGAGACGAGTTCGCAGCACTCCCGTCCGGATCCTAATCCGAAATCATTGGATCGGACTTGAGGATAGCAAAGTACAACTAAAAAAAAGAAAAAAAATAGAACCTCATTTGATATTAAATTTTTTCCTTCTCCTTCTTCTTTCTTCTGCTGCTGCTGCCCGAAAAGAAAAAGAAAGAAAAAAGACTTTATCGTGCACCTTTCTGTCATCGTTCGATCTGCTGTCCGCGACTAGTCAAGACCCCTATTGCGACGCTTCTTCCCATAATGCCCGGCTGACCCGTCATCCCCTGCGCTATACTACGATGGGTTCCACACTGTCTGTAGTGAAGGTATACCATATCATCCAATACCTGTTTACCTCTACCTGCCTAACCTACCCACCTACACCTAATCCACGAGGCTGAGACTGAAGGGGGAAAGGCACAAGGTGCTTGGAGTCCATGATGGTAACTAACTGTCTCGAAACTGTAGACACTAATCATCCCCGCTGTCATCTCTCTCATCCTCTTCCTCGTCTCGACATATCTCATCGTCCCGCTATGGCGCCACTACCGGATCCGTTATAGCCAGTACCTCCCCCTCGACACGATATCGAGCCGCACGTCGTCGCTACGCAGTCGGGTGCAGGACGCGATCGCCAACTGGATAGTGCCGTCGCAATGGCGGGTAGGAAACCGCCTGGTGATAGAAGGCGAGAGCGACCTGGGCTACAGCTCGGAGGAGGGTGAGGAGCTCGACGAAGTGCTCGAGGACCGCCGGCACGCGCTCTCGCTCGATTCACGCAACATACACACGGACAACATCAGGAGGCTCAGCCGGGAGTGAGTACCTACAACCCCCCCACATTATTCCCTACGCGAGCTGCTAGAGGTTCTTGGTGATGCTATATTTTGGCCATTTGGGGTTACTGCTCCCGCGCTAACCGCTACCCGCCACAGTCTCGAGGAGGGCTTCCGCGATGATAGTGAGGAGGAATACGACGACGCCCGCAATAGAAGGCGGTAAGAGGCGATCTTAAAATAGGCCAAGTCGGTCATCTCGTCTATCTTTGCGCGGTTTTGCAACTACGGAATTAGCAATAGAATTTCCTCGTTCAGGCGTTATACACATGGCTTTCTGAAAGGAAGCTACTACACTATATTACACGATTATGGCAACTTGTTTCGTCGTTTTTTAGGGAGGCGAGATTTCACGTCTCGATAGGGACCACAGAGACCTACCTCTAGATTATGTGCCGGTTCGGATTATAAAGGGGATGTGGCCGATCAACCTTGCGTGGGAGTTTTTTCTTTCTTCTAAATATGTCTTTGGCTAAACAAGCAACTGTACTATATTATATTACTTCGACTCATCGTTCCTGTCGGTGGTTTATGTTTGGAGAGATTGGCTCGAGTTCGCAAAAAGGCTCTGGTTGTTCAATCCTCTCGTTCTTTTTTTTTCTTTTAGCGGTTCATAGACCCTATGTCCGGACGAAAGACTATAAGCACCCAGTCCGCCCTTCCCTCGATGCTTCAATCAAGCAAGCCTACATAATGGCAAAGACAGCGGCCCTTTATCAGGTAGATACATACCTCGATGCCTAGGTAGAGTAGGTAAGTAGGTAGGCGCGCTGCTAGGTTCATGTTCATGGCGAGCCTTTCTCAAGCACGTAATTGTGTCAACATACGCGCCCATGCTCGATGACAATTATGTAATAATATAGGTATCATACGAACTTGGAGATATCAATGTAGCTTGTTCTTACTGGCTATAGAGCTACTTACTTAGGCAAGCCATAACCTTGTCTTCTTAGCCAGGGCCGGCCGTTATCCAACCTACCTTGATGGCCCCCTTTTTTTCCACAGCTAGCGACAGTGGACATGGCAATGCCCAACCAGGACCATACTTATCCACCTTACATAGGTACGTACGTAAGCTACGGTCATGTCGTGATTGTTTATCCTTCTTTTAGGAGGGGGGGGGGGGGTTCTTCTCTTAGACCTTTGTTATCGATTGCTAGTTAGCTGGTAGTCTAGCACGATCAACTTGGTTTACAGGAATTTATGACTAGAGGCTCTATATTGTATGGTTTTTGATGCTAGGCAAATAACATTGACGCTTCGAAGAGGGAATTCCCGGGGGTTCGTTTTACGAGGGTAGAGAGCTTGATATATATATATGTGTGTGTGAGAAAGAAAGAGAGAGAGGAGAGAGTTTCTCTTGCTCGGCAGTTCGGCGATATGGTAGGCAAGTCATGCGCGCAAGTTCCGCGGAAATGAGTAGAGTCCTAAGTAAATACTCTATCTGTGCTATCAGATGTCTCTTGAGTCTCGTCGTACTACTCTTGAAGGGGGGGAGGGGGAGGCGAGAGAAGGTTGTTCGGAACAGGGGCCAAACTTGTGTAGTATTTGATGTTGCTCGGTCTGGGCTTTTTTCATATAGTTTTATGTCGACATATTGCGCACCTTATTTCGAAGCGGCCACGACGCGACGCAACGCAAACCTTTTTTCTTCCCGCATAGATCAATTTGATGGGGAGAAAGGCGAAAGATTGCAGGGAAGGGGGAATGGAAAGGTTAAGTACATCAAGAGGGGAATATATAACCTAGGTTAGCATTTTTGCCTTTGATACGTGCGTCTAGTTTTGGTATCTTTACTGTTCTTTACATTTGATCATTGATGGGAGTTGACGTGCTAATGTTACTTGCTTGGAAATATCAAATTGACTGGAATCGAACTGAATTCCTTCGCCCCTTGAGAGGTACCAGACGTACCTACATCAATATCACTCACTTTCATAACGCCAGTTTTTTTTTCGGTAGGGGGGGAGTTTCATCTAAAGTAGAGGAGCTGTCTTCTCTCATTCTCTAAGTATTCCTCGTGGCCATGGCGACTTGTATGATTATTAGAGGCATTTCAAGGTTAGCTCATCGCTAGTAATTGAATTACCGTTTTGATTTAGCCCGTTCCATTGTGGTGGTTCTGGGGGAGGGGTTTAAGGTTACTTCTATCTCTGGCAACTCTCGGTGTTACATAGTGTTGCTGGTGGCACCAGACGTCAATAGCAGGTCAACAGGTCATTGAGTCTTGGTTGAGAAGTTGAAAAGGTTTAACCTAGGTCAACTTAGATTTGTTGGTTATTAGGTGGCTCTTCAACTTGGACAAAGTTGTTGTTCGGATTGGATCCAAGTCTGGTTTGTATTGTAGTGTATGAGAGCGGGTATGTATAAATAGTTCATTATGTAAACCAAGGTTGAACCTGAGATTATGTGCGTACTGTCTGTCTTTCCTTTCGTTTCTTTCACCGTATTTTCTTTCGTCCTTTCTCATGTACGTAATTCCCGCGTTGCGATGTAAATACGCAAGTCTATCACTTCCACTCGGTGGATTGATGGATTGATGTTTGCAAACAATGAGAAAGGGTCGGGTCGGAAAGCCGGAAATGGGAGAAGAGGGAGGGGGGACCCCTAGGTCGGTAGGTAAGTAGTACGCTACTAGGTACCTAAGTACCTAGTCGGGAGGACAGATGGGGTGGGGTGGGAGGAGAGATCTACAGAGCTGCATGCGGAAAGAGTCCAAGCTGACGGGCCTATCACATCGCGTTCTGGCGTCAGAGGCCGCACCGACTATTCAAGCACACCTACAACTCGTCTGCACGTGGCCGGCGTGACATTGTAAGCCTTATCTCGCGACCCAGCAATCTCGACGATTTCGGATAGCTAGACAGGGTAAGTATGCGGAAGACCCGTCCTCGTGCTTCATTCTTGTATAATTCACATGATACCACCTAGATTAGATAATTGATGGATGGGTGTGTATGAATTGGGAGGAGAGAGAGAGAGAGAGAGAGAAAGAAGAGGAGGGGGGTGTGAGGGGTGAGGGGATGGGGAATGGGGGAATGGGGTATTATTGACTTACATCTCACAGGATACCTATGTAAGGTAGCCTACACCAGGCTATTAATGTATCTACCTACCTAACATCCTACATAACCTACATGGATAACCTTACCTTTAGCATTGTTACCTACACTTACATTTATCCACCCACTGTCTATCCACCTAGGGTATCTTGTGCTATCAATCTATCAAATCTGATCAACCTCCCTTAGTTGGGTTTACCTATTGAGTGAAATATACATAAGAAGACTCGAGACACCTTCCAGCTGATACTTAGACCTCCTGATTCATTGAATTTTCTTTTCCCCTTTTTTTCTTTATTCAAACCGGCCAAACATTACTATTACGCTATACCTACCTCTAACAATCTTCTTATAACTACTTAGGTAGGGGTTTTTTTTTTTTACTTTGGCTGGGTCAGTCAGCCAGAGTCTTGTTGAGAACAGGAGAAAATAAGCAGCTAAACTAAAAGAAGAAAGTAGAGAAAAGAAAGAAAGAAGAGGAGAGCCAACCAAAAGAAACCAAGTTGTAGGACTTTGGGTCAGCCAAAACCTAAGGCTCCATTTCTCCATCATATCCCCTAGCAGCGGAAACTTGACGCCCGCTCTAGCTCTGGCTGTGTGCCCTGTGCTCGTCAATCCAATCGAGTCATTGGTATCAACCCGTATCTGAACCGTCCAACCAGTCGATTGTTTTTGCTTTTATTTTTATTTTCATCTTTTATAAGTAAGTATCTACCTAACTTAAGGTATTTATTTATTATATTTGCCTTCTCACTACTGTTGTTTCCTTTTACTTTTAACTACCTAGATTCGTGTTTTGCATTACCTGGTTACCTCTTTGCTTACGAATAAGACATTGGATGAATAAGGAATATTACCTACCTACTACATACCTACCTACCTAAGTACCTACATAGGTAGTTATCCAGAAAAGCACAACACACAGTACAACATAAGGCACAACACTTGGGAGCATCATAGCACAAGCACCACCGGTTTCCCCAATTTAGAGCCGACAGGAGCTTTTGCTTACCTAGGTACATACCTGCACTCTTTCAATACATCGTACTACCCAACGTTATTTGTTGGATTTTTATTACTATTATCTTCTCTCTCTCTTTCTCTTTCCTACCTATGGTATTTATGTTACTTACCTTCTTGTTGCTTACCTGCCTACCTTACCTACCCAAACTACTATTACTACCACTACTATTACCACTTCTCACATCTTACCCTCAACTACATCTTACCTAACTTGACTTAACCTAACTTGTAACCCTCCATCTTCAGCTACACCCTGTCACCCTCCCTCCCCTCCCTCTCCTTCCCTTTTCCTTCTCCTCCTCGTCTCATTCCTTCTCCCCACCCGGACACATATTCCCACGATGCGGCTTCCGAAGGTGAACCTCAGATTCCTCAAGAAGATCTGGCCGAAAAAGAACGATGCCACCACAATCGATCTCACCATCTCGGACATAAACGCAGACGACTTACAGTCGCCCAAGAAAGCTGCCAAACCCCCAACGCCGCCCACCGAAGAATGTCCTATATGCCATGACCCGGTCGGTATCGCCAATCCTGAGGGCATTGTCGAGTCGTGGACGAAGCTGCACTGCGGCCACAAGTTTGGCACCCACTGCATCCAGACCTGGCTCGAGGAGTCGGTCAATCGAGATCAGAACACCAATCCCAGCTGTCCCATCTGCCGCACCATTGCGAAGCACCCTTGCGGACACCTCGTCAGTCCCCCGCCCTTCCCTCCCATCCACTTACAGTGGCGAGCCTCGCCGGCTCCTCCCCGCCGCCGCCGCGTCCGCCGCCGACTCACCCGCAGACCGGGCCATCCCCTGCGGCCCCCGCCCCCTCCCAAGCGCAAGGTCCAGACCGTCGGCGAGTGCAAGACGTGCGCGGAGAACGAGGCCTTCGACACGCGGATGCGGCAGCTCGCCGAGATGAGGCGGCATACGGGCGAGACCACAATGAGCAGCGGCAGTCGCTCGGGCATCAAGTCCATTATACCGGGTCTCAAGCGATCGACCAACAACGTCCGCACCACCATCGTCAGCATGGGCTTCGACGACGAGCGGACCCGGCGTGGGCACAGCGTCTTCTGCGGCGTCTCGCCCCCCACGAGAACAATGCCCAGGAGTCCGACGCCTACGCCGGGCCACAGCCGCCGTCTGAGCATCTGAATGATGGACAACTACGTATTACCTAACTACCTATTGTCTATGTCCTAGCTACGCTATAAATAACCCTAGGTGGGGATATAAAATGGAGAGGAGGCCATGTGGTGGTGTTGTATGATGACGAGAGATGGATAAACCGGGGTTATGGAGTCCAAGTCGGTTGGTTGATTGAACAATTGACTGATTGATTGATATCTATTGATGGACGGATGGATGAGTGGATGAGTGAGTGAATGAGTGAGTGAGTAAGTGAAGCTAAACTGATTGATCGACATTGGTTTATTTGTATGAATGAAACGACCTGAGTTAGGAAACTTACACAACAGTCAGGGAGAGGGAGGGAGAAGGGGGGGTAAGGATGGAAGGAATCTTTTCTAGGTCTGTCTACCTACCAGACTTGTACTTGTCTTGATATTTTCTTTGTCATTTGCCTTGGGTTTACTGAGATGGACGGTTGGTGTTCTAGCTGGAATACCGGAAGCGTTGACTTCAATATTGGAGGAAGCAATCATTTTTTCTATACCTCTTCTTACATACACATACACTACCTACCTAGGAGATAGCAAGATGGCGGGGTCGGGGGGGGAGGGGGGGAGGGCGACTATCACCTGTTACAGCTTTCTACTAGGTACCTACTTAGGTAACCTACCTGGCCTTAACAGTTTATCAGATAGACAGCTCCTTTGCGGGGTATTTCCTCTTGAGCAAGCAGGCATTAGGATTAGGGGTGGTTGGGGAAAATGCTACGGCACCTGGCGCACTCACTATAACCCCGCACTAAAGAGCTAAGCTCGTGGCCGTTGCAGGGGGGCTTATCGAGGCTAATCAACACACGCTATCTCCTGTGCCGCGTCTTCCCTTCCCTGTCCGTCCGTCCGTCCATGATAATGTGCACGATTAGGTAGATCCCTTACTTATCCAACTTAACCTTCCTACATACTTCTTACCATCCTTAATCCATACTTAACCTCCTACATCACCTACCGGCTCAACATTGACAAACGAGGGATACCTACGATATGAGGTTCAGGTCCAATCTCAAGAACATACGCACTTTTTCCAGTGAGCTTTGGCACCTTCAATTGCACTGCTGGCAATACCCATCATATCGTACGCCGTCCTTGGTGCCTGTCTAACCAGATGGCGTGAACTGCAGAACTCGTTGCGGCCCTCTCGTCGCTCGAGAAGATCGCCTGGTTGCGCCTCGACGATGACACGGTCCGCTTCACCGTCATACCCGATACCGGGTCGCAAGTCTGGGCGTTAGTCCCCTCCCTATGTGTTCCAATTGACCACGTCTGGGAAGCTGACACGGGCCAATGCGCACCCTCGACACAGCTCTCTCTCGGTAGATTTCATCTTCGATAGCTACACCCTGCAGTCGGCCGAGCAGAACAACACGATCAACCTCGAGCTCCCTTTGGGGCCACTCCAACGCGCCCTCAAGTCCGCTATGAACGGCGGTCCCGCCTCCATCCGCCTGACCAAGAAGAACGGCGTCCCTGTGCTCTCCATGACCATAACCGCCACTACGGTGCCCAAGAAAGAACCTCAGGGCATGTCGTCCCGCTTCGGCGTGGGCGGTGGCCCGGATGGTTCTGGCCCTGGCTTCGGCACCGACGACGACGGCTTCTTCCCCGCCGAGCCGCTCGAGACGAACTTACACCGCGAGCACGAGAAGATCATCACGCAGGACATACCCGTGCGTGTACTTCACCCCGAGACCGTCGAGACCATCATGCAGCCCAAGGTCCGCGAGCCCGACGTGCACATCCAGCTCCCGCCACTCCTCCAACTCAAAGCCATATCCGACCGCTTCACGCGCCTTGCACTCGCCTCGCGCGCTTCTTCATCCTCTTCATCCTCCACCCTGACGAACCCGTCCGCACTACCCACCAATAACAATGGCGGCAGCGGTAGTGGTGGTGGTGGTAGCAGCGGCGCGTCGCCTAAACTCGAGCTTAGCGCCAACATGCACGGGGACCTGCGGTTGCGCCTCGACACGGACACGCTGCAGGTGGAGAGCCGGTGGTCCGGGCTCGAGAACCCCGAGCTCGACCCGGCGCAGCTGGCCTGCGCGCTGGAGGACCACCCCAGCACCCGGTTCCGGGCCGCAGGGCCCACCCGCTGGGCCACGGTGCGCGTCGACGGCCGCGACTGGAGCCGCGTACTGAGCGTGGGGCGCCTTGATGGGCGAGTCATTGCGTGCTTCTCGGACGATCACGCGCTGATACTGTACGTGTACGTGCCGCAGTATGACGACGTCGGTGGGGAGGACTCGGTTGTTACTGTGAGTAATGGTTTCTCTTTTCTGGAGTGGAGTGTGCACATGGACATCCCCTCCTCTTTTTTTTCCCCTTTGGATTGGGTGCTAACAGAGGCTGCGCTGTAGTACTACGTCTCATCGTATAGTGTATGAGACAAACAAGGGTACGAATAGGCATACATGTTGAGCATAGAAAAAAATGGGCTATATATGTTGCAAGCCAGGGTATTGATGGCTCATGCTTGCCGACCAAAAAATTTTTCCTTTATCCAAATGTCAAAAGTTAAAGCCTCAACTCATGCGGTAATCTGCATTAGAAAGATGGGGAAAGGTTTCATAAAATACGGCATTATAGTGGTGTATAACCTAGGCACGAATGAAGATTGATAAGGGGAAAGAAAGGAACTAAAAAGGGGGGAATTGACGGAGATGGGAAAGATGGTGGTTATGAACTTGATGAGTAATGATAATCTGTACTAAAATACCTACTACCTACCTACATACATACATACCTAATCTACCTACCTAGACATAATAGCCAAAGAAAGAAAAAAGAAGTAGAAACAGAGGAGGGCTCTGTTGATGTGATGTTCGTTGTGCTAGTCTCGTATAACCTGGGTTACCTGATCCTAGATAGAGAGAGGTCGGGATGATGGGAATATGGGTATCTCTGTTTCTCATTGCTACTATTAAATGTTAATCTTCTAGAGGGGACTAACTGATTGAGAAAGAAAGGGGAAGAAAAAAGTAAATATGAATAGGGAGAATTCCAGTGTGTCCTTTTTTTTTACTATGATTAGTAGCTTCCAATTATTGTTTCGAACTTTTGCGCCTTGGTGTAGTCCTCGATTTGTTATGTGTAGTGGATAATGAGGAAGGGATGGGTAGACTTGTACATATTTAATGCGCGGGGAATCCGCTTGTTTATATATTATGCGTGAGCTGTCCTGGTTTCCTGTGGATTGGGAATTAAACTACACTTGGTTAAGAGCAATGTTGGGTTAGTTGATATACATACCTACCTACTGTTCTAGAGATAAAAGGGGGAATAGGATTAAATCCGCAGTTAAGTTAGTTGTAGGCTGTAAGAAGGACAGCAGAGCTGTATACGACTCCTAACTCCCAACCTTCATACTTTTTAGTTAAGACTTAGGTTAATCATTAAAGACGGCAAGGGCGTTCTATTGGTATTGAGCTAAAGAGTAGAAACGCATTACTAATTAACTGACTTCACGATGAAGTATAAGAAAAGAAATCATTGCTATATATTGGATACACTTTTCCTATGTTCTCTTGGTCCCCACAACACTGCCTACTTATGTATGTCATCAAATGTCCAGTGCATGTCACCCAACCCCCCTCCCTATCTATTAAAAATTGGGTTAGGTGTATAGATAGGTAGGTATATGGGTTAGATGGGTTAGGGTAGAAAAATCATAGCATAAGCAACTGACTCTCTCTCTCTCTGTATACATACGACTCTCAAGCTTCTTACACACTACACGGTAATAGGATCTTTTTTTTCTTTTCTTTTTTGAGATTTGACAGCTAGTTAGCAAGACGCCCGCATTGGGAGTTTACCTAAAAATAGAAAGAGGGGGGAAGAGAGACGCATGGCAAAGAAATCTCTCCCAATGGTGTAGACTAACCTGGGTAGACACTATGTAGTTAGGTTGGGTACCTGCATACTACTATTGATGCTCTAGGAAAGATGCCGGGATTTAGCTGTGCTATGCAAGAGAAGGTACGGTTAGGTTAGTGTAGAGTAGAGGTAAGGTGGAATGGATTATCTCTCGTGCCATGAGGTGGAAATAAGTTAACCTGGGCCTGGCTTATGGGCGCCTGGGTACATACATACATATATAATTGATTCTCTCTTTCCTTTTTTCCCCCCCTTTCCCCCCTTTTTTGCTGGACTTGGTCTTAGCCCGCGAGATCTGCCTCCAACAGAGAAGCCCGGGAATGGACCCACGAGAGCACTCGCGTATCACGAATAGTTAGTAGCGAGATATCATCTTCTAAGTTGGGGGCAATGCGTTGTAAGTACTTAGGTTGGTGCTGAGGTACTTGGGTTATGTAGGTAGGTACTCAAAATAAACGATATGCACGGTAACACCCCTGTATGTAAGGTGACATACGAAAACTGATCTGTCATTTTTTTCCTCTTGCCGCCCCCCCCCCCCCCCCCCCCCCTTATTTGGATGGTTAATAGGATAGGCTGATAGTAATCTTGACGACATCTCACTTCAGACTGGGACGTACCCACCTACCCAACGTGTACTTATGTATATATGTACGCACATATACATATGCTGACGGAGGGACGGGCGGGCGGGCTTTGCGCTGGTAGGGAAATGCTGATGATGGTCGAATGGAGAAGCCCAGCGGGCATAGGTAGGTAGGAATATAGGTCAGTCTTCATACCTCAGACCAACACGACACCCATTTTGGGCTGGACTGTTGGGGTTTGGAATTTAGTCGGCTAGCTGAAAGGAAATATTCTAACTTGAGATCCGCATTTCTCTGGTTTTACATGAACATTTCGAAGCCTCGTACCCACAACCTACGCATATACTAGATAAGTGCCGCCATATAGGTAATAGTCATCTCACGACACTAAGGGGGCCGGCTCTAGAACTTATTATAGGAGTCTTGGTATCTGATGATTGGAACATTTTACTACGATGGCTCTTGTAGGAACTTTCCGTGGAATAAAGGCTAACGGTTAGATAGGCACATATGGTCATAAGGCTTTAAGCTGGAGAAATATATGGAATGCAATGCAAGTTCACTTTGCTCCATGTCTGCCAAGCTTAGGGGTTAGAGGAGACGTCCATGACGTGTCAAGGGGGGAGTACGTATTCACGGTGTGCACTTCATCTAGCATGGGCGTATCAACGGCATGGGTGTCTCTTCAGGGCTATGTCTAGCCGAACGTATGTAGCCTATAAAGAGAAGAAGAACAGTCTTGGTGGGTAACTAGGTACACTTCCAGTCCGTACTTAAAATCCAAGTTACCCTCCTCACCTCACATAAGAAAAAAAGCCTGCCCGCGATCACCTCCACCCTTTTTCCCCGCGCGCCCGCCACCTCCCCTTACCTACTCGAACTGCATCAAGTCCGTGTGGGCGTTGAGCATGGTGTGCGTGTGGGACCTGATGGCGCCGTGCTCGAGGCCCTCCAGCTCGCAGGCCATGAGGTTGCCCGTCTTGGTCCAGGTCGGGAACGCCAGGTCCGGGTCCACGATGACGTCCGCCGAGCCCTGCACCGACGTGACGGGCACCTCGTTCCTCTTGATCTGCGCGAGGTCGTACGAGGCCTCCTCCGGCCGGCTGCCCTCGGCGAACTCCATCGCCACCCGCTTGAACCGCCGCAGCGCCGCGTAGTTGTCGAAGAAGAAGGCGTACACCATCTCGCCCGACAGGTAGAGCTTCGCGCCGCTCTTCTCCTGCTGCTGCTGCTCCTCCTCCCCCCGCCGCAGCGCCGCCTCGATCTCCGACGCCGCGCTGTTCACCCACCAGAAGTACGGCTCGAACTCGGGCTCGCGCGCCACGCGCTGCGCCACCCAGCGAGTCACGTCCTTGCTGTCGCGGAGGTACTGGGACTCGTTGAGGACGGCGTAGAGGGGCCGCTGGTCGAAGCGCCAGCTGTCGGTTTCCAGGTACAGGCCGATGGTAGCGTCGCTGAGGGATCCGGATCCGGGTCCGGACCCGGCCTCGGTTTCCTTGATGTCCTCGGCCATCTTCCTGAACAGCCGGTGGAGCTGGGGGTACTTGGCCTCCGAGCTCAGGTTCCGGCCGAGGCAGAGGAACTGGTGCGCGGTGATGTTGCCCCAGTCGGGGACCTCGACCCCCTCGCCGCGGTTGTGGCTCGCGAGCCAGAGGGCGATCCGTTTCACCCGCTCGACGTCGCCCGGGTACATGAAGTAGTAGGCTTCGTTGCGCTTGATGATGTTCTTGAACAGTCGTCGGTGGACGCTTGCGGGATCGTAATGGATCGGCGCCACGCCTGCATTGAGGCAGACGCGCTTGAGTCCCGAGGGACTGAAAGATAGGTAGGAGTACGTGATCCAGCCACCATACGACTGAGCACAGATCGTCCATTTGGCCCCCTGGCACATGACAGCCCTGACGGCTTCGAGGTCGCGTACAATATTCCTCTGCCCGAGTTTCTCAATCGTGTATAGGGCTCGCGACTCATCCGGGTGGTCTAAGAACCAAGCGATTTCTGCGGATGAGCTATCCCCTGTCCCCCGGTAGTCTGGATATAGGATCCAATAACCTCGTTCTAGGAAATATCTGTTTAGGCGTGGCAAACGAGATGGCGGGTTCTTATCTCCCGGGCCACCACAGAGATATACAAGGATATTGTGACGGGATATCTGGGAGAAAATGCTCTCAGTAGTCTCATTCTTGACATTTAGCCCATCAACATTCTTACCCTCCTTTTCCCCGTATACGAGTTTGAAGCTGAGCTCGATGCAGTTTTCATTATGCTTCGGGAGTTTGTAATCGATGGGGCATAGGAACAAGAACTCTTTAATGCGAAAGACATCATCCTTGAAGGACCTGATATTCAGTAACGTGGCATCCATTATGTCTAGTTCAGCATCCAAGTTGACGATGGTGTTGGATCAATCTGAAGAGGTCACTCAGGTTATATTAATACCTTTCTGTCTTACAAGAGTCCTCTCTGTTTCTGACGCTAGATTGCCAGTCTTCCCTTCTCATAGCTCCCATCCACAGCTACTATATAGTATCTCTTTCCATGCCGTGATGCTGGCTTTCAACGTTTGATGTTGGCAATCGTGCCAACATGACAACTCTTACAAACGGTCATATAAAGCGAGCTCCATTATATCATCATTACTAGGTATTTTGCATCTCATAACAGCTCTCCATAGTCCAGCTTCTCGTCTGTAGCTTTGTAACACCGGAAGATAAACTCGCATGAGTCTATTGTGTCTTATGGGAAAGACGATTTGTTTCGAGACATGGACCTCGTGGTGTGATAGCTCCCAGTCTCACCGGACTAGTTGGCCACCAGAATATTAGTGGTTGTTAAATCTTTAAAGTTCTGAGCTGAGATGTCGTAGAACCCTATGTAGGCTGACATTCATTCTATGCCCCCAAAGTGTGGTATTGAACTTACAGTAGTCTCTATATTTCTGGCAAGTGATCTGGAAGAGCCGGCATACAATGTTTACCCGAATAACTCAATACAGCACAAATCGCACTTTGTTATACTTACCATGTGTTGTTGACAGAAATGACTCGTATAATATTAATGGCTTCTGATTGTTTATGATTTTAGCGCTCCCTGGGTGAGGTGCCTTATTAATCAACCCCTGAATAAGGAGCTCACCGACGTGACATGCCAAGGATGTTGATAGCCTCACCGGGAAGTCAGCTTCTCAGAAAACATGACCATCTAGAGTATGACCAAACTGGCCGCCTGAGTACATCGGTGAGCTAAAGAGTCACATGTCCACCTTTGGACTTCCAGTTATATGTCTAGACTAAGCACGCCTTCTGTGACGTGGAACTGGCTGCGTATAAGCAAACCATAAACACAAACCCCCAATCGATGTATTTGTCCAGCAGTTAGGATACATACTCAAAATTGTATTGGAAGAGGTTGGAATTATTTTCAGATCTCACTACTTAATCGACATTGTTTTATTCCTATTTTGTCTCAGGGCTCATTATCCTCGCGTCCGATAAGCCTATTTCTTAGTCTCATAGACTCATTATCCTATTAAAATATTTTTGAGAACAGCACAGCAATCCCTATGATTTACACTCTGCTTAGCCTTGTTGAGTCGGTAAATTACTATATCGATATTATAACCTCATTATACCAAATATAGGGCCATCACGTACCTATTTCAAAACAGGCTCAATGTAGATTTGGTACTCACAAGGAAACAGAAATAGTCCGAAATATTTTTCTTTTCTGCCAATATTAGCTAAATTGACTTTGTCCCATAAACGCGCATTCTCGAGCTGTCCATGGTTTTCGTCACTACCTGCCTAGGTAAATGTCATCAATACCTAAGGCGATGAGAAAAGTGCAACAAATTTGACAGCCTCATCCTATATATGGCGTATTAATACCTTGCCTCTCAGTATACAAGTATCAACTAATGGCTCTTTTAAGAATTGAAAATGCAGATCGGAGACAAGTTTTGCTTATTAATGACATACCCCTGGTCGATATAAGGAAACCCCATATCCGAAATGTGGAAAAATCTCAGTTTCATTTGCAAATAGAAACTTTGAATTCGTTACCTTAGTATAGAAGGAATACGTTGAATTCTGAAAAGGAGGCGCATCATCTCCCACTTAATGAGCTCTAGAGTCTTTTGTTGGGTCGACTTGTTCCAATAACTGACCTGCAGGCTTCCCTTCCCCTGGACATTATCATGTGACTGCAAATTCGAAAGACAAGAAGGTAGAAGTAGTGTTAAAGTTCCGATTCAGTAACATCAAGGTTAGCTTTCTTTTGAACATTCTCGGATTCACTACTATTACTACCCGTATACTCGTCTATTAGAGCATATCCCCCTTAACATTCTTCTGTTATTTCTTTGCCCCCGTTCACGGAAAGGCTAGGAGGCTCTCCCCATTTTGGAGACGATTTATTTGCGGGATTATGTAGTGTCGGACAACAATGACGACGTTAGCCACTTTCACCGAAAGAGAGCGCGTATAATAGGTAGGTATATTTCAAAGATAACATGTGATGTGTTCCCCAAATGTGACCGTGGTCTGAGCCGCTAAAACTTGCTAGCACCGCTGTATTACCAGGACAATAGAGATAAGGACATGGGCAGACCATATAGAATCCACTGGTGGTATGTATCATGACATACCTAAGCAAATTGAAGCCAGCCACGTAGTTTAGTGCTGTAAAGATTCGAATCAATAGGAGAAGAGCTTCCGTTCTCAGTCTTCATACTTTCGTATGTAGGGATGACATTCAGAATATAACGAAAGGCGAGTACTAATGTAGGTAACACGGGGAGATTCCACGATAATAATAGAGCTCGTTTAGAAAACCAGTAATTGAAACTAGGCAAAACGAACAATAAGTATCCGATTATACATGCCTGCTAGTGTCTTAGCAACGCTATTATATAGAAATAAGGATATCATGAGAAATATTAACAGTATAACAAGTGTGAAAGAGTTGTGTGTTCATTGGGGGCTTTTAGGTTACCCTTTCGCGCGAGTTATTCCTATAAGTCTGATAATTACAGTATATGGACTCCTCTTATTCGTAGCTATCTATGTAGTTATTCACTTTACTGACACTGAGTACTAAAGAGTCAAAGTTATATTACTAGCAACATCTCATATATATGACATCTGTAATATATTTTTCCTTTTTTTTTCACCGTACGCATGAGGTTATACAATTACCAGGCACATAATTGTCGAATACATGTGATCATATCTATTAATTCTCCAGTACTATATGAGCCATTTATGTTGATAACTTAGAACCGAAACATAACTATCACACAGATGCTAGGCCTCTTAAAGAAAAGAAAGAATACAGGTAAGTTCTGCTATTTATGCAGTGCTATCAATATCAGTGTAGGCGAAGTATTCAATAGCGCCATATTAACCAGATATAGATAAAGACAGGATAACATAATCCCCCAACCTTGTCTTCTAACCACTTTCTTGATATCCACTCGGTGTAATTCATATCCTCTTTAGTCTTCCTACCCCCTTCCCCTTCAAACTGTATTGATGAATTCGTATATATTCTCATCCTTATTTTGAAACATCACTATTCTCCTACACCCAGCACGTCAAACCAGCGGGTTTCCGCTTGCATGAGAACCTTATCCCCTACGGGGCTGAGGACTATGTTTTTAACTACCATGTAGTAAGATCCAGTGCTCTTGGTCAGTACGACCTTGGGACAAATGCAGGTGAGTCCATCTTTGACGCTGATATAGTATCCATACATAGAGTCGCTATCTTCGTTGTCGTGATTAATTACTTGTATCGATGCCTTATATATTGGCTGTGTAGGTTGTAGGTGTCAAATTTGGACACTCGCTCTCGGATTTCATCTCATGTTTTCTGACACAGAAAATTAACATGCCTTTCGTGTTGGGTCTTATTGCGTTCCACGCAATAAAACTCTCTGCATTTCCTTGGATATTTGGATTTACCTTGTCCTCTTGCTGAAAGGATAAATGCTTCAATGACACATTTGATGCTTTTTTGCGTTGTACTAGTCTCGGTACGAAGAGACACGGTTTAGGCTGGCTCGGCAATATGAAGGCAGAAATTAAGTATAATCGATTGTCTTTTACGAACATAAAAATAAGAAGTCAGTTAAGTCTGTAAAATGGGTTTTTATAACGAGACCAAAAGAGTCTTGAGAATACCTTATATCACCCCAAAACAAGAAGGCAGCAGAATGCATGTGCTGGTCGACAAACACACTGCAAGGCGCAACATAACCACATACATTGTTCATGATTTTCTCAAGCCAACAACTGATCAGCTCTTACAATAAAAAAACTACTTTTTAAACATTTGATTACTTTAGAGCGGGGAGAGCCATATAATGAGATAGTATTACCTCCTGTATTTGCTTTGATTCTGAACCGGCCGGGTTCAACAGTTCTTCTCAAATTCTTGGGCAACAAGACCAAATCTACGGAAGCCTAGAGTTCAGCTGACCATTTACATCTAATAACACCATATTATTTGCTATAATAATTCCTACAAGAAGTACCAAGAAGTCTTACCCAGTAACTGTTCCAACATTGCTACCTGTTTATAGAATCGAATGCCTTGAAATATCAGGTTACTCGTCAGGTTTCGGTGGGTTTTTAACACCTTGCATAAATTTTATATTGGCTTTGTTTCATGTAATTTATCTACCTAGCTTAGATAGCAGTTTCACATTTTCCTTGTTATACACGAATTAGCCACTTATACTACATACAGGGAGATATCGTCACAACTTTTTATGATAATTCAAGGAACGCCATACGTAGATATGCGAGCAACAAGAAAAATTAAAGCCAAAGTTAATTATAAAGTAACCCTTGAATAAAAAGACGTCGATGCCTCGGTACGAAGACTAAGAAGTTAATTAACCAGGTACTCGTTCATGTTGTGATCCCCTTATTTAGCACCGAAGTATGTAGTACATAATCCAAAGTAAGGAGGTAATCAACTATACCGGTAGAGCTACCTACATAAGTAGGTAGTCTTAAAATTATAATATAGGTACTTACGTAGCTTTAACTCTGACTTCACTAATTCTTCCTACCATATCAGCCCCTATTTTTCTTCCCCTCTCCTATTCTAATGCCTCCCCCCCCCTTTCTACCCCCCTCGCCCCCTCCAATTCCCACTCCAGCATCCCACCCATCACATACCTACATAAAACCACCGAACCTCATCCGAAACCCCGACATCATCTCGCCTACCTACGTCCCCGGGACCGCCCCCAAAGCGCGTGACCACCATCTGCGGCGCATCTAGATCCCTACCCTTCCAGTTAGGATCCCGATCCCACCTCCCCAATCCCCCATCCCCCTCTCCACTCTTCTTACCCCAGAGCTCCTCTTCCCCCCACCCCCCCCCAACCCGATCGCTAATCATCACCGCCCGCCAATACACCCCGTCGTGGAGCATCGCGGGTAAGTAAAAGTCCGCGCTTCCCGTGCTATTCCGCGCGCGCCTCGTCACCCGTGCCTGGGTCCAAGGGCAGCTTGAACACGTCGGGGCGGTCAGGCTGGGAGGAGCCGGCGCTTTCTTCGCTATCCGACATGGTATATCTCATTCTCTTTTTCCGTCTACAGGGGAGTTTTGGTATGTGCTATTTATGCGGTACGGGTTATAAAACCCCTTTTGGGGCATTTGGTAGAGCTGTTCTGATTGGCTTGTTGGTTGAATAATTTATGGGAATGAGCAGTTGGGTAAGGCAATGGGGAATGTATATGCGATGGATTAAATGGTTTGTTGCGCCAGTTAGGATCAAGAAAGCCCGGGTCAGATAAAGGCGCAATATCGGTAGATATCAAAGTGCACTGCTACAGGTTCTTTTAATGCAATTTAATGCATATACGGGTGAGTTGGTGGGGCGGCTATTGGTGTTGCAGCCCAGGTAGGCATAAGCTTACTTGCCAATTCTCGTGAGGACTTCTTTTCCTCTGTCCGTAAGTCAAGCGGAAAATGGTTCTTTGGGACTGTGTATAAGAGGACGAGAGAGTTTCGAGCTTTGAACTGGGCTCAGAATACAGTAACCTTAGTCCGAATTAGTATAGCTTGAGCTACAAGTTATATTTGATACCCAGCTTACATGATATATGTATGTGTGTTCCACTTTATTTGAACCCCTATTTTTATTCTGCTTATGAGTAAGGCTATTCCCAAGAAGCACCTATTCTTGTTTGTGTACCTACATCACGCTAGACAATAGACTTGAACAGAGAGCGTCGAGAGACTTGAGACTTCCAGGATTTCATGGGTGAGATGGCCCCTCCCCGCCCGCCACGAAGCTTGCGAACGCGGGCGCAAGCCAGAGTGGTCTCGAATCGAGACGTTCATATGGAGAAACATACGCGAATGGGAGGGCGAGGTGTGATTAGGTGCGTGAGTTGTCCTCAGCTGCATGAACTGAGCAGCGAATCGTGAATGTCAACGAACAAATTTCCACCCTTGGCGAAGTTCAATCTCATCCTCATTGGTTGCCTCGTGATCAACCTCCCTTGGGCTTCGTTTGGGTCTCTAAAGAGCTCTGTGGCTGTCATCTCTGTGTATGTCATGCCCAACATTTCTATTTCTTGCTTTTTATGGTTGAGACCTTCAACTTTGTTGGCGAGACTGCAGCAGGCAGATTGTATCTGTGACACTTAGCAGATACCATCGCTTGATTATCACTGTTGTCACCTAGACACCAAATCACGGTTTTCCTCGCCACAATGAGTGAAGGGCTGAATGCTAGATATAGAAATGGCATGAACGAAGTATATGTACCTCCGGGGGATACTGAGGACGGCAGCAACTTACCCCCTCCTGTAGCCAACATCATCTTCGTTCATGGCCTTTGTGGTCATCCCTGGAAGACATGGGCCTACGAGGCAGTCAAAGAGCAGACGAAGCCTTTCTGGCCCAAGGACCTGCTACCCAATGAGTTGAAGAATGTTCGAATATACAGCTTCGGCTACGATGCGGATATCGAAAAATTTATGTCTTCGGCAGGAAAGAATTCTGTACATGACCACGGCGCTAATTTGCTTAATGATCTCTCATTCCAGTTAGAGAGCCAGAAAGAGGTGAGTGCCTATATGGAAGATTACTCGATCGTTCACTAAGCTCAAGCAGAAACACGTTCCCTTCATCTTCGTTGTTCATAGCCTAGGAGGACTTGTCCTGAAAGAGGTATATGATATGCGTCTTCTACTCTGTTTAGAATGACTCTAAATGTTTCCAGGCCCTCAATCAATCATGTACAGCTCGCGACCATCGAAAGCGCGTTGTCGAGTCCACGCACGGGATAATTTTCCTCGGAACACCTCACAAGGGGTCGAGTGCTGCTTCCTATGGGAAAATCGCGGTTACATTAACCAAAGTTTTCGCCGCCCAGAGTACGAATACAAAACTACTACGAACGCTAGAGAAGGGCTCTGAGGTCCTTGGGAGAATCGAGAAAAGTTTCTATGAGACTTGGGATCAGTACGGTACGATCCGGATCTACTCATTCCACGAGGAGAAAGACATTACGAAGCTGGGAGTCCTCCGTATGAGGATTGTGCCGCCCGAGTGTGCAAAAATTGGTCACGCCCATGAAGTTCTTGGAAGTATTCCAGAAGACCACCGGTACATCGCTAAGTATAAGGATTCTCGTGATCCTGGTTTTGTCAAAATCCGAAATGTGTTGGCCAAATGGGTCTGCGAAATCCGAGACAGCATGCAAAGTAAGTCCTCGCTGTTTGATTTTATCGTTTCCCTCGTTAATACTTACTTGCATGACTTCTTTAGATATTACTATGCCAGATTACGAAGGTGAGCATTTGAACCCTATGGAACATGGTTCTCCCCGCTGATAATCATCCTTATAGATTGTCTCGAAAGCTTGGATGAACCGGTTGCTCGGGCCCGAATTCGCCAGGTTTCTTCTCATCACAAAGACAGTTTTGAATGGCTGTTTACTGATCAGGTCAATTTCAGCAAGTGGTTGGCCGATGACAAGGGTGAATTCAGTCCGATCTTCTGGATCACTGGCAAGCCTGGATCTGGCAAGTCCACACTTATGCGCTTTGCAATGCAAGATCCTCGATTATTGAGCTTGGCCCCGGATGGTGAAGGCAAACCTCTCGGATACTTTTTCTATCTGCGTGGCAAGAATACTGCTCAGAAAAGCTTACATGGCATGCTCCGCGAACTGGTCTATCAACTGCTGCTGCAATTTCCGGCCTATTTCAACTGTATAAGGCCTCACTATGAGAGCTTAGTCTTGGAGAGTCGTTCTAAAAGGCCCAACTGGGACTTTACAAGCCTTAAAGAATGCTTGCTATCGCTCTCAGAGCTGCCAATTGAGGGTCCAGTTCGGAGCAGATTCATTCTTTTCATCGATGCCCTAGACGAAAATGAATTTGCAAAGGAGAACATAGAACTTGTGGCAATTATGAAGCAGCTTTCTGATTCCTTTACTCGGGAGGAGGGAAATGCATCGGGGAATATCTTGAAAATTTGTCTCGCCAGTCGTCCCTGGCCCCTATTCCAAAAAGCGTTTGGCAACAACCCTCGTATTCATAAATTTGCAATTCATGAATTCACAAGGCCAGACATCGAGGGTTACACAAGTCATCATTTGACATGGGCTATGTCTGGACTTTACAAACCTTCAGAGTCCGGCGTGGAGCAGGTAGTCAAAGCGGTCGTGGAAAAAGCTCATGGCGTTTTCATCTGGGTACGAATCGTTGTCCAACATATCTGTCAAACCATCATTGACGGCGGATTCTTTCCCAATATTGAGGGCTACATAACTACGCTCCCCGAGGAACTTGATGAGCTTTATCGATTTACGATGGCTCGAATTAATCCAGAATATGGATTGGAGTCTCTAGTGTGTTTTCGCATTATGCTTTGTAGCCTGACTCAACTCACTCTGAAGGCTCTACACAGCGCGACAACAGCCTGCACTGATCACCTCCCTCGTGCTTCGGGTTTGACGTCCCTACAACAACAATTGGCCTGGCTAAAGAGTCGAACTGGCGGGTTAATTGAGGTTGTAGAGCCCATGAACGACCCAGACAACCCCTTGGTTCAGCTCATTCATCAAACAGCCCAGAAGTTCGTCCAGGGCGGATTGACAGGTCTCAACAGGACCTCCTTTGAACCACTCTGGCTTGATCTCGACGGAAATTACCTCATATACACGGCAATCTTGAATAAAGGCTTTCATGAGCCGGAGTCTTCTCTGGCGGACGGGAGTATGGATCGGTTCGAATATCTTCGGGCACTTGACGCTGCCCTTGATAGAGATAATCATTACAAGGATCCAAGCAACTCTCATAGACCTCTTCACAGTGCGATTCAGAAGCATTTAGCAAAGTTTGCACGAGAAAGTTCTGATGTTGTATCACAAGCGTCACCGAATCAAGAAAGAGAGCGGCGGCAGAGCTCTCGCTTGTCTCCCTTATCGCAGCTTGCAGAGAAGAAGATTCATTTGGACGAGCCATCGTACGTTATGCCGTTCTCCGCGTATTCAGATAGCATCGCACGATCCTTCTACCACACCAATGATGGTCATATAGGTGGCATGACTCTCTTTACGCGTGCCCTTATGCTAATTTCCGAAGACTTGTACTCTCCGTTGTTCTGGCCACCGGTTATAGAAATGCCTCCCGTGACAAGAGCCTGGTTGCTTTTTTATGCGGCTTTGGGACCTCGCGCTCATAAAAGCCACAGAACAGATCGTCCCCGCATGATTCGCGAGATCCTGGAACACTCTGGTCTACATATAGATGACTTTCTATCCCCAGAGTGGACAGCCGAACAGTTATGTGCTTTGAAAGAAATGTTAGGACAATATGACGCGCGTGTGTGCCCCAGCATAGGAATAAACCTACCTAGTACACTCATGCTCATCGATGAACATCCTCTAGTCAATGAAGACACACGCCTTCAAATCGCGGATGTTTTACTTTCTAACGGCGCTCCTCGCACACCGATCATGCTTCAAGGTAACAATGGAGAGCTCTACGATATGTCTATGCTACACTTCGCCTTAAGGTTCAAGAGCAAGAAGTGGTCTGACTTGCTTCTAAGCTATGGTGCAGAGTCAACTGAGACGGGTCCGGCTGTTTCAATGGCTATGCTTCCTTTTCGCGCACTTAATCCGTCGGGGTTATCTATACGCGATAGATTATACCATAATCTTGATAGGGAAGCGGGTAGGTCATCATATCCAGGTTGGCTTTTGGGTGCCCTTGTCTGGAGCTCCATTGGCTGCGCAGAGCTGTATCGAGCAACAATCGAGAAAAGCCCTATTAAACGAAATGCTTTCGCCCTTATAGATACCTCAAAACCTTAACATGAAGCCGAAATCAATGCTCTTGATCCTTCATGACTGCTCTAAAAGACTCGTCGATTAAGGGCCTGCCTTAGTAGTGAAACTAAGCTCATGAGTATATCATATAGAAGGCAGTATAGGTCACTATGAAATGAGTCATACTAAAATGCTTTTGGATACCATGAAGTCTGAGATAAGTGATTGAAATTACGGGTAAAGAGGCTTTTTTGAAATATCAGAGTATCGCAGTACATGAGCGAACAGCATGATTTATGGGTTGCGACGTTGAATCAAATTAAATAGAAAACCGACTTCACAGTTACCATGACAAGTAAACGAGGATAATTCGTTGAGTTTTTACTTTCGGGTAATACTTTAAAACATCGCGGGCTTCTGACAGACAGCAGGATAGGTACCTGATCTGACGAAGTCGGGAATAGCCTCCCTTTTTGCCTCAGTGCTTCGTACACTTTGTTGTGAAGCACCCCCTATTTCCTAGAACTACTACCGACTCTCACACGACCGCCCAGAAGTACCCTAAAATATACCCCTGAGAAGGGCCACGCCCTTCCCAGGGGTATTCGCGTTGGGTAAACCCCCTATGTAGTCCCCCAACACGAGGCTTACGCCTACCAAAACAACACGAGTCCATAAACAAACTAAATAAGCAACCAAATCGAAAAGAAGTTTCACAATATCATATTATCATAATTAGTACATTATTATATAGGTATACATACATACATACATACATACCCAAAGTCACACCTATACCTCAGCGAACCCCCCCCCCCCCCACACTTCCCGCAAGCTCTTACAGACTACGAGTCTCTCGCCCTGCCAAACGTCCACCTAGTCTCCCAAGCAGTCAAACGCGAGAAAAGGACAACGAGCACAACCCACGCATAACCCGAAAAAGTGTAAGAAAACGAAACTGATACCGTATAACAACTTCTAGCAACACCACTACCCCTAATAACCCAGGCCAGGCCAGGACCCAGGGACAACATAGTAAGGACCGCGGTATATGACAAACCCGACTCTCCCAACACCAGTCACAGGTGAACTTTTTGCACCTAGGTAGCAAAGCAGTTCGAACCCCCCCCCCCCCCCCCCCACAAACCACGTGCGCGACTTTCACTTTTATCAAGCCGTATAACATAACATGAAGTATGTAATAACCTTAATATCACAAAGCAACCATATTGAACCTAACCTAACCTAACCTAGAATACCGCTCAAATCATATGTAACTCCTAGAATAATACTTCCAAACACACACGCACGCACGCACGCACTGACCGACAAAATATCGTGCATAGCCCAACCCCCCCCCCCCCCCCCCCCTCCTCCCTCTCCCTCTATCACAACCCCCCTTTTAACGTTCTCAGTCCTCCTCTCAAATCGAGTCGGCTATAAGCTCACCAGCCACCAACTATTTCTTATATCACAAGTATTAGTTCGAGTAACCAGTTTCAACGTGTTCTCAAAAAAGAATTAGGGGGTTTATATTACAAAATCGCTAATTCTATAGTACAGAATTTTCTATATCGAGGCCCGATTTCATGTAATAAGAGGAAGGGCGAGCATACATATGTATACATATATATACGCGCATGTGCTCGCGCTTGTCGCAGTTGTGTATTTCATCAGTAATGAAGTCATTCCGTAATGCCTAAAAAGAAAGTCACCGTATCCCGTTATTATCCTGATACACATATTCTTATCACCATGACATCTCTGCCCGTTGTCAATTTTGACAAGGTAGCGAGTGGTCTTCATTTTGCCATAACGTCCACGTAACGTCCAGATTTCCTTGGTTTCTTGCCACCCTTCCGTGGACCTGCCGCCCCGAGAAGGTCGTCGATGCTACTAGCGTTACTAAGGCTTGTAGCTGGCCTACTCGGAGGTACAGTCGGCGGTGCACTTGCATTGCTTTGGTTCGAGTTGGACCTGATCATGGCCGGAGGCACAAGTAGGCTTTCCGAAGAGGCTGGCTTGCTCAACCCCAACCCTACAGGGGGAGGCGGTGTACCTCGGGCACTCGGAGGTCCAGGTGGAGGTGCACCCATGCCTCCCGACGAAGGACCCCCAGGAGGCGGAGGAGTGCCACGAGGAGGCGGCGGTGTTGCTGTTTTAGCAGGCGTGTTCTCGGCCCCAGGCTTCTTGTTGACCCAACGCTTAAGGTCTGGATCATAAACGAAGCTACTGGCCTCACCAAGCTTGGCTTTGATGGGTTTGTTCGGCAGCTCGGCCTCCTTCTTACTACCTCCGAACCATGATCCGAAGCCCCAGCCTTTCTTAGCTGCCTTAGCCTCAGCTTCCCGTTTTGCTAAAGTCTTCGTTAGCATTCCTTTTTTTAACCCCTGCTGCACGGAGCACTCACCTTCTTCCTCGGCCACCTTTCGGAACATCTCTTCGTTCTCTCTGTCCTTCTCGGCCTTGCTCTTCTCCTGAGGGCGCAGGGCAGGAATGTCGTCATCATCATCATCCATGAAACTCTTCTTCTTAGCCTTCGTTTCCGACGAAAGTGATTCATCATCTGCTGGGCCTGGTTCATACGACGGGGGTTCAAAAGAAGATGGCTGGTATGATGGCGGTTCGTATCCCCCCGTCGCCTTATCTGGCTCGGTCGTAGATGGTTCAAATGAATTCGTCGCCGGCGGTTCATATCCCCCATAGGAAGGTGGCTGGTAACCCGAGGTTGTGTTACTCTCATTTGTCGTATCCACTGCTGGTGCGGCGGTGGGCGAGCTGTAGGGATGGGATGTTGCATTTTCTGCAGCTATACCAAACGGCTGGTATCCTGAGAATGAATTCCCCGAAGACAACGGGGCGGGTGGTGATGCCTGTGAGACAGGCATGTATGGTGACCCTGCAGGAGCAATAGTTGATGCGGGTTGGTAACCAGGGGGGGTTGAGGAGCTGCCTTCGGTCACGGGCGCATACGGGTTGCCATATGCAGAATGCATGTCTAATCCTTGTTTTGGCAACTCAGAAGAGGCACGACGAAGCTCACCTGAGGTTCTCTCCATGGAAGACCGAGATCCAGGGGTATATGCATTTGCAGGATCGTATGAGGAGGTAGACGGTCGTGACCCGGCAGGTGCATACCGAGATGTAGGTTTGTTAGCCGTCATAGGCGGAGACGGCCCATTAGCTCCATACAGTTCGAAGTTCGAGGTAGATGGAGAGCGACTAACGGATGGCGTTCCACCGGTAATGTGCGCAAAGGGGCCTGATTCAACGCCAGGCTCACCCGATGCTCCATTGCCGGCAGTATCATCATCACCCGCCACAAACTTGTTAAAGCGGGACCACATGTTGTTAGAAACTTGGTTCATACTGGGCTTTGGTATCCACGAAGACGACTCTTCCCTCGGGGCCTGTTTGAGGCGCCTCATCAAGTCATCAGCTGAAGACTCCAAGACCGGGTTATAATACGGCGACCTCTTCGTCTGTGAGGTGATTGCACTATAAATTCCTTCGCAGTATTGCAATGCCTTATCTCTGAAACCATACTCAGCAAGTACCATGGCATGCTGTAATTTGTACGCAGCTAAATGTGGGCTGCTCTGAGAAGTATTTGAGCCGCCCGCAAGTGACAAGCCGTATTCATACACCTCGCTAAGCTGGAGCGCCTCGGTTTCCTTGGCGAACTGGTCGGCTTGACGTCGGTGGTCGGCACCTACGAGAACGAAATTGGCATTAGGGTCATCAAGACCGCCGAATATAGCGAAATTTCTTGCGAATATGTAGCAAATGTGAGCTGCTTCTGCCCGGCCGTATCCGGACAGCAGGTTTCCTAGAGCTCGTAATGCTTGAACATCACCTTGGCTTCTGTTACTCAAGACCAAGCCCAGTGTTTCTCGCCACCGATCTAACCCGGCGAGGGCGTCCTGTGACGAGCCAGTGGCAGCAGAAGTGGACATCAACTGAAGACCTGCTCTAGCGTGAACCGGAACAAGCTCGTCGACAGACTCTTCAAAGTTTCCTGAGAGGACACCATATAATGCAGCTAAGGACTCGTTGCCATGTCCTGGGTGGTTGACCTCCTTTTTGATAAATTCCTGTGCAACCTTTTTGTAGAGCTCTGCACTCTGCATTGTATTCGAGATCAACATTGCATGACCCCACAAACGCTTATCCACTGCAGCCCATACAGCTTTCTCACGGTCCCCTGAGAGAAGGAAATTTCTAATTTGCTCGATAGCCGTAGAGTCAACGGCATCAGCCTGCATGGCAGCGACAGATGATGCGATTCCAGTCAAATCGACGCCAGTAGAAACCGCAGATGCAAGCTCGGGACTTGCCGCGTTGAGTCCAGGTGTTATGACATCTCGAACAGCCTTCTCTACCGCGGGATTTCCTTCTAGAGTACCGTCATGTTCAATGAGCACTCTCAGGATTTTCCACAGTAGAACTCTCTCTACAGCCCTCTTATCTTCATGAGAAATAATCTGCTGAAATGAAATATTAGGAAGATTTCTCTCAAGACCATCAATGCCGGCAGTTAACCACGCCACCGTTTCCTTCTTCTTTGATTTGCCTTTCAAAGGTCCTGGGAATTTAGCGAGGCGCTCCTCGAGAGCGTAAATGTCTTTTATATGCTTGACTTTAACTTCCCCGGGGCTACGAATGATCTGCGGAAGCGCCTGGCTAATGCCATATCTTGGGATGTCCTTAGGGAATGACGACACGAATGAACCTCCAATTCCCCATGTAATCACTGGGGCACCGCGCCATCGTTGTAATGGGTCAAGCTCGCGACCATCGCTAGGAGGGACGAGATTCAGATGTTGAGACATACCACGAGCTCTAACCGTGGTTCGAGGAATCTCGGGGGATGTCATCTCGCGAGGCGAAGTAGGGCCCTGTACAGATGAAGGCCGCGGAACAGGGTCAACTGGTCTTATTGCTGTTCTTCCATACAACGAGCCGGGAGATTGTGTCTGGGATCGGGGAGGTGGCACGAAGCTCACTTCCTTCGCCGGCATAGTGACGGCAGGTTGAGGCGCATAGTTTGATATCGCACGCTTAGGAGGCGAAAGGGTATGAGACAAATTTCCAGCAGAAGGGGGTGGCGTGTGCGTATGTCTAGCTTGTTTTGGGCTATACCGCAACTCGGGTGACGAAGCGTTAGCTGGGGATTTGGAAGCCATTTGTGGTGACCGTGATGGTGATTGCTCTTCTTCAACTTCCTGAGTTGGCGGCAAGGACGGCACCCGGGTAAGGCGTGGCTCATATTGAGAAGAGCTGCTCCGACTTAGGGAACTACTTTCATTATGAGTTGGACTTGCAAGCTTGTTCTGATGTTTGTCATGTGAAACTTCAAAATGAGCAAGCGGACTGGACGTTCGTGGTTGATGAGCAAGGATAGGGGGCGGAACTGCAGAATATCCACCACTAGTTGAGCGGACAGTCGGCGGAGCCGGTGAATAACGACTAGTGGCAACAGGAGGAGGGGGCATTCCGTTAGAAGCCGTCAATTGAGGGGGCGCGGGTGAATATCTATTAGTGGTAGGAGGTTTTACATGAGTAGAGTCAGGTTGCAACACCGCGTAAGGATTAACACGTTCAGGTGCGACTAAGGCAGGAATACCAGCTGCCTGCTCCTGCGGAGGATGTGGTTGGATTGGAGGGGACACGATTGACGGCGATGTCATCAGAGGAGTTGCCATGGGTGGTGACATTGGAGGTGGTCCTCGGAGAGGTGGTGGGGGGTGCCCATAGGGACTTGGTTGAGGCGAAGAGGTATGGTGGCTCTGTCGCGAAGCAGAGCGTGGTTTTGAGGATAGTGGTAGGTCCTCAAAGAAGCTCGGTTTCGACTTAAGTTGTGGAGAGATCTTCTGAGTTGCAAACGCCGGCTGCTGGTTAGAATGACTCGAGGATGGAGGAGACAAGCTAGCACTCGAAGCCCCTGAGGGTAGAGGCGGAGGTTGGATATGCATGCTGCTGCTTCTTGGGGGGCCAGGGGGTGGCGCCGACGGTGTCATTCCCGATCGGGGAAGCTGCTGCATGCTTGCGCGCTTTTTGGGTTTCACAACGTCCATAGGGAGGTCGTATGGGGATTGATATCCGCCTTTCGACTTGCCAACAAAACTCTGGGCCTTTGGCAGCTCAGGCTTTGGCGGCGGAGGTGGCGCATACCCCATTGCCATGGGAGGAGCCGTACCGGGGTGGACGTAGGAAGGATGTTGCTGAGGCGGCAGCATCTGAGAGATGGCCGGGACCGGGGCGTAAGGATTTGGTGTTAGTTGTGGTTGAGACGGAACATTCACAGGTGTATACCGCCCATTCATAGTCGGTTGAGAGGTTGGCATGGTTGAAACAACTGGCTGTGACGCTCCTGTAGACGTTGCTGCTGGCGTATCCTCTACGTCTTCCAAAAATCCTTCATCATCACTTCCAAAGATATCTGCTGGATCGAGCTCTTTCGACTCGGCAGTAGACTCGGCAGTAGAGTCGGCCAAAAAGTCATCATCGTCATCATCGCCAAACGCAGCTGCCCACTTAGCGTCGAGATCAATGGATTCTCCTCGAGGTTCGGGGGCCTTAGTTGATGCAGTAGAATCGCCATTTGGCGCCTCTTTGGCGCTCGAATCTGGAATAGCCTGGGGGGTTTGTGTTGGATTCATCGGTGTTGAAAGGTCAGAGTCCAAGTTGCCTACTCTCGCCGCAGGATTCATTGCCTCCCCCATCACCATCGTAGTGGACTTCCGCTGAAGTGAAAGGTCGAAAGCGTCATCTTCTGGTTTGGCCGCGTCTTGTATTTGGCTGAAGAAATCGTCGCCTTCACCAGCTTCGTCTTGCGCAAACAAATCGCCAGAGTTTGACGGTACGGACTCGTTCTTGGCATCCGGATCCCTCGGCTCGTCATGTGGTATCAACGGCAGACCCTCTTCAAATCGAGCGTCGGATGCGTCCTCTTCGGCGCCAACAAGGTCTCCACCAAGATATTGCTGGGCCGAGTCATTTACTACCGCGTCCTGGCTCTCATCATGCCTTTCTTCATTTTGTCCAGGGAAATCAGATTGTGCAACATCAGCATCAGCGTGAGAGTCGTGCCGCTCAATCTCTTGGAGAATTTCCTGGGCCTGGCTTGAAGGGGGCGGAGAATCTATCCGGTCTTCCACATTTTCCATCTGAGGTACAACAGGAAACGAATTTGTTCTGTCATTCGGGGGCATAAACTTGAAAGGATCGGTGTCGGTACGCTGTAAGTTCCATTCGACATCCTCATCGTCGTTGAAGCTCACTTCATGGGATACGGTACGTGCAAAGGAGATGGTGCTAGAATGCTTAGCCGCAGTGCTCGTCTGCGCAGGTTCCTCCGGCTCTTCAGGCTCTTCGGGCTCTTCAGACTCGCCAGTTGGTGCTGGAGGTTGTTCGTGTTCCGTGGTCAGAGCTGACACTGGTGCCGGTGCAGGAGCAGATTCGGAAAGATCCCATGCGGTCGCGCCAGCATCGTCATCATCGTCGAATTGATCGAGAAAGGCAGCATCGCTTGTGGGTTTGCTTTGGACAGCTTCCTGGGATAATTCGTGATTCGGTGCATCTTGGTGGGTAGATGTCTCTGCGGGCGCGTCGTGGCTCATGGAGGACACTGGCTGATTCAAGGGGGACTCCAGCTCCGTTGTTTCAGGCTGAGAGTCGGCATTAGGGTCTGACATCGTGGCAGGCTGTTGGCCCGATGCGCTTGTGGTGTCTGCATCCATCGTCGCGAATTAAACAAGCATGGAAAATGGAAGAGCCCGCGATATATAAAAAACAAATGCGTAGAGGTACTGAGTTCCCAAGACCACCGGTTAGCATAACAAGGACATTTGGTTCCCGGGCATGCTGAAGATATGCTAAACAACAACAGGCCGAGGTCGCATACCAGCCGCGACCACAGAGTGATGGATGGATCAGTGCGAACAAAATACGAATAAATCAATAGACGGGTTTGATAGGGGGGGCCGTTGCAGGGAGAGAACAGATGGCGGCAAGGTAGTGAAGGAATTGGATGTGCTCACTTATACAATGACAACGGGCGAATGGTAGATTTCGTTACAGGCCATGCTCCATAGCGTTTCGGACGGGAAATGTAATCACAATCGTGACTTGGGTATTAGTGTAGTGTCGGAGGGTTTAATTTTTATTTTTATTTTAGTAGAAACGGAGGAGAAGAAAAAGGTTGAGGCAAAGTGGCAGGTCCACAAGGTGACACGAGCAGAGCAATGGGAAAAGCATGCGCATGGATGATGTCGGCTTTCGATGAGGCGATGATAGCCACACACCCGTCCTGTGGTAAACTGGCCAATGGGAACCCCTGTCTCTACCTAGGTGACTTTACTAAATAGTGCCTTTTATCTCCGATCGTAAGCCTTCCACACCTGTTAAGCCATTTAGGTAGTTATGCAATCGTCACCACCTACCTAAGAATATGTAAACCTGGCAGGTCTGGTCTGCCTATGTAGTATGTACTTAGTGCCTACATACCATTGGAACCTATCAATGTAGGTATCTAATACTAGGTATATCCCCCGCTTAATAAAAAAGGGAAAAAAAGAATAGATAGCATTCGGAAGAGACTGGCTATACCATATCCAAATACTAAAGTAGATATGTATTTTATTTCCATAAATTAATCAACTTCGCATCCGTGTCTAGATTGAGAGGGAAGAAGGAGGGGGTTGAGGATAAATAGGTCTGGTAACTAAGTAAATTTGTATTGATAGTATTTGATGCACTAGTAATGGAGTTTGCTTATCAAGGCCAGGCTTAACATCAATGATGTTCGGGTAGGTCAAGTAGGTAGACGGAAGGAGCAGAAAGAGCCCGGGAACCCTAGAACTGGACACCTTTATCGGTTCAATATGTCAACCCCCCGAGGTTTGGCTAGTAGGTATCTCGGCTTACTCTCGATGCGGTTCACCCTAAAACACCACCAGGCTAAATATAAGTACTTACCTACCTGAGTAAATCCTCGGTACATAAGTACCTACTAACTTGAGTTATGTCATTCATAATTTTTATTTTTATTTTTCCCATTAAACTCTCAATTACAGAAACTTATTCCAATACAACTTCCCCTCGGTATTTCAAATCTTTAACTTTCAGTAATAAGTTATTTTCTCTCCTCAGTCTGGTATAACTAAAGACAGTTAGTTACCTTAATACTATCAAATGTAGGATGTTAGATGGCAGACAATACTAAAAAGGGGAATCAACATTGAAAAGTCGACTGGTCATATCTCACATCAATAATCCTAGACACCCCTATCAACTCTACCATTCCTATACCAATATAACGTCATCATAACATAGCATAACGTTCCAACGCATTTATTTACTTGCACCTAAATACCTAAGATACCTACCTACCTACTGGATCAATCATGCCGTGACAGCTGCTGCTGCGTGGGCATCTTGCAACCTCTGCAGGCTCGTGTCGTAGGTAAACTAACCTCTTAGCACAAGGTAGCATATGTTAACCTAGATTGATAGTACCAAAGGGGGGTTCATCGAAACATAGGCAACCCAGGAAAATTGTAAGCGGAAAGCACAACACAAGAAAAGCGCGATCTCTATAAGAGGCAAGATCAATATACGTAGGTAGATAAGCGAATATGGGGGGAATAGGAGAAGGGGACAGACATGTGTTGCATATCCATCCATCCATCCCAATGAAATAAAATAGAATAGGGGGGATAAAGAGATCAACCACTCACTAATCAACTGACGCTGTACGGACACACATACACACACCCGCGTAAATTCTCAGACGAAGTTGTTCTGCCTAGCATTTATCTCGCATAAACAATCCATCATCTAGGTAGGTAATCCGTACACTGCGAACAAGACTCTGTCTACCTTATTACACACTAAAGGGGGGGATTGAGGTCACCCGTGAAGATTTAGGAGACTGTGTAGGTTAGGTAGATATCACGTCTTCCAATTCCCTCCGACTATATCTAACTACCTAACTACCAAGTAAACGCCTTCAACATGCTATATGAATTTTGCACTGTCCCTACCTAACCAGATGGTATACCGAAACGCCGCTATCGCCAAATGCATAACCAGTTAAAACAACCTCGTCGAGAGAGCCCTAAGTTCTCTGGCGCTTGTTGGAAGATCCGCCAGGTCCCGAATTCTCCCGTGCTCTCTTCCGTTCAATCTCCTCCTTCATGATCCGTTCCGCCTCGCTCATCTTCTTTGGTTGCTGGAAAGCCGAGGATTTCTTGGGCCCTCCGCCTAACGCATTCTTCTTGGCGGCCGCAAATACGTTCTTTACCTGCGGCTTGGCAGCCATCTTCATGGAGATGGGAGCAGCAGCTGGCTTATCCGCAGCATCGGGTACCGCCTTAGCACTCTTCGGTTGCGCCGTGGTCGTGCTTTCGTCCGCCTCTGGTGATTTTGAAGCGCCGGAAGTTGGTTGTGTTATCGTCGACGACGGGGTCTCAGCTTGGGTCGTAGGTTTTGCACCGAACGAGAGCTTGACCTTCTCTCCCTCCTGTCGCTTAAGTTCTCTGACCGATGTATCCTCGGCATCGTCCTCACGAGCGCCCGATTCTTTCTGTGCCCGTCGTATCTGCTCCTTTATCATCTTCTGTTCGCGCTCCTCGTCGCCCTTATCTTGCATCTCCTTCCTACGCACTGCCTCCTTCCGGCGCAAGGCCTCGGGCGAGTCGTCGATCCATGCGATGTGTATACCCTTCTCGGTCTCCTCGACTCTGCAAATGCCTTCCCTTCCCAGATGTTTGGCGAATTCGGTAAGTGAGGGCCAGCGGGTAGCGTTCATGTGGATGTGGTCTTTCCGGGCAATGTAGTTTTGGTAGAATTGGTTGATATGGACTTGCTTCTCGCCATGGCTGGTGCGCAACAACTGTATGAAGTCTTTGAGAAACTGGTTGCTGAAATCGTTGATGTACTTCTTGGGGTCTTCGCCGACAAGTAGCATGGCCCTCACGTGGCTCTCGCTCATGGTGTGCTGTTTGAATGCATTCTCGTCGCGACACTGTTTTTCGCAGATTTGGCAATAGAAGCGCAGTCGCTGAAGGCCCTTCAGCTTCATCTGCTTGTTGAGATGCTTCACAGAGCCAACCTCCGCTTTCGGCATTTTGGCGGTATTCCGGCGCTCGTATAATAATTGTTTGGTCGCGTGTCGTGGTTGTCAGAAAGGCGTGGAGAAGAATGGTACCTTTAAAAGTTGACAAGCCGATGGCGCCGCGATGCAAGAGTTCCAGTAAAAGGGTGCGAAGGTGTATGTAGAAAGGGAAGATAAAAGGTTTATCGATTGCGAGTTGGAACCTTCAATGTGACATGTACCTAATTACTTCTTATCAATCGTTCTAAGAAGTACATGTATGCACTAAATGTATACCATCCAATCATATTTGATTGTTTGCGACAGCTGTCACCAGCTCTACAGCACCTGTCTTCCTCCATTAAGACATCACGTCATCGTGCTCCTTTCTTCAAAAGGGGGGAAGCAAAGGAGAAAAGGGGGCAAACGCTAGAAAACACATGGTAAATTGAACCTTTATGAAATGGATTGACAACCCTCCCTTCTCCTGCGATAGACAATATTTCCCTCCGTTCTTCCCCAGCGTCCTGGATGTCTAAAGGCACTACCTACCCTAGGTATGTGCATAAAATGTCTGTGTCCACGACAAGAGGCTGCTCCTCTTCCATCATGTCATATTCCGGTTCACAGAACTAGACATATTCGCCCTCGATATCCTCGTCCGGAACAACAACAGCGAGTCCCTCATCCGCAATGTAGAGCCCGCGCTTTGCCGACCTTTCGAGGTATTCCTCGTCAAGAGCTTCACGTAAGACGGTGCGGTCAACAATTTTGTATTTGGCAGTCGTCGGGGTTGATGGATGATACGTTGCTCGCTCTCGTCACATGTTCCGGGATCTGGGAGAATCAAGGCGAAGGCCTTCAAAGGCTATGGGATAGTCCACCAGCATTATGACATCGAGCCAGTTCTCGGGGGAGTAACCTTCCGGGAACATGTCTTTCAGCAATTTGCGAAACGAGAGAGGCAGCTATAGGCCAGCGAAACATGGGTAAAACATCATGAATTGCTGTCCATGCTGTGGGCAAGGGAGCAGTATCTCTATCGGACACTTCCATTCCAGATCCTCATAGGACAACCGCACGTAGATATCCTCTCCAGCCCCGGGATCGGGGACAGGCCTTTCAGGGGTAGGGCAGGTCTTGCCGTCAAAAGTGAGTGGCTGTTACCATGTCCAGCTCACCAGCTTTCATTACCAGCCAGTCCCTTCCGCACTCGAGGTTATGTTAGAAGATAATTGCCTAGGTAGTAGACTTTTTTGTAGCTTTCAGTCCACATTGAGAATGATACCTATCAGGTGCAAGTGCAATAAATGTCAGGTAGGTACATTCAATAGTATTTAACTTAACCTAAATAATTAAGTATAAATTGTTCCTTCGTCACAGAGATCCGGGGAGGGGGGGGGCAAACAATCTTCAAGAACACCCTTCCGAGCCTTTCCCCCCTGATCTGAAAAAAAAATAATGAAAAAAAGAACCTTCAAATAATTTTCTTATTGCAAGAAAAACTACAAGCATTTCCACCTCCATTAAGTAAGTACCTAAGTAGGTAGTTACTTATCATGACATCCCCCCTTGACTTCTCATAATCCCAACTCTCTCCACACGTTTTCTTATACTGTCTACAAGGTACGCGCCCCCTCATACCTACTTCAATATTAGTCACATCGGTTAATCCTGCAAGCAACAAGATCTAAAAGTACCTAAACTGACTAATTGATTGATTTGTTTTAGTCCTAGACAACTGATGTAAGTAGTCTGTATACTACCTTACCTTACGCACACATACCCATAGATACATATTAGAAACCTTTATAGACCACCAGATGTAACAGTACACTATTCAGTCAAACTCATAATTTTCTCACTTTTTCATATATAAGGTATTTTCCCTTTTAACTTAAAGATTTATTTACTTAGGTAGGTACTAGGTAGGTAGGTATTTATATTTTTTTTCATGTTCTTTCTATTTCTTCTCACTTCATATCTTTTGCCCCTTTCTTTTTTAAATTCTATTTTCGGAATCCCAACCTAAATGTACTCTAGAAACGTGAAGAGATTCGTATGTAGTATGTTCATCGCCCTCGTCGACTCCCTGGCATCGATGACGCACGAGATATTTATCTCACTGGCACCTGTTTGTAGATCACGAGGTTAGCAAAGAAATTGAAGAGAAAATAATTAACCTTCTCTACTAGGAAGGAGGAAAGTGACTTGATGAAATAGGGGTAAAGGGGGTTAAGGGGTTAAGGGGGAGGGAATCTACGTACCCTGCGAGATCATCTCAATATTCACATTATGCTCACCGAGCGTGGAGAACATGCGGCCCGCAATACCAATCATGTTCTTCATCTCAGCACCGACGAGACTCAAGATGGCCATGTCGGGCAGGATGCTGACATCGCCGCACTCCTCGAGCTCGGCACGCGCGTGCTCAAAGTGATGCACCGACGCGCTGGCGGGCTGGTGGATCGCCATGGACACGTGCACCTCACTCGTCGAGATGAGGTCGACCGAGATGCGGTGGCTGTTGAGGATCGAGAAGACCCGGGCGAAGAAGCCGTGCGAGATGGACCGCTTGTTCGAGTGCACGTTGATCACCGTGATGTTGTCCTTGATCGTCACCGCCGTCGGCCGCTTCGGTGTCTTGCGTAGCGAGGTCGGGTCCGACAGCTGTCGCGACCGTTTGATTTTCTGTGCCGGTGACTGGACCAGGTCGGGCACGATGATGGTACCGTTTCCACGCGGGTTCTTCACGTTCTTGATGCGAATTGGTATCGGCGGTTGCGCCTTGATCACTTGGTCCATTGTGAGGTGGTGGATGACCTCGGAACCGTAGAAGGTAAGCTCGGCAGCTTCCGATGGCGTGATAGTTTCCAGCAATCGAGCTGTCGGGACCTTGGTGGGATCTGCAGTGAAAATGCCGTCCACCTCCTTCCATATTTGCAGCTCCTCAGCCTTTACTCCCACAGCTACCAATGCGGCGCATAGGTCAGTGTACCCCCGGCCTATGTCCCCATTCATCAGGCTCCCAGGAACATTTCCGAAGAAGCCCGTAACTACGGGCACCCGGTCATTGCAGGCCTGTATCCGCTTTCGGAAGATGGCGGCGGCATCTTTGAAGAAGGCAGGTGTCAGTCGGTCCGTGCTGTCGTAATGCATAACATCGGACAGATCGACGTATTCGGCGTCAACGTTCTGGCAGACCAGTCAGCAAGCAACATCCCATCAACGGTTCGGGGGCGCCAACAAACCCTATCTTTCAGCATTGCGGCCATATAGCGACAGCTCAGCTTCTCCCCAAAGCTAACAACGCGGTCCTTCGATCGGGCATTGACTTCCAAGTTGAAGCGCTTGGAGGCAATGATGTAGTCTATCAACTCCTGACAGTCATCCTGTATGCCTCCCGAGACTTGCTTCTGTATTTCCGGGTCCCTTATGAAATCCTGCACGGCAAGGAGGTGTTCGCTACATATCTCTCGGATGGTGGTCTTTGCGTGTTCGACGAGTTCATACTGGGTAGCCTCGTTGCTCGTGGCAACAGATATGTCGCGCAGCTTCTTGTACACCTCTAACAGCCTGTACCATGGCGTGCCGGGTTAGCATTTCCCCAACCCAATCCCGAAATGACCCGGCCATGGCTCTCCATGGACGCGGGAGTGGCGTGAGGGTGTGAGGGTGCGTGACTCACCGGCTGGTGGTGCCACTGACTTTCTTGCCAGAGCTCCGCGCAGAGCAGACGACAGCGATTTTATGCGACTTCAAGCCTGTGCTGGTTGAGCTGGTCAGCTAACGGAAATTCCTAGGGGAAAGCTTCAATTCCTCTTAACCGTACCGTACAATGTCTTCTGCGATCTGTAGTAGTAGTAGTGGTGGTGGTGGAGGACAAGGTCAGCTACACCGAAAGCGCCAGGTTCGGGGGGAATATATCATGCGCGTGCGGTGGGATACGAACATTGTCTGGGAACTTTCCAACGCTGGTACCTCCAAACTTCTGGACAACCCAGCCTCTGTCGCTGGTGTTTCTACAAGCAATTCCGTCTTCCATAGTGACTGTGGTTGATTCCAAAGAACGAGCGTCTGGCCTCCTTCGAAAGTCTATACGAGATATAAGGTAGTAGTAAAAGAGAAGAATGAGAACAAGAATAGGAATAAAAATTAGAAGGAAGAGGAAGAGAACGAGAGACTCGAGGAGCGGGGCAGCGTTCGACAAACAGCACACATCCAATCTAAAGATATGTTGCCTGCGTAAACGAGCTGAAAAGTAGTAGTTGGTCTTAGCAACTTGAAGAACTGGGTATGTATCAAATGTATGTAGAGAAGTTCCGATTAGCGATTATGACTGTATAAGTAGTGTAAGTGCCATGCGATATTCGGCTCCAGTCGCCCCGTTTCGTATTTTTTTTTCTTTCCAATTTTGACGGAGCTCCCGAATCGGAACGAGCTCGACTGACTGGATGCCCTGTAAGTAGTGTACTATGTAGGTACGCATGTACGTACAGCAAGAAAGAAGAAGAAAATTATTTAAGAGCTAGGTTTAGATAGGTACCACATAACTCAATGGCGGGGCATGAGTGGGAACTGAGACCCTGGATCGAAGGTACGTAACTGGACACACCAGCGTAACCTTACCCTAATAAAGGTTAAATAGGTACATCAATACATACCTGTCTTCCTATTTGATAGTTGTGGTAGATAGGTACTACACAAGGAACTTAGCTACCTATTCCTCCCCCCTGTCAGCCCTAGCCCCTTCAACTCCCTACACTACATCCTCACCCCTGCATCTTCCCGGGCGACAGGGTGTACAGAAGGGTACGTGCTGGCCCGGCGCCCGGTATGCTTTAACCTACCTTAGCTAAGCAGATACTTACTACTATAGTGGGATTTGCAGGGTTTGAAAAACTGTGAATTGATAGTTGATTGATAGTTCGGGTGTGTTAAACTGTTATGTACTTTTAAACTCTCGAGCATGAGTTTACTATGACAAACTGTTTTAAGTGACTTAACGTTTAAAAATTCTTAAACGTTTATCAATACAAGTGTTTATCGATACAAGCGTTTATCAATTCTTAAGCGTTTATCAGTGCAAACGTTTACGCGTTTGTGGGGGGGAAGACCGAAAAAAAAAATCAATTGACCTACCTAATCTTACGTACTATTTCTTAGCTATACACTAAGAAATGATACATGAGACTAGGTAGATCAATTGACAATTTTTTTTTTCACGATGCGAATTGAACTTGAGACTTACAGATGTGACTACGTGGAAGTTTACGACTACACTATTACGATTACGAGAAAGATAATAGTTGCTGGTATTATTTGTATATATATGTGTTAAAAAGGCAGTCGCGAGAATAGTCGGTAGGTGGTATAGCAGGTACCTACTTACTTAGAAGGCTCATTTTGATTGGGGGGGGGGGGGGGGTTCAAGTGTAAGTGATGACTGCTATCAGTAAGGTTGTTGGGGGGGGGGGGGGGGGGGGGGGCTGATGGCAGCCATCACTCACACTTGAACCCCCCCCCCCCAAAAAAAAACAGGCATAAACGTTCGAGAATTTTAACGTTGCGAGCATGAAACCATACAATTACAGTGCGGGCATGCTCTAACGTTTAATGAAAATAAACGTTTAAAAAAAGATAAACGCTTGCGGCCGATAAACGTTTAAGCACTGATAAACGATTAAATCCGCGGTCATTTTTCGGGAAAAGCGTTGTACACTTCATAGTAGTTTATATACAGTTAACAACTTTTCAACCATTGGTAGACGGTTTTTTAAAACCCGCGGATCCCACTATAGTAGGTATAGGTATATAGAGAACCCTATAGAGAGAGAGAGGAGGTAAGTAAGCTTTTGTGGTCTCAGTCGATTCGCTGGTTCTTGACTCGTAAGACCCCCGTCCTCTCCGTCGCCACCGTGTTCTGTGCCAGCCAGTACCTCGGCGTACATCAACTTAATGTAGGTATGCAAGTACAACATCATAAATTCATCTGAAAACAGTAGCAAGAATCATGCATGTACATACATACGTAGCGTCGTCCTAAATCCTCCAGCGAGGTGCCACCATATTAGGTACCTACTTATGTATGCAGACAAAACCTCCACTACTAGGTATACCAGACATCAGTACAGGTGTAGGACGGGAAGGGGGGGAGGAGAAGACAAGGGGCCAACTATCTTTCTCTCCTATTCTTTCTCTTCCTCCTCCTCCTCCTCCTCCTCTTCTTCTTCTTCCCTTCTCTACTCTGCCCCGCCCTCCCTCTCACATTAGCTCATGACATGATTAAGGATAGAGAAAGATCGATACATAAAACCATCTCAACATATAATTTAGGTATCTAGTAATAATAGTATTCGTCGTCACCAAGTCGCATGTTGACATATCACATCTATAATACAGATAAAACTAAGACAGTAGAAGCAATAATGTTGTGGGTATCACACCTGCCTGTGGATGTATACTCTACTAACATACAACAGCAGGATAAAAAACTCTCTCCGGACTCTCATCCAAGCCTCGAAGAGCCTTCCTCCCCAGAGGCCGCCAGGCAAAAAATGGTAGCCAACCACATGCTCTTCCCCCCGTCTCCTCTCGTTGTAGGAGTAGGAGAAAATGAAGAAAAAAAGGGGGCAACTGCTCTGAAGCAATGCCCACCATGCATGCTTCCCCTCCATATGACAATATTACAAACACTAATACATTTCCAGGAAGATTTACCTGGACGACCAAGTCATATCCGGCACCATTCGTCCGTCGTATATTCAGTCATACCATTCGTACCATCGTATCCTTTGGCCGATCCCTACACCACCCAGAAGTCACACCCACCCCCCCTAAAACCATGCGGCCGGATAAAGCAACCTAGCACCAACGCCAGAGCCTTATATAGACAAATCCAACCAAGAACACCCGTTGCATATGACAAGCCGGCCGAAAATGAGAAAAGAAAAGAGCGATCATGGCTCAATGCATCTCTTGGCCGAGACCTAGAGAGTGTAGACCTTGTCCCTGACCCTGACTCTGACCCTGCTGGAGCTCAAATTTTTCCATAGGGAAGTCATCCTCGGGAGTCCTAATACCGATTCCACTATCGTCATGATTAGTCATGGCCAGCGAGTTGTGGTCATTGGCCTCAAGTTGAGAAGGGAAAGGTGCCCGGTCTGGTTGAGGTTGCGTCATCTGGGACAGACCGCCTTCCTCACTGCCACTGCTGCGTCGTGAGCCTGCCTGACTATCCTTCGTCGCAGCTGCAGGCTCATGGAGATTAGCAGCTGACTGGCAGGTGCTTCGGGTCTCCATGAAGCCTCCCTGCTCGGCAAGGAAAGAAACCATCTCATCGACCCAACACTTGGTTACCCACCACGAGCCAAAGCTCTTACCTTGGGCGATCGTGAGGTCACGCATCACTTCTGTACCCACTCTCTGTACACACCATACAATATCCGCAGGTGTTGCGTACGGAAAGCGGCCAGGAAGGGACTGAAGAAAATGAACCCATCGTTCAAGCACATTCTGTGTATTCTCCTCGCCCGGACCCTCTGCATGTGAGTTGCGCCGGTTCTGAAGGGCAAGGTCACCATATAAAGTGAGGCACTCTATATTCCAAGGGACACCTATCGGGTCCAATAGACCTCGAAGCTCGTGGAGAAGCAGGTTAACAAGATCGTCCATTCCTCTGGTCGGAACACATTCCGCAATCTTGCGAATTCGGACCATGGTTATCCAGTCAAGGTACATCTGATCACGATTGGCCGGGTTTGATAGCATGTTGGCTGCTGCGTGAGCAGTGAGGTTGACACGAAGAGCTCGGTCAAGGAGACTAGCGAAGATGGTAGCAGGAGCTTCTTTGGCCTCTACGACGTGTCGCGGCTGTCCTTGGAAGGACTCACGGATATGCGGGACCAATCGTTCTGAGATGTTTCGCAGTGTATCGAGAACGGCCTTCGGGACAACCTGCAGAGTGAGTCCAGAGATGATTCGCATCATTCGTTGATAGAGCACAAAGTCGCACTGTTCTATCCAAGCAGCGATGCTGGGGTTGGAAAACAATCGCGACACAGGCATGGTAAGAGTACCCTGGAACGATGTAAACAGGTGGAAGAAAGTCTTCTCTTTACAGTACCGGATACACTCGACAAGAGACGTGCAATGAGATCGATACAAGGCCGTGAGTGACTTGGCTGCATCAGGGTCGGTTCCATTGGGAAGAAACGCATCAATTCGTGGCAGAACAAGGGGTTCGGTCTGCAAGGAAGCCTCTTCAGTATCGGGTACAAATGATAACCGCAATGGAGTTTTGGTCACGGCAGACTGGAGCTGGTCAATACTGGAGACATCGGGGAGGTTGTAGAGACTGTGAGTAGCGGTGCACGACGATCCAGGCCCAGTAGTAACTTGGGTTGCTTGAGGAATTTGAGGCGAGGGAAGACTAGGTCTTTCTGCGTTCAATACCGGGGAATGTGAATGCGGCGCATTGCTAAGAGGCATTAGATGGCTAACATCATAAACAGGAACAAAGGAAACCTACCTGAAAGGTCTAGGGAGCGCCGATGGCTCTGAGATGGGGATTGCTGGTTGAATAGCAGGCTCTCTAAGCTCTGGCTGGTCATCAATCAGGTTGAAGCTGACATAGTGGTACTTGGACTCTCCACGGACACCGAGTCTGCGCGTCTTTAGTCCAGGGAAAAGAACTCGAACCAGCTTCCCAAAACTAGCAGGATTGAGGACAGTTATTCTTTCAGTCGCACAGCGGGATGCATAGTTCGCATATACACGTCCTCTAGGGACAGAGCCTTTGCCCTTGGAGCATACTTGGTTGATCCTGCATGTAGCTATCAGCACCGCGTTCACAATCTATTCAAGAGCCAATTGTTCTTATATAGCAACCTACCAGAGCATGGCGAAGATCTGGCGAGTGCGCTCCGAGTTGGGGCCTCGCTCATTGCCATGCAACTCTGCCGCGACCTCGTTCAGTCTACGGTGTCTGTTGGCCTGGAACAATTGGCGCATTTCAAGCTCATTGTTGGCACTTGTACGCTTGGTACCGGCAGCAGGAACAGCAAGCGAATCACCATCATCATGGTCATCACGATCAAACATCTGGCTGTCATGATCAGTGAAGCTAGCATTGGGTCCATAGGGATCCGGCGGTTGCAGGCCCTGATGCAATGCAGAATGCTGGGAATAGTCCATTGCGGATCCAACGGATGACTGCATACTCGAGTCCATAGGGAAAGACTGGGCAGCCTGCATCTGGGATGCTGGACGCAGAATCATACCTTCGGCAGGCATCTGCTGTCCCATTTGTTGTCCCATGTGCTGTCCCATCTGTGGACCCGCAGACATGCTTCTAGAGGTTTGCAGGGTGCCATGATCGTTCGGGTTCCATTGGTCGGCAAAGGCATTGTGGTGCGAAACCGGAAGCGAATGGTCTAGGGTGGGTTGGGTCGCGATGCTATGCACCGACGCAGTCGAGGCTCGGGATTGCGTTCGCTTTCTCGAGTGGTGTTGCGCCATGGTGCCGGCCTCGAGAGGCTGGTTGTCTGCGCGGCAGTTAGAAGACACATGCACAAGCACAATGGCCTAGATAGACAGCATCAACGCGACGGGGACTCGAGGGGAGGGGGTGGTGAGGTAACAGACGAGTGATAGCATGTGTTGAGAAGGGAAGACGTGCCTGGCTCCATGATTTGGAGGGTTGTTTACCCTCGTGGGTGATATGCGACAGGCACAATAAACACAAGACTGGCGCCGGAGGCGGAGACCTTGGCAGAGCGCGACGGAAGGGAAGAAGAAAAATGCAGAGGCAAAAAAGAATGGTAGAAGGGAACTGCTTAGGGTTAGTACATGAACATGAAGCCTGGACACGACGTGCTGGGTCGCCAGTAGAGTTAGTGAGCTTCTTGTTGGATGCAAAAAAATAAGAAATAGAGGAGACACCAAACAACAAGAAAACTCTCTTGTCGGGGCAACGACAAACTGGTGGACTGAGGAAGGGTGGGGAACGTTGGTAGCCAGTAAGAAGAGAAAGAGAAAAAAACAGTGGAAGGGAAAAGTGTGGCTGGGGTCGAGGTTAGGTAGATAGGTACGTACCAGAGCTAGGTACTACCCACTAGGTACTAATGGATATAGGTAACGAGTCGGCCTTTACCCGTGGATCTGAGCTGCACGTCGACTGGTTGGCTAAACTCTCGACGGTTACCAACCTTATGCGACGGATTTAGCTGAGGATGGGTTAGGTTCAGCAGTGCAGATGGTGTGTGTGGTGTGTGTAGTGTGAGTGGGTGTAGGTATGTAGGTATGTAGGTACTTAACCTAGGTAGTGTATTGTTTTGCTGTGTTGCAGATTACCTAAGGCATGGTAAGTGTAAGGTAAGGTTGTCAGGGAGGAACTGTAATCGTAGGCAGGATAAACGTTGAATCACGTGTGCCCAGAACAGATGGGAGACACTCACCTAGAGCCAAGATACCATCAAAGTACCTAGTACTTAGCAGCAGCAGCAGGCAAAAAAGAAATAGAAAAAAAATCCTGAATCTCTTGCCTACATCCACCTGTCGGGATGTAATGTAGTTGACGGGGTCGATCAGAAGTTGCATATGAGTTGAGGTAGGTAGTAGGTAGGTAGGCAAATAGTGGGCTCAGTGTTGGTGAGGTAAGAGGTTTAAGTGCCAGTGGTGTGTGTAGGTATGTACACCAGTTCTAGTGTATTAAAAAAAAGCACCGAACTGATGTGTTGTGCATTAGTATGTAGGTAATTGCCAGACGGTAGACAATGTATATTTTTATTTTCTGCTTACCGCCTTACAATATAGCAAAATTCCTTACTTCATACTTATGTAGGGAGCCAGGTACTTAGCTTTTACACGTGGGCATACCTTATGTACCTAGGTTTTTGTTTTGATTGAGATATCACAGAGTAGTAGGTACCTACCTACCAGAGCTTTAACCTGCCTACTATGTACCTACCTACATGGTATCTACCTACATTGATACTAATAGGTACATACCGAGTGTAATGGCTGGACAAGAGGATGTATAAATACATAAACACCTCGCTACATGTACTTAGGAATAAGCATAAGTAAGATAGATATACCTACATAGTAAGTATGTATGTATGTCAACCAGCTACCATTCTACTACCTAACCTATCTACGTAGGTATATTCAGGTATCTACCTAGGTACTTTCAATGCCTACATACATTGTAGGTATACCTTATAAATCGAGTACGAGAAAATAAAACACGATCAATGTTAATCAGATATCCACTGCAGCCAAGTCCAGATTATGGAGCATTTTTCAGTTCATGTAGCAAGATCTGTTTACATCTCCTATTCTCTCGGGCTAGTGCCTGCATTCCTGTGAGACAAAAGTCCGAGTGCATGGCAGGTCCCTATTCCCGTCATATCGTCATATCGGTTAGGGGTTAGGTATGTAAAATCATCTGCGACGCACAAGCAGAATACACTATCAGCCCCGACCTAACCAAACTTAGGTAACCTAACGGACCTTGCCTTGGGTAGGTGCATACACACGGATTATGTGCCTCCAATTTACATCAAAGACAAAAGAACTTACATATGTATCAATGTACATATGTAGATATGCAAATGCAGGAGGCCAATCTGAGGCCTGCGAGGTGAACAACGGAAAGCCGAAAAAAAGAGCTTTGGTCCACTTGTTATACTAGCACATAGATCAAATGTATATATGTATGTATGTATGTAACTATGTATACATTAGGCACATATCACTGCATGTACATAGTAGATATGTATGTACCCCTAAACAGATAAGCGGACAGCCTGAGGAATAGGAGGCAGACAGGTGCCTTGACACTAACCTTACATAGGTACCTACGTACGGACGTAACAGAGTTAGTACCATAGATAGGCACTCGGGAGAGTGGGCACGTATTGGATTGTACTTAAATCGATACTTGGCCCGAGCTTGCTGCCCCGAAGTCGCAAGTGGGGCAGAGACGGCAGAATTAAGTGGTGCCGCCAGCCCTCGACAAGCTCGTTCGGCTGCCAAGCTGACCAATTCAGCTGCCATAAAGTGAGTACAGACCGTCTGGGTCCATCCGCTCGGTCTTCCGTCATCGTTCTGGTTGGAACTGTGCCCACCCACCACTCATCGTTCAATACGTAAACTACCTACCTAACTTGACTCCCCGGCAACTTTTGCAACAGGTTCCCTTCCCACAAATCCCACGCCATCAATTGCTTATCCTCCCGTCTTCCAACCTCCTTTATATATATATAAAGACACACACTCCGACTCGAGACCTACCTTACCTTGTTTCCAGCACCTGCATCGACCCTGATATTGTCATCGACCGAGTCCGACGACGTCCTCCCCCCCCCTTCCCGAGGCATAACGCAAAGGTATGTAATGCATCTATCTGCTGGGCTTTGTTCTTTTGTCTCCCTTCTCTGTCTCTCACCGTCTTCCTCCACTTCCGATAAGCAAGGTGGCTTTTTTTCAATGTTGCTAACCCTAATAATAATAATACCACAGCTAATCCCCCCCTACTTCTACACTACCTCTCCCTCCCTTGTCCATTTCTTGACATCACCAACCATCCCCCACCTCCGAGCTTTATAGCAGTGTCTGAACCTATAGCCACCATGTCTGCCCAAGATCGTGTCCAGCATTATATCTCCCAGCTCGACCGCGAGGTATGTATCCGTTCGCACGAGCAACTCTCCGTCTATCTCTCCGACCTCGATATCGGCTAGATGTTGGTCTTGTATCGCATCGGAGCTAACGTGTTCGTCTCGTTCAGTTGTCTAAATACCCGACTCTCAACAACCTTGAGAAGCAGTTCGCTGTTCCCAAAGTCTACGCTGTTATCGGCGTCGCTACCCTCTACTTTTTCTTCATCGTCTTCAACCTTGGAGGGCAGCTCTTGACCAACTTTGCTGGCTGCGTCGTTCCCGGCTACTACTCCTTGGCCGCCTTGTTCAGCCCTGCTAAGGCCGACGACACCCAGTGGTTAACTGTATGTACCTCTTGTGTTCTATATGGCGATAGTTTCATGGCTAACTTCATCTTAGTACTGGGTTGTCTTCTCCTTCTTCACGTAAGCCGGTCTCAAGACACTTTTTTCAAGTTATTTGTTGATACTGACCTGTACCCAAGCGTGCTAGAAAGCGCTCTTAGCGTCGTCTACTGGTTCCCCTTTTACTACACATTCAAGTTTGTTTTCCTGCTCTGGCTCTCGCTGCCCATGTTCTCGTAAGTCCTCCCTGGCCATGTCCACGACTTCTGAAGCTTACCATGACCAGCGGTGCCCAACTCATCTTCCGATCCTTCATGCAGCCCATGCTTGGGCGATACTTCTCTGAGTCTGGCTCGACCGCTGCCAACCTCCGTGCTAAGGCCGACTCGTTGGGCAAGGACCAGTAAATTACTCGACCTGATTTAACCAGGCCGGACCAGACCATCACTGGCGCTCCAGCACCCTCCTTGGACAAGCAACATTTCACATGTGACTGGGGGTATATGAACGATTGCTGGATCGCTAGGGGTGGTTTGTTAAAAAATGATGCTGGTATCGACCATCACGTCCTAGGTGATGGGAAAAGTCAGTAGGAATAGTAGGGTGTATGGCTAAGAATGGATTTCTGCAATGCTTTCGCAGCCCTGGCCCCGTGCTAACACGGAGCGATGGTTTCCACAGGCGGCAAGAAAATGTGGAAAGAGGAACGAAGTTGTGTACGTACGAGGACTTCTTTTGAATTTGAGGGGCACTTGGTGTCTACGGTTTCTATACGTAATTTGGAGTATTTGTCGATGACTTATATGAATCTGGCCCGCTGCTTCGGACTGTCACGTGAATGACCTGCCCATCTACTTCAGTATCATCCAGTAGTTTTTCAATGCCCAGCAGCCGGAATACCGGAACCTCTACGGATAGGGCTTGACGTTAGTATCTACGTGCTAGAATAGTCTTCACTAGCTATGTACCTAGGGTATATCGCCTCATAGTCGCTAAACTGGGGAATTCGTCATAACACAACGAAAGGTTAGGTAGGTTAGCTAATAGAAGGTAACTAGTCCCGCCAAGGGGTTTATGTTGTGCATCTAGTCTAGAGCGATACATTTCGATGTATCAACAAAGATGCTGCAAGATTCGGTGTTAGCTTCTTGCTGCGTGATTTCCTGGGTCTATCTATAGATACTCCTGGCAAGTCTACCACAAACAGGCCGCTCAGACATGCCGATTTTCCGCAGGCTCAACCACTGTGGATAACCCCCTGTTCCGAGAATCACCACATTTTAGCGGGCTGAGCAAAGTCGGTTTACCAGAAAAAATAGTCATCATGGCAAGCAGAATAATATATGAAAAACAGATCGGAGGTCGAGACCCAAGCAGCTTACCTACGTCAACAAGAATATACTACATCTCTGGGAGCGATAGGAGGATGACATGTGCAAAGTTCATAGATGCACAGACGGAAAGGACATGTCCAGGCTTGCTTCAGGTCATCATCGCATCATGGGAGGCCAGCAATTAAGGGCCCTCGTGATGATGGTTTTAAACAAGGGATTCTCTCGAAATTGATCTCGACACACACATCGGAATCGTCAGCCGCGTGTGGTAGAGACACTTTGGTGTTGTCTGCTTGGCAGGCCGGCGATGATTTGAGTTGGTGGTCTTAAAAATGGTTGAAGAGAGAAGAGAAGAAAAGAAGAAAAAAGCCCGAGAGCCGAAGGGGGCAGAAATAGTTATAAATTTTCGAAAAATAAAAAATAAAATAAAAATTCTAATGACGTCCACAAATTTTTAGCAACGGTTTCCACATCCCACACAAGTGATGCAAGGTACCTCCCTCATATAGTTTAGGTGTGGCAGATACCTTTAAAGTGAATTTTGTAACGACCTACAGCCAAGCACTAACCCGAAGCAGCAAGGCGCGATTGGAAAAAATACACTACTGAGGCTGCAGCACAGTCTCGGCTCCACAGCGAACACAACAGTGGTGGCACTGATTCGCAGCGTACCCGCTAAGTGCCCCCCCCTCCCCTCCCCATTGCCCAGGTCTTTTAGGTGGTCTATGGTTCTTACAGTGATTGGTAACGCCACCTTTAAGCTCTTCCATACCCAGTTGGGCCGTAGGGCCGTCGCCAGGCGCATTGAAAACATTTCGATCTCTTCTCATGACTTCTAACAAAACTCCAAACCTCGACTAAAAAAATATTCCCTAGGAAGAATTCACATACATACCACCACCCTTTTTTGCCTGCCTTTGCCTGCCTCAGCTGCATATCTTACCTGCCTCTGCCTCCCACCTGGACCACAAGCAAGATTACCTTACCTACCTCTTGATTACGAAAACGGACAGCTTCCGAAAATCCTGAAGTCCCATACTTCTACGCCATCTACGTCGTCACATCTCCGTCCGGCCATATTCATTAATACATACTAGCCATTTCCGATCACCACCATTACCACCACCACCACCAATACCATTATCACTACTACTACTACTACTACTACCTCTCCTACCTACTATACCGACTTACGCAACTACGCATACGCAGGTCCTTTGCGTCCTTGACATCACGCGGTATCTACCTACATCAATAACACAGAAAACTTGCCAGTCCATTGTGACCTGTTCCAAATATTTTTTATTTTATTTTCTATTTTTCCTCAAAGCCGGCAGAACCACGAATTGATACAGGTCCAAACCTCCTGGACATACGCACACACGCCTGAAACACACACGCACACACACACACGGCGCTCTCGTCATATAACCTCTCTCTCTTCTCTGAATAGCTGTGGGGTCTCTTGGGGTATTTCAACTTACAGAAATAATCCACCCTCGTGCACAACCGACTACCCTTTTCGACCGTCCACCATGGATAGACAGGAATCGATATGGACTCGCCGTAACAAGTATGTCTCCTTCTCTCTCCTTCTGTCTTCCCTTTCCTCTCCTTTCCTTCTCTTCCCCATCCCTGTCTCTGTCCCTTGTCTCCATCCGTCTCTCCCCCTCCCCTCTCTTTGACAATGGCATCATGCATGACTTACATGTACGTACGACCAACAGTACCAACCTTACGCTGTCTACGCCCAGCTCGACGGACAGTACAACCCCTCGAGACTTTTCAAGTCTCGCCCGAAGAAATGGAGGCACATCTACGCTCGGCCGCCCCGCCCCCTTCACCTCGACGACCCCCGGCGGTGGTTTAACGTCCCCAACCAGCGCCGGGGGAGCGAATCAATTCGGTCTTGGGTCGGGCGCATTTGCGTCCTTCGGCTCAGCTAAGACGCCCAAGACGCCCGGAAACCCTTTCGAGCAAGCCATGGGCGTTGTTGGCACCAAAACCCCCTCGACCGAGAAGTCGTCCAAGGACGCTATGCGATCTGCAGCTACCGCCAAACCGTCGATGGGATCTATCGCCGAGGGCACTGCGCAACAAGGGTCTTCGCTGTCGGTACATCCTCTCCGCGACACCTGGGTTTTCTGGTACCGGCCACCCATCACCAAGGCGAACGGCTACATCGAATATGACAAGACCCTCCACGCCATGATGTCCATCAAGACTGTCGAAGAGTTTTGGTTGGCCTATGCCCACTTGAAGCGCCCATCCTCGCTGCCCACCGTCTCGGATTACCACTTATTCAAAAAGGGAGTCCGGCCAATATGGGAAGATGACGAGAACAAGAACGGTGGCAAGTGGATACTGCGGCTGAAAAAGGGTGTCGCAGATCGGTACTATGAGGATCTCCTCATGGCCTGTATAGGTGACCAGTTTGGGGACGAAACGGACGAGGTCTGTGGCGTTGTGCTTAGTATGCGCAACGGGGAGGACGTTCTCAGTATCTGGACCCGTAGCACCGGCCAAAAGGTGCTGAAGATTCGGTATGTTTGATTTATATATACTTTCCTCTCTGCCCGTGCTGCCTTGTCTAGTGGTCTTGACTAACAGTTCCCAGGGAGACGATGCGCCGCGTGCTCAACTGCCCCCCCGAGACCCGGATCGAGTTTAAGAGCCACGATATGAGCATGCAGCAGCGAGTTGCGATTGAGGAGTCGCGTCGTGAGAAAGCCGCTCACAACCATCATGGCGACAAGCGCTCAAAAGCGCGACCGACACAGGAAGAGCAGCGCTCCTAGTTAGCTCAGGCAAAGGCTCCCGACACCAACCAGATAGGTGTCCGAATACGGAACAGACGGATTCTGTTGTACGGATAGGTGCATGCTTAGGGCTCGCGACTTTCGTCGAGCGGGGAATGCTTGTCCGGGCGGAGACCAGAGTGGTTCCAGCAAAGGTGGACAGACCACCACCGATGGAGCCGGTCATTTGCGTTGGAGGGTTGCTAGCTGCGACGGTCAGACTCATCTTTTCGACCCAGTGCTACGGGATAGGCGTCCACGGAGGAGTTGCCGCGATAATGTTGCTGGTTATAAAGGAATCGAGTGTAGCAGGCATGTATGAATATGGGCGGGGGCATATCATCACAGTAAGCATGAGCGTTTGCAAAGCATTGGGAAAACTTTCTCTTTTCCCCCTTTTTCTAGGGCTTGGGGAGTTCTCACAAACGAGTGGCTTTCGAGAGGTTTCTTCACCGAGGTACCTAATGTTACGGACGGACTGAACACGGGGGAAGAAGAGGAGGAAGAGGCATTATTGATTAGAGGGAAGAGAGAAAAGTCTCGCCCTTCTATACAATTCTTCTCTGCCTCTTGCCTCTCTCCCTCCCCTTCTCTTTCTCTATAAAACACACTCTGGCATGAATCATTGTATTGTACACAAAACACAGCTTTGTATCACTACCACCAAACACAACCATCATCACCACCAAACATTCCCATCTTGAGGTAGCAAGTTAGCAGATAAGGTCAGTGGCGTGTCGGGGATTCTTTTACGAAACCAAAAACTGAACCTGAACCTTGAACCTGAACCTGAACCCCCTAAAAATGAAAAATTCAATCAATGCAAGTTAAAGAAGAAAAATACTTCTCGGGGAATGTGCATCGTGCTATGTAAATTTTGACTGGGAGGCGGTGGTGATAAGTAGGCAGGTAGGTAGGTATCTGCTGGTATGGTATATATATATATATATATATCAATACTATTGACCGACCTATACCCTTGTGAATAGGTAGACCTTAGAGGTAGTGTAATATCAATTGTATCTCGTACTTGGACTAGTTGAGATATGTACATATTTACCGTCAACTATAAATATATAGGGCATACCTTAAGTAAGTAATCAAGTCGCGAGCATCTTATCTCCTTACCTACTTAATCTCAACTACTAGATATGGCATGTAGTGTTTCCTATATCCATTCTAGCCACCTACCTATCTACGTAGCTTTTTCATTTATAATTTGATATGCGTTTCTTGGTTAAACGAACAAATATATATATGGATTAAGTAGGTAGGTAGGTAGGTAGGTAGGTATATAGGTACCAAGCTGATTCAATACAATGAAACGATATCAAAAAAAAATCTATACTCTTTTTTCCCTTCTTTTTTTCTTCTGTCCTCCCCTTTATTAATACCTACCTACCTACCTACCTAGGCAGCCAGGGAATCAGGGAGGAGGACTTAAGACCGTCATTAATTCACCCTATATCCCCTTTCCTAACCTTAACCAATCCCCCCTATGCTATAACCCCTTTTATAAAGGGTAAAGGGGAAAGAAAAAAAAAAGGGTGGCAAATCACAATAGACACATTCCCCATCTCGACCAAGCGGATTGTGATCATAACATCCATTTTCACAACTCTCTTCCAATTTTTTCTTCAAAGGTCCACGTATGTCCTATATGTAAATTCGGGAACAACCGCACTCCCTCCCGAATAGAGTCGCAAATCGTATTGAAGGCTCCTCCCTGTTTTCTACTCTTTCCCCTTGGCCTCCTTCTCCCTCCCCTTCTAATCCCGGCAACATGCATGTGTATAAACAACAACGGCCATACCTAAGGGAGGAGGGCAAACAAGAGCCTTTCTCTACGTTTATGTACAATACACCTTATCTCTCTTGCTTCTTTTCTTCATATCTCTTACACACTCAGTTTCTCCTCATTTTAACCTGTTCTCCCCCTCCCCTGGAAAGTGACTGCAAAAGCAAATGATCACATGGCAAAATGTTGCCGCTGGTTCTTCCTTGCCAGCCTCTTTCTCTCTTTAGTTGGCGGTGCAAAATGTAGAGATACAGTCTCTCCTCCCCTCCGCCCCCTATCACGAAAGCACTCTTTGCTAGCTTCCGGGGGGGAATCAAGGGAAAAGACCGCTTCCGTTTTCCCTCTAAGCATGCCGATGTTATGCTGTGGTGAATCACCAATGCCGGCAAGCTCCCTTTCTTAACACGCTTCAATGCATATGCACGGCTCAAACACCGGGTAATAATTGCCAGTGTTTGACTGTTTTCTTTTCTCCCGGTACATTAGCGCGGTGGGCAACTTTGTCCAGTGTTGCCTTCACCTGTGCCTTGGTACACCGGGGGAACTTCTTGGCTAGCATCTCGATTACGGTAGATTTGGAGTACTCCTTCAGTTCGTCGCTGGTAACAGCATGTTTAAATTCATCAATCATGTCCTGTGGAATGAGGTCCTTATCATCTGCAGATGACTTGGTACCAGGCGGGGCTGATGCTACATCGCCTGGAACAGCTGGCGGAGGCATAGATGCTGTAGATGCTGGTGCAGAGGTGACTATATTACCAATTGTGGCCTTCTTTGCGGGACTAGGCCAGTATTCTGTGGAAAAGGGGTCGATGGAATGGTGTTCAAGTGTGTCTGCAAATTTAGTCAGAAAGAGAAAAGTGGTATTACTGCTGTGGGAGAGAAATCCTTACCAAGGAGGAATTCCATCCGGTATTTGTATACGGTTGCACACGGTCCCAGCCGTTTTCTATTCTCAAAACAAACACCTGTACTTGTCGGTTGACTATTGGTATCGAAACCTGGGCGAATGATAGTGTGGACATCTTCCGAGTCATCGAGGAAGTCTTCCATTTCGTCATCACCTTCCTGGTCCTCTTCGTCGTCCTCTGCATCGTCTAGATCCTCTCCATCATCGCCGTCATCTTCAACCCATTCAGCCTCCGAGTCATAGTCGTAGTTCAATGGTAGAGTTTTGCCGGTCGGTCTGCGAGAAAGATGCCGAAGCTTCTTCACAGTCATGGGTGTTGTCATTGTTCCAAAATACGGTGGCCGAACATCTTCGTAGAACTTTAAGTACTTCATAGGAATGGCATTAAGCTGATCCTGTGCACTAATAACTAGTTTCTCGGTCTGAGATTCGGTCCTAGAGGGTAGTCCGCCAAGCAAATTCTCGAAGGGATCGCCGTATATTCTCTCCATGATCTTCTTGACGCTCGGTGGTATCACCCCGCGACGAGACGGGAATATAGTATCAAAAGTTTCGGCTGGCTTGAAAGGCTTAGGGTCGAACTCGCCCCGCTTGCCTTGGACATATTCATCGAGTATTCTGGATTTAGCCTCCTTCGTTTCATCATCCATGGGGAAAGGAGGCGGGGCAACAGTGACTCCCGGCTTCACAAAGAAAGGCTGGAACTTGAGATCGTAAACAGACTTGGTTGGCTCCTTCTCCCGCTTGGACGTAGTCTGACTTGTATCGTCCTGCTGGATTTTGGCTGCCTGGGGCTCAGCCTTCTTAGACGGGGTGCTCGAAGCTTTGCCGAAGAAATTGGCCATCAAGCTCTTTTGCTTCTCCTGCTTTCGTTGAGCAGCTTCCTCTTCCTCCTGTTTCTTTCGCCTCTTGGCTTCCTTCTCTGCATCAGCCTTGGCTTTTTCGGCGGCCTTTGCAGCCCTAACGGCCTCCTTCTCAGCAGCTATCTTAGCCTTCTCAGCAGCAGCAGCTTCTTGCTTCTGCTTCTTCTCCTCACGTTCCTTTTCTCTTTCGGCTAGTGTAAGTTTTCGCTTTTTAGGTGGCGCAGACTTCGCGGCATCAGAAGGAGGGGCATCAGAAGAAGGAGTGGCATCTGATGGGGGCGGGGGATGTGTCGATGCATTGCTCGGGGCAAGAGGAGATTTAGATGGGGTCTTATTGGGTGAAGGCGAGTCTCGAGCAGGCGTGCTCGATCCGGCTTCAGTGAGCGCGGCTGGGCTGCTTCCTGGCGGCGAACTCATGGTGATAGCTGGGGTAGGAGTTATGCCTATCGCTCAACATTTGCGGTTAGGAATGGAATCTGCGCAGAAGAAAAGGAAAGAAAAAGAACAAAAAAAAGAATATAGGTAGGCATTGGGAGAAACTTACGGGAGCTATGGTTGAGGGTTGAGGGAGACATGTCCAGAGATTTTTGGACGGCGAGGTTCTCTGGATCGACAAATTCGTCGTGGGTTCGTTTCCTGGAAGTTGCCTCGGACTCTTGCACATTCGGCGATATAGGGAAAAGAGGCATCGATGCAATTGAAGAGAGAGCACTTGGCTCCGTAGGCGAAGACGAAGACGAAGATGAAGACGAAGACGTAGGTACGTATCTGCGGAGCGAAATGGAAGAAACGGGAGGACAAGTTCTAAGACGAGACCGAGAAACAGAGGCAAGACAATGAATGGTGTAGATACCTATGTGCTTCTGCTTTTGCTTCTTCTTTTGCTTCTGCTTCTCAGACCAGGCATACAACACAGAACTTCTTCATTGCTACCCTAGAAGCCAACGATACGATGACGCTTGGTGGTGTGCGAAGAATGAACGTCACGTTCCTGGCGACAGAGGGTGGATTCTGGGTTCTAGGTTCTGGGTTCTGGGTTCTCAGGCGCCGAATTGGAATTGGAATGGGAGGAGGAGAAAGGTAGGTCTGGTACCTAATGGGCCAGACTTGAAGTGGAACGCGTAAAAGACGCGAGGCCAGGGGGCGGAGGGGGGGGGATGAAGGTGGTTCGCGTTTATTAGGTACAGCTTAAATGTACATACCTACTAATTGGCCCAAGCGCCTAGAAGGAAGGATCTGTACGTAGGTACATACATACATATGCACCTACCTCAGCTCAGGTACCTAGGTACCTAGCCAGCTGCCAGCTAAAGGACATCTGTCAGCACGTGCCTGGGAAGGTGCACTAGGAAGGCGGTGAAGCATAAGATTATGCCACCTCACACCGCCCTCCACCTTTCTGCCGCCAATCTGCCTATAAATACCTGGCCTCCCTCCCACCATTCCAAGAATTCTTTTTCCTTTCTTCTTCATACTTACCTTGATTAATCACAGGAAGCTCAAGAATCTCCTGTGGTAGGGCAGAAGGCCTGCATTGCACAGCGCGGAGTTGACTGCCCTGTATTATCCTTCGGGATCGTACTGATCGCAATTTTTGCTCTCTACCAACCTTTTCATTTTCGTTATGATCATCACTGCATGTGGTGCCATGAGGAAGATGCCTGATGAATGAAGCACAAGTCCCATCGTGACTACTTAGGTACCTAAGTAGGGACCCTACCGTGTACAAGATGCTGGCTGGTCAACCCACTTTGCACGCTTTACGTTTGCCTGTAACCTAGCACCTAGGTAGCTAGCATTTCTATGTACCATTTCTGAGTGCAACGATGCCGCGATGAAGCATAGAATAAGGTTAACGCGCTGGAGCACACCAAATAAGAGTCGCGAATTTAATATTTAACTTGCATCGCGTATGTACTGCAGCTTTTCTATCTTGTTTACCTAGCCACGAAATAAATTATCTACCTACACACACCTACATAGGTACCTATCGGCTTGTTTATTTTCGCAAATACAATTTTTTTTTGTTGCACAGCAGCACCAATCCAAGTCTTCACGACATGTACCTCCAAAGGCGTGAATAGTGGCAATAGCAGTAGTAGTAAATAAGTTTCCGTGATCTCATCGAGCTCCATGTAAAAGATGAATTTCCATACCTAAGTACCTACTTGACGTTACCTAGGAAGAGCATGTCTCTTTCCAGTCTACGAACATACATCCCATTACCTACCTATGTAGTACTTAGGTCATATGTATGTAAGTAGTACACCGTACCGCTATCAATTTATAAAGTACATTACCACCTTATATCTACCGCCCCTTTTAAGTTATATTAAAGCTTGGTAGTAAGGCCTAAACCCCTGCAACCGCTATTTTTGTGTAAATTAATTAAAGTACACTTAAGCATATACTAGCTATAATTTATATAAAGTTTTGCTTAAAGGTTACATTTTTATTTTTTTTACCT